>OZ026525.1:34590048-34807766 GCA_964019695.1 Loripinus fragilis
CTCCCGCGCTTTCTCTCACTTACTCTGTCTCCCCCGCTCTCTCTCCCTTTTGCTATTGCTCTCTCGCTCTCTCTCCTGCACTTTACTGCTCGCACTCTCTCTCTCCCACGCTCTCCTTGTCCCTCTTTCTCTCCCGCTCTCTCTCTCTCTTCCCTCATTCTCCCACTCTCCCTCTTTCTCTCGCTTGCTAGCTCTGTCTAACCTGCTCGTTCTCTCGTCTACTCTCTCTCCCGCTCTCCCTCTCTCTCATGCTCGCTCTCTCTCTCTCTTATCTTCCTCTGCCGCTCTCATCCTCATCTGCTCTACCTCTCCTGCTCTCTCTCTCCCACTCTCTCCAACCCTCTCTCTCATTCTCTTTCTCCCGCTCTCTATCGCTATCTCTCTCTCCCCCGCTCTCTCTCCCACTCTCTCTCCCACTCTCTCTCCCGTCCTCTCTCCACTTTCTCTCTCTCTCTCTCTCGCCCTCTCTCTCTCTCCCGCCCTCTCTCCAACTCTCTCTCTCTCTTTCTTCCACTCTCTCTCTCTCTCTCTCTCTCCGGCTCTCACTTTTTCTCCCACTCTCTCTCTCACTCCCACTCGTTCCCCCCTCTCTCTCTAACCAGCTCTCTCTCCTGCTCTCTCCCCCGCCCTTTTTCTTGCTCTCTCTCTCTTTCTCCCACTATCTCCCACCCTCTCTCTCTCTCTCCCGCTCTCTAATTCTCTTTCTCCCGCTCTCTCCCGCTATCTCTCTCTCTCATGCTCTCTCCCCCGCTCTCTCTCTCTCTCTCCCGCTCTCCCACTCTCTCTCTCTCGCCCGCTCTCACTCTCTCTCCCGCTCTCTCTCTCCCTCTATTTCTCTCTCTATCGCACTCTTTCACCGGTTCTTTATCCCACGCTCTTTCTGCCTCTCTCTCTCTCTCCCGTTCTCTCGGTTTCTCTCTCGCTCCCGTGCGCTCTCTCTCCTACTCTGTCTCCCACGCTCTCTCTCTCTCCTGCACTTTACCCCTCGCACTCTCTCTCTCCTTCACTTTACCCCTATCCCTCTTTCTCTCCCACGCTCTCCCTATCCCTCTTTCTCTCCCACTCTCTCTCTCTCTTCCCTCATTCTCTCACTCTCCCTCTTTCTCTCGCTTGCTCTCTCTCTGTCTAACCTGCTCGCTCTCTCATCCACTCTCTCTCCCGCTCTTCCTCTCTCTGCCGCTCGCTCTCTCTCTCTTATCTTCCTCTGCCACTCTCATCCACATCCGCTCTACCTCTCCTGCTCTCTCTCCCACCCTCTCTCTCCCGCTCTCTCATTCTCTTTCTTCCACTCTCTCTCCTACTCTCTCTCTCCCACTCTCTCTCTCTCTTTCTCCCACTCGCTCTCTCTCTCTCCAGCTCTCTCTCTCACTCTTTCTCCCACTCGCTCTCTCTCTCCGGCTCTCTCTCTCTCGCTCCTTCCCCAACTCTCTCTCTCTCTCCTGCTCTCTCTCTCCCCCGCTCGATCCCTCTCTCTCTCTCTTACCTGCTCTCTCTCTCGCTCTTCCCCGCTCTCTCTCTTTCTCTCACTCTTTCTCCCTCTCTCATCCTCTCTCACTCCCACTATCTCTCTCCTCCGCTCTCTCTCTCTCTCCCGCTCTCTCTCCCACCCGCTATCTCTCCATCTCTCTCTCTCTCCCGCTCTCTCATTCTCACGCTCCCACACATTCTCTCTCCATCTCTGTCTCCCCTGCTCTCTCTCTCCTTCGCTCTCCCTCTCTCCCGCTCTCTCTCTCCCTCCATATCTCTCTATCGCATTATCTCTCTGGCCCTCTCTCCTCTGCTCTTTCTGCCGCTCTAGCTCTCTCTCTCTCCATATCTCCCACTCTCTCCCGTTCTCTCTCTCGCTCCCGCGCTTTATCTCCCTTACTCTGTCTCCCCCGCTCTCTCTCCCCTTTGCTATCGCTCTCTCGATCTTTCTCTCCTGCACTTTACCGCTCGCACTCTCTCCCGTGCTCTCCCTATCCCTCTCCCGCTCTCTCCAGCCCTCTCTTTTCCCTCATTCTCCCACTCTCCCTCACGCTCGCTCCCTCTGTCTAATCTGCACGCTCTCTCATTCACCCTCTCTCTCCCGCTCTCCCTCTCTCTCCTACTCGCTCTCTCTCTTATCTTCCTCTGCAGCTCTCGTCCTCTTCTGCTCTACCTCTCCTGCTCTCTCTCTCCCACTCTCTCCAACCCTCTCTCTCTCCCACTCTCTCATTCTATTTCTCCTGCTCTCTCTCACTATCTCTCTCTCTCTCCCGCTCTCTCTCCCACTCTCTCTCTCTTTCTCCCACTCTCTCTCGCGCTCCCTATCTCTGGCTCTCTCTCTTTCTCCTACTCTCTCGCGCTCTCTCTCCCGCTCGTTCCCCCTCTCACTCTCTTACCCCCTCTCTTCCCCGCTCTCTCTCTCCCTTTCTCCCACTCTGTGTCTCTTCAACTCTGCCTCACTCCCACTATCTCGCTCTCCCGCTCTCTCTCTCCCCCAGCTATCGCTCTCCATCTCTCTCGTTTTCGCGCCCCCACACTCTCTCTCTCCCGCTCTGTCTCCCCTGCTCTCTCTCTCTCTCCCGCTCTAACTGTCTATCCCACTCTCTCTCTCCCTCCATCACGGGAGAGAGAGATAGAGAGTGGAAGAGAGTGAGCGGGAGAAAGATAGAGCGGGAGGGAGAGAGAGCGGGGGTAGAGAGAGAGCGGGAGAGAGAAAGAGAGAGCGAGGGGGTAGAGAGGGAGAGCAGAAGAGAGCGAGAGAGGGAGAGAGAGAAAGGGAGTGAGAGTGGGAGAGAGAGAGAGAGCGCGGGAGAGAGAGAGAGGGATAACAGAAGAGAGAGGGAGAGCGGGAGAGAGAGGGAGAGCGGGAGAGAGAGAGAGCGATAAGGGGGAGAGAGTGGGAGAGGGAGAGATAGAGAGCGCGTTAGAGAGAGGGAGAGCTGGAGAGAGCGGGAGAGGCAGAGAGAGAGAGGGAGAACAACAAGAAGAACTACAACAACGACTGTAAAATGCTTACACACCCACAGCTGTAGTTTCAACACTAACTACTGAACAACAATTACACATACAACTGTAGTTACAACTGCAGTTACAACATTAACAACACCTGAACAACACGTACATGTACAACTGTAGTTACAACAAAACAACAACAACAACAGTACCCCTGCAACTTTGACCCCTATGGCCAGCGAGACCCCTGGCGAATGCCAGGCAAAATTTACACGCTTCCCGGCTGAGATCCAGGGCAAACGCCAGCCGAAGTGTATCCGCAACATAAACATGTTCGCGTCTACCCGGCCTGCCTGCTCGGGCAACTCTGACTCCATCGGCTGGGAAGACACATAGCAAAAGCCAGCCGATGTTTACCCGATTCCCCAGCAAAACTTGGTAGTGCAGCCGGCAAGCCCACCCCTCCGCCCGCCTGCCAGCCTGGGCAACTCTGCCAAAGTTTTCTCGATTCCCAGGAGAAGCATGATCGCGCCCGCCTACCCGCCTGCCTGCGAGACCCCAGGCGAATGCCAGCTGAAGTTTAATGGATCACCCGGACGAAACATGGTCTACCTGGTCTGCCTGCCTCTGACACATTGGCCAGCGAGAGCTAGCCAATATTTGTCTGCTTAGGCCGAGATACTCTTTCCAGGCGTAGGTGGGCACCCTCGAGCTTTGGTTTTTAAATCGACTAAGTCCACAAAATCCCTAATGGCGAGACCCCAAAACGATAAAGAAACAACAACAGGAATAAAGAAAGCAACAACAACAACACAGCAAACAACAGCAACAACGATAAAGAAAACAACAAAACACATTAAACAACAACGACAAAGAAAACAACAACAACAGTAACAGCAACACACACAACTGTACAGCACTTACAAATGCAACTGTAGTCACAACAACAACTTTCACATAAAATTGTAGTTACAACAACAACAACAACAACAACAACAACAACAACAACAACTGCGACAGCAACAACAACAACTGCGACAGCAACAACAACAACAACAACTGTAAAACAATTCAACATAGAACTGTAGTTACAGCAACATTGACAACAACTGTACAACACTTACACATACAACTGTAGTTACAACACCATTAACAACAACAAAAACAACAACAACACATCAACTGTACAACACTTACACATACAACAACAACAACAACAACATCAACAACAACAACAAAAATTATCTGAAGCTCGCGGATTACCTCCACGTACATGTACAGGCGGACAAGCCTTTGTATAGTATATTACATAACCACCTATTGAGAGGAAATTGCTGTCGGAAATGTTAATTTCACCAAAGATTTTTTTTTATTTTTAGAACCCTACAGAAAACTGTGATAGAATATTGACACAAAATGATGTAAATTTCAAATTTTAGCTGTTTCACAGAAAATTGGCGACTGCAGTAAACACTGACCAGGCTGCACGTGTACATTGAAGCCAGGCCCCGAGATTATAAAACTTTTTTCCTGCTCAACTCAACTGAGCACGAAATTTCAGCTGCTTATTAAATCTAACATACGGAAAAATAACGAGATTTCAATGGTTCAAACACACTCAGAGGCTTTATTTGTCATGCTAACAAATATTAAAATGCATACAATTGTTGGCATTTTAACATTTATGGCAGGATAAATTTCGTGCTCAGCTGAGTTGAGCATGAAAAAAGTCTTATAATCTCGGGGCCTGGTCAGATATTACACTGCTTGTTTTGATAAAGACAGCATGATCAAACGGCTATGAAATAGTTTTACCATGGTTTGTCCGCCTGTACATGTTCTTCCCAGCCGAGAGTCGGCGCGAATGCCAGCAGAAGTTTACATGCTGACCCAGGCGAAACATGATCTCGTATACCTCTATAAATATTGTATAAATAAATAAAATAAATACCCTGCCTGCCTGCTTGGGCAACTCTTACTCCTTTGGCCAGCAAGACCCTGGGCAAAAGCCAGCCAAAGTTTACCAATTTTCCCAGCGAAACACGATCACGCCCGTCAGCCCGCCCATTTGCCCGCCCGACAACTCTGACCCCTCCCGACGGCGAGACCCTAGGCGAACGACAGCCAAAGTTTACCCAATTCCTGGGCGAAACATCGGGCGTGCCCGCCTGCCTGTCCGCAACCGTCTGCCTGCCTGCCCCGACAACTTCGACTCATTGTGGCAGCGAGACCCAGGGCGAACTCCAAAGAAGTTTACTAGCTCACACGGGTGTAATTCGAGCATTTTAACCTCTGATCCTGCAGGTCAACCTGTTCTGTGATATGTTCGGAGCATTTTAACTACTGATCTTACAGGTAGACCAGTTCTGTGGTAAATTGGGAGCATTTTAACTACTAATCTTACAGGTCAACCTGTTCTGTGTCTTGTTTGGAGTATTTTAACTACTGATCTTACAAGTAGACCTGTTCTGTTCTGTGTTCGGAGCATTTTGACTACTGATCTTACAGGTAGACCTGTTCTGTGGTAAGTTCGGAGCATTTTAACCTCTGATCTTACAGGTCAACCTGTTCTGTGGTATGTTCGGAGCATTTTAACTACTGATCTTACAGGTAGACCAGTTCTGTGGTAAAATCGGAGCATTTTAACTACTGATCTTACAGGTAGACCTGTTCTGTGGTAAATTCGGAGCATTTTAACTACTGATCTTACAGGTAGACCTGTTCTGTGGTAAATTCGGAGCATTTTAACTACTGATCTTACAGGTAGACATGTTCTGTGGTAAATTCGGAGCATTTTAATTACTAATCTTACAGGTCGACCTGTTCTGTGTCTTGTTTGGAGTATTTTAACTACTGATCTTACAAGTAGACCTGTTCTGTGGTAAATTCGGAGCATTTTAACGTCTGATCTTACAGGTTGACCTGTTCTGTGGTAAATTCGGAGCATTTTAACTACTGATCTTACAGGTAGACCTGTTCTGTGGTAAATTCGGAGCATTTTAACTACTGATCTTACAGGTAGACATGTTCTGTGGTAAATTCGGAGCATTTTAACTACTAATCTTACAGGTCGACCTGTTTTGTGTCTTGTTTGGAGTATTTAAACTACTGATCTTACAGTTAGACCTGTTCTATGGTATGTTCATAGCATTTTAATTACTTATCTTACAGGTCGACCAGTTCTGTGGTAAGTTCGGAGCATTTTAACTACTGATCTTACAGGTAGACCTGTTCTGTGGTAAATTCGGAGCATTTTAACTACTAATCTTACAGGTCGACCTGTTCTGTGTCTTGTTTGGAGTATTTTAACTACTGATCTTACAAGTAGACCCATTCTGTGGTAAGTTCGGAGCATTTTAACGTCTGATCTTACAGGTAGACCTGTTCTATGGTAAGTTCGGAGCATTTTAATTACTATTCTTACAGGTCGACCTGTTCTGTGTCTTGTTTGGAGCATTTTAACTACTGATCCTGCAGGTCGACCTGTTCTGTGGTATGTTCGGAGCATTTAACCTATGATCAAGCAGGTCGACCTGTTCTGTGGTAAAACCGTAGCATTTTAACTACTGATCCTGCAGGTCGACCTGTTCTGTGATATGTTCATAGCATTTTAACTACTGCTCTTACAGGTAGACCTGTTCTGTGGTATGTTCAAAGCATTTTAACTTCTGATCCTGCTAATAGATCTGTTCTGTGGTTAGTTCGGAGCAATTAAACTACAAATCTTTCAGGTCGACCTGTTCTGTGTTATGTTCGGAGCATTTTAACCTCTGATCTGAAGGTGGATCTGTTCTATGGTATGTTCGGAGCATTTTAACCACTGTTCCTACAGGTCGATCTGTTCTGTTGTATGTTCCGAGCATTTTAACCTCCGATCCTGCAGGTCGATCTGTTCTATGGTATGTTCGGAGCATTTTAACCTCTGATCCTACAGGTCGACCTGTTCTGTTGTAGAATAGGACCATTTTAATTACTGACCTTACAGGTCGACCTGTTCTGTGGTATGTTGGGAGCATTTTAACCTCTGATTTGCAAGTCGACCTGTTCTATGGTATGATCGGAGCATTTTAACTACTGATCCTGCAGGTAGACCTAGTCTGTGGTATGTTTGGAGCATTTTAACCTCTGATCCTGCAGGTCGACTTGTTCTGTGGTATGTTCGGAGCATTTTAACTTCTGATTTTACAGGCAGACCTCTTCTGTTGTATGATCCTGCTAATAGATCTGTTCTGTGGTTAGTTCGGAGCAATTAAACTACAAATCTTTCAGGTCGACCTGTTCTGTGTTATGTTCGGAGCATTTTAACCTCTGATCTGAAGGTGGATCTGTTCTATGGTATGTTCGGAGCATTTTAACCTCTGATCCTGCAGGTCGATCTGTTCTGTGGTATGTTCAGAGCATTTTAACCTCTGATCCTGCAGGTCGACCTGTTCTGTGGTATGTTCGGAGCATTTTTACTACTGATCTTATTGAGACCTGTTCTGTGGTAAGTTCGGAGCATATTGACCTCTGATCCTGCAGGTCGATCTGTTCTGTGGTATGTTCAGAGCATTTTTACCCCTGATCCTGCAGGTCCACCTGTTCTGTGGTATGTTCGGAGCATTCTTACTACTGATTTTATTTAGACCTGTTCTGTGGTAAGTTCGGAGCATATCGACCTCTGATCATGCAGGTCGATCTGTTCTGTGGTATGTTCGGAGCATTTTAACTACTGATCTTACAGGTCGACCTGTTCTGTGGTATGTTCAGAGCATTTTAACCTCTGATCCTGAAGGTCGATCTGTTCTGTGGTATGTTCAGAGCATTTTAACCTCTGATCCTGCAGGTCGACCTGTTCTGTGGAATGTTCGCAGCATTTTTACTACTGATCTTATTTAGACCTGTTCTGTGGTAAGTTCGGAGCATATTGACCTCTGATCCTGCAGGTCGATCTGTTTTACGGTATGTTCAGAGCATTTTTACCCCTGATCCTGCAGGTCGACCTGTTCTGTGGTATGTTCGGAGCATTCTTACTACTTATCTTATATAGACCTGTTCTGTGGTAAGTTCGGAGCATATCGACCTCTGATCCTGCAGGTCGATCTGTTCTGTGGTATGTTCAGAGCATTTTTACCCCTGATCATGCAGGTCGACCTGTTCTCTGGTATGTTCGGAGCATTTATACTACTGATCTTATTTAGACCTGTTCTGTGGTAAGTTCGGAACATATCGACCTCTGATCCTGCAGGTCGATCTGTTCTGTAGTATGTTCAGAGCATTTTTACCCCTGATCATGCAGGTCGACCTGTTCTGTGGTATGTTCAGAGCATTTTTACCCCTGATCATGCAGGTCGACCTGTTCTGTGGTATGTTCGGAACATTTTTACTACTGATCTTATTTAGACCTGTTCTGTGGTAAGTTCGGAGCATATTGACCTCTGATCCTGCAGGTCGATCTGTTCTGTGGTATGTTCAGAGCATTTTTACCCCTGATCATGCAGGTCGACCTGTTCTGTGGTAAAATCGGAGCATTTTTACTACTGATCCTGCAGGTCGATCTGTTTTGTGGTATGTTCGGAGCATTTGAACTACTAATCTTTCAGGTAGACCTGTTCTGTGGTATGTTTGGAGCATTTTAACTACTGGTCTTACAGACCTGTTCTGTGGTTAGTTCGGAGCATTTTTACCTCTGATCCTGCAAGTCGACCTGTTCTGTGGTATGTTCGGAGCATTTAAACCTCTGATCTTACAGATAGACCTGTCATATGTTAGATTAGGGGCATTTAAATCTCTGATCCTGCAGGTCGACCCGTTCTGTGGTATGTTCGGAGCATTTAAACTTCTGATCCTTCAGGTCGACCTGTTCTGTGGTATTCAGAGCATTTTAACTACTGATCCTGCAAATAGATCTGTTCTGTGGTTAGTTTGGAACATTTAAACTACATATCTTAAGGTCGACCTGTTCTGTGGTATGTTCGGAGCATTTTAACCTCTGATCTGAAGGCGGATCTGTTCTGTGGTAATTTAGGGCATTTAAACATCTGATCGTGAGGGTCTATATGTTCTTTGG
Organism: Loripinus fragilis; assembly: GCA_964019695.1. Classification (NCBI taxonomy): domain Eukaryota; kingdom Metazoa; phylum Mollusca; class Bivalvia; order Lucinida; family Lucinidae; genus Loripinus; species Loripinus fragilis. The sequence goes on from OZ026525.1 coordinate 34,599,017, forward strand.
TATGTTCGGAGCATTTTAACTACTGATCTTACAGGTAATCCTGTTCTGTGGTAAGTTTGGAGCATTTTATCTACTGATCTTACAGGTCGAGCTGTTCTGTGTCTTGTTTGGAGCATTTTAACTACTGACTCTTCAGGTCGTCCTATTCTGTGGTAAGTTCGGATTATTTTAACCTCTGATGATGCAGGCCGACCTGTTCTGTGGTTTGTTTGGAGCATTTTAACTACTGATTTTACAGGTAGACATGTTCTGTTGTAAGTTCGGAGCATTTTAACATCTGACATGCAGATCGACCTGTTCTTTGGTATGTTCGGAGCATTTTAACTACTGATCTTACAGGTAGACATGTTCTGTGGTAAGTTCGGAGCATTTTAACCTCTGACATGCAGGTCGACCTGTTCTGTGGTGTGTTCGGAGCATTTTAACTACTGATCCTTCAGGTAGACATGTTCTGTGGTAATTTCGGAGCATATTAACCTCTGATCGTGCAGGTCAATCTGTTCTGTGGTATGTTCGGGGCATTTTAACCTCTGATCCTGCAGGTCGACCTGTTCTGTGGTATGTTTGGAGCATTTAAACTACTGATCTTACAGGTAGACCTGTTCTGTGGTAAATCCGGGGTATTTTATCTACTGAATTTGCAGGTCGACCTGTTCTGTGGTATGTTCCGAACATTTTAACCTCTAATCCTGCAGATCGACCTGTTCTGTGGTAAAATCGTAGCATTTTAACTACTGATCCTGCAGGTCGACCCGTTTTGTGGTATGTTCGGAGCATTTTAACTACTGATCCTGCAAATAGATCTGTTCTCTGGTAAGTTTGGAGCATTTAACTACTGATCCTGCAGGTCGACCCGTTCTGTGGTATGTTCGGAGCATTTTAATACTGATCTTACATGTAGACCTGTTCTGTGGTAAGCTCGAAGCATTTTAACTACTGACCCTGCAGGTCGACCTGTTCTTTGTTATGTATAGAGCATTTAAACTACTGATCTTACAGGTCGACCTGTTCTGTGGTATGTTCAGAGCATTTTAACCTCTGATCCTGCAAGTCGACCTGTTCTAAGTTATATTCTGAGCATTTTAACTACTGATCTTACAGGTAGACCTGTTTTGTGGTATGTTCAGAGCATTTTAACTACTGATCTTACAGGTAGACCTGTTTTGTGGTAAGTTCGAAGCATTTTAACTACAGATCCTGCAGGTCGACCTGTTCTGTGGTAAAATTGGAGCATTTTAACTACTGATCCTTGTGGTCGACCTGTTCTTCGGTATGTTCAGAGCATTTCAACTACTGATCTTACAGGTATACCTGTTCTGTGGTAAGTTCGGAGCATTTTAACTACTGATCCTGCAAATTGATCTGTTCTCTGGTAAGTTTGGAGCATTTAACTACTGATCCTGCAGGTCGACCCGTTCTGTGGTATGTTCGGAGCATTTTAATACTGATCTTACATGTAGACCTGTTCTGTGGTAAGCTCGAAGCATTTTAACTACTGACCCTGCAGGTCGACCTGTTCTTTGTTATGTATAGAGCATTTAAACTACTGATCTTACAGGTCGACCTGTTCTGTGGTATGTTCAGAGCATTTTAACCTCTGATCCTGCAAGTCGACCTGTTCTAAGTTATATTCTGAGCATTTTAACTACTGATCTTACAGGTAGACCTGTTTTGTGGTATGTTCAGAGCATTTTAACTACTGATCTTACAGGTAGACCTGTTTTGTGGTAAGTTCGAAGCATTTTAACTACAGATCCTGCAGGTCGACCTGTTCTGTGGTAAAATTGGAGCATTTTAACTACTGATCCTTGTGGTCGACCTGTTCTTCGGTATGTTCAGAGCATTTCAACGACTGATCTTACAGGTATACCTGTTCTGTGGTAAGTTCGGAGCATTTTAACCTCTGATCCTGCAGGTCAATCTGTTCTGTGTTATGGTAGAGCTGTTCTGTGGTAAGTTCGGAGCATTTTAACCTCTGATACTACAGGTCGACCTGTTATATGGTATGTTCGGAGCATTTTAACTACTGATCTTACAGGTAGACCTGTTTAGTGGTAAGTTAGGAGCATTTTAAGAACTGATCTTACAGGTAGATCTGTTCTGTGGTAAGTTCGTAGCATTTTAACCTCTGATCCTGCAGGTCGACCTGTTCTATGGTATTTTCGGAGCATTTTAAATACTAATCTTACAGGTAGAGCTGTTCTGTGGTAAGATTGGAGTATTTTAACCTCTAACGTGTTGATCTATTTTGTTATATGTTCGGAGCATTTTAACTACTGATCTTACAAGTAGACCTGTTCTCTGGTATGTTTGGAGCATTTTAACTACTGATCCTGCAAAAAGACCTATTCTGTGGTAAGTTACGAGCATTTTAACTAATGATCCTGCAGGTCAACCTATTCTGTGGTATGTTCAGACTATTTTTACTACTGATCTTACAGGAAGACTTGTTCTGTGGTAAGTTCGGAGCATTTTAACTACTGATCCTGCAGGTCGATCTGTTCTGTGGCATGTCTGGACTATCTAAACTACTGATCTTATTTTAACTGCAGGTCGACCAATTCTATGGTATGTTCGGAGCATTTTAACTACTGATCTATAGACCTGTTCTGTGGTATGTTTGGCATTTTAACCGGTGATCCTGCAGGTCGACCTTTTCTATGGTATGTTCGGAGCATTTTAACTACTGATCCTGCATGTTGACCTGTTCTGGGGGTAGGTTCGGAGCATTTTAACATCTGATCCTGCAGGTAGACCTGTTCTGTGGTATGTTCGGAGCATTTTTACTACTGATCTTACAGGTAGACCTGTTCTGTGGTAAACTCGTAGCATTTTAACTACTGATCCTGCAGGTCGACCTGTTCTGTGGTATGTTTGTAGCATTTTAACGTCTGATCCTGCATGTCGACCTGTTCTAGGGGTAAGTTTGGAGCATTTTAACAACTGATCCTGCAGGTCGACCTGTTCTGTGGTTTGTTCAGAGCATTTTAACATGTGATCCTGAAGGTCGATCTGTTCTGTGGTATGTTCAGAGCATTTTTACCCCTGATCCTGCAGGTCGACCTGTTCTGTGGTTTGTTCAGAGCATTTTAACATGTGATCCTGAAGGTCGACCTGTTCTGTGGTAAAATCGGAGCATTTTAACTACTGATCCTGCAGGTCGACCTGTACTGTGTTGTGTTAGGAGCATTTTAACTACTGTTCCACCAAATAGATCTGTTCTCTGGTAAGTTCGGAGCATTTAACTACTGATCCTGCAGGTCGAACTGTTCTGTGGTATGTTCAGAGCATTTTAACATGTGATCCTGAAGGTCGCCCTGTTCTGTGGTATGTTCAGAGCATTTTAACTACTGATCCTACAGGTAGACCTGTTCTGTGGTAAGTTTGAAGCATATTAACCTCTGATCGTGCAAGTCGATCTGTGTGTGGTATGTTCGGAATATTTGAACCTCTGATCCTTCAGTTTGACCTGTTCTGTGGTAAAATCGGAGCATTTTAACTACTGATCCTGCAGGTCGACCTGTACTGTGTTGTGTTAGGAGCATTTTAACTACTGATCCTGCAAATAGATCTGTTCTCTGGTAAGTTCGGAGCATTTAACTACTGATCCTGCAGGTCGACCTGTTCTGTAGTATGCTCTGGGCATTTTAATTACTGATCTTACAGGTCGACCTGTTCTGTTGTATGTTCGGAACATTTTAATCTCTGATCCTGCAGGTCGACCTGTTCTGTGGTATGTTCGGAGCATTTTAACTACTGATCTTACAGGTAGACTTGTTTTGTGGTATGTTCAGAGCTTTTTATCCTCTGATCCTGCAAGTCGACATGTTCTGTGGTATGTTAGAAGCTTTTTAACCTCTGATCCTGCAAGTCGACCTGTTCTGTGGTATGTTCAGAGCTTTTTAACCTCTGATCCTGCAAGTCGACATGTTCTAGGGTATGTTCAGAGCTTTTTAACCTCTGATCTGCAGGTTGATCTGTTCTGTGGTATGTTAGGAGCATTTTTTAACCTCTGATCTGCAGGTCGATCTGTTCTGTGGTATGTCTGGAGCTTTTTAACCTCTGATCTGCAGGTCGACCTGTTCTGTGGTATGTTCGGAGCATTTTAACCTCTGATCTGCAGGTCGATCTGTTCTCTGGTATGTTAGGAGCTTTTTTTGACCTCTGATCAGCAGGTCTATCTGTTCTATGGTATGTCTGGAGCTTTTTAACTACTGATCTTACAGGTAGATCTGTTTTGTGGTATGTTCGGAGCATATTAACTAATGATCTTACTGGTAGTCCTGTTCTGTGGTAAGTTCGAAGCATTTTAACCTCTGATCGTGCAGGTTGATCTGATCTGTGGTATGTTGGGAGCATTTAAACTACTGATCTTACTGGTAGACCTGAACTGTGGTAAGTTCAGAGCATTTTAACTACTGATCTTACAGGTAGACCTGTTCTGTGGTATGTTCGGAGCGTATTAACTACTGATCTTACTGGTAGACCTGTTCTGTGGTAAGTTCAGAGCATTTTAACTACTGATCTTACAGGTAGACCTGTTTTGTGGTATGTTCGGAGCATATTAACTACTGATCTTACTGGTAGTCCTGTTCTGTGGTAAGTTCGGAGCATTTTAACCTCTGATCGTGCAGGTTGATCTGATCTGTGGTATGTTCGGAGCATATTAACTACTGATCTTACAGGCAGACCTGTTCTGTGGTATGTTTGGAGCATTTTAACCTCTGATCGTGCAGGTTGATCTGATCTGTGGTTAGTCCCGAGCATTTTAACTTCTGATCTTACAGGCAGACCTGTTCTGTGGTATGTTCGGAGCATATTAACTACTGATCTTACTGGTAGACCTGTTCTGTGGTAAGTTCGGAGCATTTTAACCTCTGATCGTGCAGGTTGATCTGATCTGTGGTATGTTTGGAGCATATTAACTACTGATCTTACTGGTAGATCTGATCTGTGGTATGTTCGGAGCATATTAACTACTGATCTTACAGGCAGACCTGTTCTGTGGTATGTTCGGAGCATTTTAACCTCTGATCGTGCAGGTTGATCTGATCTGTGGTTAGTCCCGAGCATTTTAACTTCTGATCTTACAGGCAGACCTGTTCTGTGGTATGTTCGGAGCATATTAACTACTGATCTTACTGGTAGACCTGTTCTGTGGTAAGTTCGGAGCATTTTAACTTCTGATCGTGCAGGTTGATCTGATCTGTGGTTAGTCCCGAGCATTTTAACTTCTGATCTTACGGGCAGACCTGTTCTCTGCTATGTTCGGAGCATTTTAGCTACTGATCTTGCAGGTCGATCTGTTCTGTGGTTAGTCCCGAGCATTTTAACTTCTGATCTTACAGGCAGACCTGTTCTGTGGTATGTTCGGAGCATTTTAACTACTTATTTTACAGAAAGACCTGTTCTGTGGTATGTTCGAGCATTTTTACCTCTGATCCTGCAGGTCGACCTGTTCTGTGGTATGTTTGGAGCATTGTAACTACTTATCTTACAGGTAGACCTGTTCTGTGGTATGTTCAGAGCATTTTAGCTACTGATCTTACAGGTATACATTCTCTGTTGTAATTTTTGAGCATTTTAACTTCTGATCCTGCAGGTTGACCTGTTCTGTGGTATGTTTGGAGCATTTTAACTACTGATCTTACAGGTAGATCTGTTCTGTGGTATGTCCGGAGCATTTTAACTACTGATCTTACAGGTAGATCTGTTCTGTGGTATGTCCGGAGCATTTTAACCTCTGATCTGCAGGTCGATCTATTCTGTGGTATGTCCGGAGCATTTTAACCTCTGATCTGCAGGTCGATCTGTTCTGTGGTATGCTTGAGCTTTTTAACTACTGATCTTACAGGTAGACCTGTTCTGTGGTAAGTTCGGAGCATTTTAACCTCTGATCGTGCAGGTCGATCTGTTCTGTGGTTAGTCCCGAGCATTTTAACTTCTGATCTTACAGGCAGACCTGTTCTGTGGTATGTTCGGAGCATTTAACTACTTATTTTACAGATAGACCTGTTCTGTGGTATGTTCAAGCATTTTAACCTCTGACCCTGCAGGTCGACCTGTTCTGTGGTATGTTTGGAGCATTTTAACAACTTATCTTACAGTTGAACCTGTTCTGTGATATGTTTGGAGCATTTTAACTACTGATCTTACGGGTAGACCTGTTTTGTGGAATGTTTGGAGCATTTGAACTACTGATCTTACAGGTAGACCTGTTCTTTGGTAAGTTTGGAGCATTTTAACTACTGATCCTGCAAGTCGACCTGTTCTGTGGTATGTTCGGAGCATTTTAACTACTGATCTTATAGGTCGACCTGTTTTGTGGTACGTTCGGAGCATTTTAACCTCTGATCCTGCAAGTAGATCTGTTCTGTTGTATGTTCAGAGCATTTTAACTACGGATCTTAAAGGTAGACCTGTTCTGTGGTAAGTTCCGAGCATTTTACCTCTGATCCTGCATGTCGACCTGTTCTTTGGTATGTTCGGAGTATTTTAACTACTGATCTTACAAGAAGACCTGTTCTGTGGTAAGTTCGTAGCATTTTAACGTCTGATCCTGCAGGTCGACCTGTTCTGTGATATAATCGAAACGATTTAACTACTGAACCTGCATTACGACCTGTTCTGTTGTATATTCGGAGAATTTTAGCTACTGATCTTACAGGTCGACCTGTTCTTTGTCTTGTTTGGAACATTTTAACTACCGATCCTTGAGGTCGACCTGTTCTTATATGTTCCAAGCATTTTAACCTTTGATCCTTGAGGTAGACCTGTTCCAATTTATTGTCGGAGCATTTTAACTACTGATCCTTCAGGTCGACCTGTTCTGTGGTATGTTCGGAGCAGTTTAACTACTGATCTTACAGGTAGACCTGTGCTGTGGTAAGTTTGTAGCATTTTAACCTCTGATCCTGCAGGTCGACCTGTGCTGTGGTAAGTTCGGAGCATTTTAATCTCTGATCTGCAGGTTGATCTGTTCTGTGGTATGTTCATGGCATTTTAGCTACTGATCTTACAGGTAGACCTGTTCTGTGGTATGTTCGGAGCATTTTAACTTCTGATCCTACATGTGTACTGTTCTGTGATTAGTTCGGAACATTTTAACTACTGATCCTTCAGGTCGATCTGTTCTGTGGTATGTTCATGGCATTTTAACTACTGATCTTACAGGTAGACCTGTTCTCTTGTTTGTTCGGAGCATTTTAACTTCTGATCCTGCATGTCGACCTGTTCTGTGATATGTTCGGAGCATTTTAACTACTGATCCTTCAGGTCGATCTGTTCTGTGGTATGTTCATGGCATTTTAACTACTGATCTTACAGGTAGACCTGTTCTCTTGTTTGTTCGGAGCATTTTAACTTCTGATCCTGCATGTCGACCTGTTCTGTGATTAGTTCGGAGCATTTAAACCTCTGATCCTTCAGGTCGATCTGTTCTGTGGTATGCCTGGAGCATTTTAACTACTGATCTTACAGGTAGACCTGTTCTCTTGTTTGTTCGGAGCATTTTAACTTCTGATCCTGCATGTCGACCTGTTCTGTGATTAGTTCGGAGTATTTTAACTTCTGATCCTTCAGGTCGATGTGTTTTGTGGTATGTCTGGAGCATTTTAACTACTGATCTTACAGGTAGACCTGTTCTGTGGTAAGTTTGGAGCATTTTAACCTCTGATCCTGCAGGTCGACCTGTGATGTGGTATGTTCATGGCATTTTAACTACTAATCTTACAGGTAGACCTGTTCTCTTGTTTGTTCGGAGCATTTTAACTTCTGATCCTGCATGAAGACCTGTTCTGTGATTAGTTCGGAGCATTTTAACTACTGATCCTTCAGGTCGATCTGTTCTGTGGTATGTTCATGGCATTTTAACTACTGATCTTACAGGTAGACCTGTTCTCTTGTTTGTTCGGAGCATTTTAACTTCTGATCCTGAATGTCGACCTGTTCTGTGATTAGTTCGGAGCATTTTAACCTCTGATCCTTCAGGTCGATCTGTTCTGTGGTGTGTCTGGAGCATTTTAACTACTGATCTTACAGGTAGACCTGTTCTGTGGTAAGTTCGTAGCATTTTAACCTCTGATTTTACAGGTCGACCTGTTTTGTGGTATGTTTGAAGCATTTTAACTACTGATCCTATAGATAGAACTATTCTCTGGTAAGTTCGGAGCTTTTTAATACTGATCCTGCAGGTCGACCTATTCTGTGGTATATTCGGACTATTTTAACAACTGATCTTACAGGAAGACTTGTTCTGTGTTAAGTTCGGTGTTTAAGTACTGATCCTGCAGGTCGAAGTTCTGTGGTATGTCCGGACTATTTTAACTACTGATCTTATTTTAACTGCAGGTCGACCTGTTCTGTGGTATGTTCGGAGCATTTTAACTACTGATCTTACAGGTAGACCTGTTCTCTGGTATGTTCGGAGCATTTTAACCTCTGATCCTGCAGGTCGACCTGTTCTAAGGTATGTTCAGAGCGTTTTAACTACTAATCTTACAGGTAGACCTGTTCTGTGGTAAGTTCGGACAAGTGTTTTAAGTTTTAGGACAAGTGTTTTTAAGCTTTAGGACAAGTGTTTTTAAGTTTTTAGAACAAGTGTTTTTAGTTTAAGGACAAGTGTTGTTAAGTTTTAGGACAGTGTTTTTAAATTTTAGGACAAGTGTTTTTAAGTTTTAGGGCAAGTTTCAGGACAAGTGTATTTAGTTTTAGGACAAGTGTTTTTTAAGTTTTAGGACAAGTGTTTTTAGATTTAGGACAAGTGTTTTTAAGTTTTAGGACAAGTTTTTTAAGTTTTAGGACAAGTGTTTTTAAGTTTAGGACAAGCGTTTTTAAGCTTTTTAGGACTATAGTTTTTAGGGTTCGGACAAGCATTTTTCATGTTTAGGACAAGTGTTTTTATGTTTTAGGACAAGTATATTTTTAAGTTTTAGGACAAGTAATTTTAAAATTTAGGACAAGTGTTTTTAAGGTTTAAGGACAAGTGTTTTTAAGGTTTTAGGACAAGTTCTTTAAGGTTATGACAAGTGTTTTTTTACGTTTTTAGGACAAGTGTTTTTAAATTTTAGTACAAGTGTTTTTAAGTTTTAGGACAAGTGTTTTTAAGCTATAGGACAAGTGTTTTTAAGTTTTAGGACAAGTAATTTTAAGTTTCAGGACAAGTGTTTTTAAGTTTTAGGAAAAGTTATTAAGTTTTAGGACAATAGTAATTAAGTTTTAGGACAAGTGTTTTAAGTTTAAAGACAAGTATTATTAAGTTTTAGGACAAATGTATTAGGTTTTTAGGACAAGTGTGTTTAAGTTTTAGGGCAAATGTTATTAAGTTTTAGGACAAGTGTTTTGTTTAAGTTTTAGGGCACATGTTTTTAAGTTTTAGGACAAGCAATTTTAAGTTTTAGGACAAATGTTTTTAAGTTTAAGGACAAGTGCTCTTAAGTTTTAGGACAATTATTTTTAAGGCTAGGACAAGTGTTTTTAAGTTTAAGGACAAGTCATAATTTTAAGTTTGAGGAGAAGTGTTTTAAGTTTTACGACAAGTGTTTTTAAGATTTGGGACAATTAATTTTAAAATTTAAGAAAAATGTTCTTAAGTTGTAGGAAAAGTGATTTTAAGTTTTTAGGACAAGTATTCATAAGTTTAAGGACAAATGTTTTAAGTTTTTAGGAAAAGTGTTTGTAAATTTGAGGACAAATGTTTTTTAAGTTTTAGGACAAGTAATAAAAATATGTATCAGGACAAATATTTTAAGTTTTAGGACAAGTGTTTTTAAGTTTTAAGACAAGTGTTTTTAAGTTTTGGGACAAGTGTTTTTAAGATTTTAGAACAAGTGTTTTTAGTTTTAGGACAAGTGTTTTTAAGTTTAAGGGCAAGTTTCAGGACAAGTGTATTTAGTTTTAGTACAGGTGTTTTTAAGTTTTAGGAGAGAGAGAGAGAGAGAGAGAGAGAGAGAGAGAGAGCGGGAGAGAGAGAGTGGCAGAGGGAGAAAGAGAGATTGAGAGCGTGGGGGAGAAAGAGCAGGAGAAAGAGTTGGGGGAGAGAGAGTGGGAGATGTAGGGAGAGAGAGGGAGAGCGGGAGAGAGATAGAGAGAGAGAGAGAGGGAGAGCGGAAGAGGGGGAGAGCGGAAGAGGCGGAGAGTGGCAGAGGGTGATGAAAAGAGAGAGTGCGGGAGAGAATATGAAAGAGAGAGATAGGGAGAGAAAAAGTGAGAGAGCGGGGGGAGACCAGGGAGAAAGAGCGGAGAGGGAGAACGTGGAGAGAGAGTGGGGGAGAAAGAGCAGGAGAGAAATAGAGTGAGTGAGAGAGAGTGGGAGAGAGAGAGAAAGAGTGAGAGAAAGGGAGAGTGATCGGCAGAGAGGGAGAGAGCGGCAGAGAGAGAAAGAGAGGGAGAGAGATAAAGCGGGAGAGATGAAGAGAGAGAGAGAGATTGAGAGTGTGTGAGAGAGATTGGAAGAAAGAGAGAGCGGTAAATAGAGAGAGCGGGAGAGAGAGCACCAGAGGAAGAAAAAGAGAGATTTAGAGCGTGGGAGAGAGAGAGTGGTAGAGAGAGTGGGGGAGGGAGAGAGCGGGAGAGAGCGGGGGAGAGAGAGCAGGAGAGAGATAGTGGTAGAGAGAGAGAGCGGGAGAGGGAGAGACAGAGTGAGAGAGGGAGAAAAAGAGAGATTTAGAGTGTGGGAGAGAGAGTGGTAGAGAGAGTGTGGGAGGGAGAGAGCGGGAGAGAGAGCGGGGGAGAGAGAGCAGGAGGGAGATAGTGAAAGAGAGAGAGAGAGCGGGAGAGGGAGAGACAGAGTGAGAGAAATGGAGAGAGAGCGTGAGAGAGAGCATGGGAGAGAGGGAGAGAGTGGGTTAGAGAGAGAGCGGGAGAGAGAGAGCGGGAGAGAGATAGTGGGAGTGAGAGAGAGCGGGAGAGAGAGAGAGACAGAGTAGGAGAGGGAGAGATAGAGGGAGAGCGGGAGAGAGAGTTGGAGAGGGAGAACAGAAAATGGAGAGAACGGCAGATGGCGATAGAGAGAGAGTGCAGGAGAGAGAGAGAGAGAGAGAGCAAGAGCAATAGAGCGGGGGAGATAGCAGGGAGAGAGAGCGCGGGAAAGAGGGAGAGAGTGAGAGAGAAAGAGAGTGGACAGAGTGCGTGAGAGAGGAAGAGAGAGGGAGAGAGAGAGAGCGCGAGAGAGAGATTGAGAGTGCGGTAGAGAGAGAGAGAGAGAGAGAGAGAGCGGGAAATACAGAGAGCGGGAGAGAGAGCGACAGAGGATGAAAGAGAGAGATTGAGACGTGGGAGAGAGAGAGAGAGAGAGAGAGAGAGAGAGTGCGGGAGAGAGAGTTGGAAAGATGGAGAGGGAGAGATAGAGGGAGAGCGGGAGAGATAGTGAGAGAGAACGGGAAATGGAGAGATAAAGGGAGAGCGGGAGAGATAGTGGGAGTGTGGGAGAGGGAAGGAGAGATAGCGGGAGAGGGAGAGAGTGAGAGCGAAAGATGGAGAGAGCGGCAGATGGCTTTAGAGAGTTAGAGCGCTGGAGAGAGAGCGAAATACAGAGAGGGAGAGAGAGGCAGAGGGAGAAAGAGAGAGAGTGAGAGCGCAGGGGAGAGAGAGCGGGAGAGAGAGAGCACGCAGGGGAGAGAGAGAGAGCGGGAGAGATAGGGAGAGAGAGAGGGAATGCGGGAGAGAGAGGGAGAGAAAGCGGAAAATACAGAGAGTGCCAGAGGAAGAAAGTGAGATATTGAGAGTGCGGGGGAGAGAGAGCAGGAGAGAGAGAGAGAGAGAGAGAGAGAGAGAGAGAGAAAGCGAGGGGGAGAGAGATCAGGAGAGAGAAAGTGGGAGGGAGAGAGAGTGGGGGAGAGAGGGAGAGACAGAGTGGGGAAAAAGGGAGAGAGAGTGCGGGAGAGAGCGGGAGAGAGAGAAAGTGGGAGTGAGAGAGAGCGTAAGAGAGAAAGAGACAGAGGGGTTAGGGAGAGTGGGAGAAAGAGAGAGTGGGAACGGGAGACAGGGAGAGCGGATAATGGAGAAAGCGGCAGATGGCGATAGAAAGAGAGAGCGCGGGAGAGAGAAAGAAAGAGAGAGCAAGCCCCGCCTGTTATGTTACTTGTTCCGTATATTTAACAGCTGATCACGTAGCCCTGCCTGTTTGTAACTTGTTCCATGCGTTTTAACAGCGGATCGCGCAGCCTGGCCTGATATGTAACTTGTTCCGACATTTTAACTTAACAGCTGATCACACAGCCTCGCCTGTTATGTAACTTGTTCCGTGCATTTAACAGATGATCATGAAGCCCCGCCAGTTATGTAACTTGTTCGGAACATTTTTACAGATGATCACGCAACCTCGACTAGTAAGTAACTTGTTCCAAACATTTTAACAGCTGATCGCGCAGCCCTGCCTGTTATGTTACTTGTTCCAAACATTTTTACAGATGATCATGCAGCCTGGTCTGTTATGTATCATATTCCGAACATTTGAACAGATGATCACGCAGCCCCGCTGATATGTAACTTGTTCCGAACATTTTAACAGATGATCACGCAGCCCCGCCAGTTATGTAACTTGTTCTGTGCATTTTAACAGATGATCACGCAGCCCCGCCTGTTATGCAACTTGTTCCGAACATTTTAACAGATGATGACACCGCCCCGCCAGTAATGTAACTTGTTCCGTGCATTTTTACAGATGATAACGCAGTCTGTCCTATTATGTAACTTATTCCGATCATTTTAACAGCTGATCACGCAGCCCCGCCTGTTATGCAACTTGTTCCGTGAATTTTAACAGATGATCACGCAGCCCAGCCTGTTATGTAACTTGCTCCGAACATTTAAACAGATGATCACTCAGCCCCGCCAGTTATGTAACTTGTTTCGTGCATTTTAACAGATGATCACGCAGCCCCGCCTGTTATGCAACTTGTTCAGTGAATTTTAACAGATGATCAGGCAGCCCCGCCTGTTATGCAACTTGTTCCGTGCATTTTAATAGATGATCATGCAGCCGGGCCTGTTATGTAACTTGTTCCATGCACTTTAACAGCTGATCACGCAGTCCCGCCTGTTATGTAACTTGTTCCGTGCATTTTAACAGATGATCACGCAGCCCCACCTGTTATGTAACTTGTTCCGAACATTTTTACAGATGATCATGCAGCCTGGTCTGTTATGTATCATATTCCCAACATTTGAACAGATGATCACGTAGCCCTGCTGTTATGTAACTTGTTCCGAACATTTTTACAGATGATCACACAGCCCCGCCAGTTATGTAACTTGTTCCATGCATTTTTACAGATGATCACGCAGCCTGGTCTGTTATGTATCATATTCCGAACATTTGAACAGATGATCACGCAGCCCTGCTGTTATGTAACTTGTTCCGAACATTTTAACAGATGATCACGCAGCCCTGCCAGTTATGTAACTTGTTCCGTGCATTTTTACAGATGATAACGCAGTCAGTCCTATTATGTAACTTATTCCGAACACTTTAACAGATGATCACGTAGCCCCGCCTGTTATGTAACTTGTTCCGTATATTTTTACAGGTGATCATGCAGCCTGGTCTGTTATGTATCATATTCCGAACATTTGAACAGATGATCACGCAGCTCTGCCTGTTATGTAACTTGTTCTGAACATTTAAACAGATGATCACGCCGCCCCGCCAATTATGTAACGTGTTCTGTGCATTTAAACAGATGATCACATAACCCCGCCTGTTGTGCAACTTGTTCCGTGCATTTATTTATTTATTTATTTAAACAGATAATCACACAGCCCGGCCTGTAATGTAACTTCTTCGGTGCACTTTAACAGCTGATCACGTAGCCAGGTTTGTTATGTATCATATTCCGAACATTTGAACAGGTGATCACGCAGCTCCGCCTGTTATGCGAATTGTTCTGAACCTTTTTACTGATGATCACGCAGCCCCGCCTGTAATGCAACTTGTTCCGTGCATTTTAAAAGATGATCACGCAGCCCCGCCTGTTATGCTACTTGTTCAGTGCATTTTAACAGATGATCACGCAGCCCCGCCTGTTATACTACTTGTTCCGAATATTTTAACAGATGATCATGCAGCCTGGTCTGTTATGTATCATATTCCGAACATTTGAACAGATGATCATGCAGCCCCACCTGCTACGTAACTTGTTCCGAACATTTTAAAAGATGATCACGCAGCCCAGCCTATTATGTAACTTGTTCCGACCATTTTAACAGAGATGATCACGCTGCCCCACCTGTTATGCAACTTGTTCCGTGCACTTTAACAGCTGATCACACAACCCCGCCCGTTATGCAACTCGTTCCATCATTTAAACAGATGATCACGCAGCCCGGCCTGTTATTTAACTAGTTCCGAACATTTTAACAGATGATCACGCAGCCAGGCCTGTTATATAACTTATTCCGAACATTTTAACAGCGGATCACGCAGCCTGGCCTGTTATGTAACTTGCTCCGTGCATTTCAACAGATGATCATGCAGCACCGCCTGTTATGAAACTTGTTCCGTGCATTTTAACAGATGATCACGCAGCCTGGTCTGTTATGTATTATATTCCGAACATTTTAACAGCTGATCACGCAGCCCTGCCTGTTATGTAACTTGTTCCGTGCATTTAAACAGATGATCACGCAGCCTCGCATGTTATGTAACTTGTTCAGAACATTTTAACAGATGATTACGCACTCCGGCCTATTATGTAACTTATTCCGAACATTTTAACAGATGATCACACAGCCCGGCTTGTTATGAATCTTATTACGAACATTTTATCAGATGATCATGCAGACCTGACTGTTATGTAACTTTTTCTGTGCATTTTAACAGCTGATCACGCAGCCCAGCCTGTTATTTACATTGTTCGATGCATCTTAACAGCTGATCACACAGCTGGGCATGTTATCTAAATTGTTCGATGCATTTTAACAGATGATCACACAGCTGGGCCTGTTTTGCATCTTTTTTTAAGTTTTAAGACAAGTGCTTTTGAGTTTAAGGACAAGTTGTTGTTTTTTTAAAATTTTAGGACAAGTGTTTTAAGTTTTGTGACAAGTGTTTTTTAAGTTTAAGTTTAAGGACAAGTGTTTAAAAGTTTAAGGACAATAGTTTTTAGGGTTAGGACAAGTTTTTTAAGTCTTAGGATAAGCGTTTTTATTTTTAAGGACAAGTTTTTTTTTTTTAAGTTTTAGGAAAAGTGCTTATAAGTTACAGTACAAGCGTTTTTAAGTGTAAGGACAAGTGCTTTGAAGTTTTAGGGCAAGTGTTTTAAAGTTTTAGGACAATAATTTTTTTTGTTTTGGACAAGTTTTTTAACTGTTAGGATAAGAGTTTTTAAGTTTTGGGACAAGTGATTGTAAGGTTTAGGACAAGAGTTTTTTAAGTTTAAGGGCAAGTGTTTTTTAAGTTTTAGGACAAGTGTTTTAAAGATTTAGGTCAATAGTTTTAAGGATTGGACAAGTTTTATTAAGTTTTAGGATAAGTATTTTTAAGTTTTAGGGTAAGTGTTTTTAAGTTTTAGGACAAGAGTTTTTAAGTTTTAGGACCAGTGTTTTTAAATTTTAGGACAAGCGTTTTTAAGATTTAGGACAAGTGTTATTCAGTTGTAGGACAAGTGTTTTAAAGCTTTGGGACAAGTTTTTTTAAGTTTTAGGACAAGCAGTGTTTTTCAGTTATTTAGGACTAGTGTTTTTACATTTTATGACAAAGTTTTTTTTTCAAGTTATAGGACTAGAGTTTGTTAAGGTCTTGGACAAGGGTTTTTAAACTTTTAAGGACAAGTGTTTTTGAGTTTTAGAACAAGTGCTATTAAGTTTTAGGACAAGTGTTTTTGAGTTTAAGGAAAAATGCTATGAGTTTTAGGACAAGTTTTTTAAGTTTTATGACAAGCTGTTTTAAGTTTTAGGACAAGTGTTTATTAAAATTTTCAGGACAAATGTTTTTAAGTTTTAGGACAATTTTTTTTAAGGTTTAGGACAGTGTTTTTTTAAGTTTTAGGACAAGTGTTTTTAAGTGTTTTAGGACAAGTGTTTTTAAGTTTTAGGACAAGCTTTTTTTAAGTTTTAGGACAGTGTTTTTATGCTTTAGGACAAGTGTTTTTAAGTTTTTTAGGACAATTGTTTGAATTTTTAGGACAATTTTTTAAGTTTTAGGACAAGTGTTTTTTTTAAGTTTTAGGACAAGTGTTTTTAAGGTTTTTAGGACATAGATACAACAACAACAACAACAACAACAACAACAACACGACAACAACAACTTCTGTAGTTTCTACAGCAACGAATTCTATAATAACAGCAATAACACCATCAACAACAACAACTATAGTTACTAGAACAACAACATGTGTAGTTACTTCTGCAACAACAACTGTATTCCCTATAACTACAACTATAGTCAATTCTACAACTACAACTGTAGATACTACAACAAGAACATTATCAACAACAACAACAACAACAACTTTAGTTACTACTATTACTACAGCAACATTTTATCTATAGTTACAACAAAAACAACAACACCAACAAGAACACCACCAACAACAACTTTAACAATGAAAAGAATTCCTACTGTTGTGACACCAACAACAACTACCTTTTTGTACAACAACACTAACAACAACTGGAGTTACTACAGCAACAAATACAATTACGAAATAAGGGAGCGCAGTGGCTCAGTGGTAGAGTGCTTGACTCGAGACCGAAGGGCCGCGGGTTCAAGCCTCACCGGCGTCACTGTGTTGTGGTCCTTGAGCAAGACACATTTATCCTAGCTTAGTACTGGTTCAACCCAGGAAGATCCGTCCCTATATAACTGAAAGATTGTTGATAGGGCGTAAAGAATCAAATCAAACAAACAAACAATTACGAAATATCCCGTGATGTGCAAGGTGGTAGTATAAGATAGCTATACCATGTTTGTCCACCTGTACGTAAGTTAATTCACTCGTTAAAGCTCGTGGATTATCTCCGCGTACAGGCGGACAACCTATGGTAAAATATTACAACTCACAATATTTTAGATCACCTCCCATAACTTGATGAGAGGAAATTGCAGTCTAGAATGTCAGTTTCAACATATTTATTGTATTTTTAGAATCTAAGCGTGATATATACCTTGAGAATACCTTGAAAATAGTTGCTGGACTCTGGGGGAAGGACAAAATATGGACACAAAATGATGTACATTTCGTTTTTAGCCATTGGTTTAAACATATTTATTTCTCAAATAGATACATACATGTACAATAATTACAAACATTATAAATAGGATTAGAACGAAAGCTAGAGCTTATTTAGTTCATCTCCTAAGACATAAATATATTGTACTACATACATGGCATTTAATATTTCAAACATGAAGTGGTAGCAATATAGTAACGAGGATTTAAGAAAAGATGAGATAGTATGTGGAGAAAAGAAATATATCATGAAGATAACAAAGATAGAGGTTGGAAATGCAAGAGGTTGGGTGGAAGGGAATTGAGCTCCGGGATGCAGCCCAGTAATTTAGATTAACTACATATAATATAATAGTATGCCTCCAAGCTTCCAGTAACATATTTACACATTATATTACTGGAGGGACACTTTCAGTGACGTATTTGTACTTAGACTAGAATCTGTTAGTTTGTTTCAAAAAGAGTTGTACTGCTTCAAATATGTCACTATTTGCCTGTAGAGAGAGAGTGCTATTACCGTAGAGCAGAGTATCCAGTGTTATTGCACAGAAACGTGAAACAGTTTGCATCAAAGTAATCCTTTGGTTGTTGTAGTTTGGACAGTCGAGAAAGAAATGTTTTACTGTTTCAATATTGTTGCAAAGACAGAGTGGAGAGTCAATTATGTTTTTCATGTATAAATCATAGTTTAAGACACTACAATTTGTTCTGAGGCGTGTGTGAAGGATTTGTTCTTTCCTATTTCCAAAAAGGTAATGTTTAGGAACTATAGGTTTGTCACGGCTGAGAACATTCTTAAATGCTATCACAGAGTCTACATTTCTACGATCATCTGGTATGTTATTCCAGTCACGAACTTATGATGGAAGAAAAGAGTTATAGTAAAGAGCAGTACGTGCATTGACTAGATGAATATTATTAGAATTGCGTAAATTATAGTTCGAGGAGCTGTCAATAGTTGCAGGAACAAGATCTGAAAGGTATTGAGGAGATAGGCCATTGATCATTTTGAAGAAGAGAGTAAGCTTATGATTCTTTCGGCGCGTTTCGAGGGTTTCCCAGCCTGTTTCCTCATATAAAGAATTAATTGAAACTAATTTTGTTGTGCCAGTAACTATTCTGGCTGCTTCAATTTGGATTTTTTTCTATATCTTGTTTTTCTTGCTGAGTGCAATTATCCCAAACAACATCTCCGTATTCAAGTATTGGCTTGATAAAAGAAAAAATAAATAGTTTCTAAAGATTTGCGATCCAGTAAGAATTTGAATTTACGCATAATGTTAATTCGGAACCAAGCCTTTTCTTTAATATATTCGATTTGTTCGTGCCATGTACAGTCTTTTGATATATGTAAACCCAAATGTTTGTGAGAGGTGACTTCAGTTAATTGCTGATTTTTAGCCATTGCACGCTGCAGAAAAAAACTGACCAGACTGTTCGTTTAGGCCTGGTCAGAAATAGCACTGCTTACGCCAAAATGATATTTGATAAAGATATCATGATCAAACGGCACATGGATATATACACTAATCTGAGTGAGTCTACACTGTTTGCGTATTAGAAGTAGAGAGAACAAACAGTGGGGACTGATCAGCATATATATGTACATCTCTAACATGTGATCAGTGAAATATTTCCCAGATAAATTTGCTAAAAAATCAAAATAAAAAAAAGATAAAAAAAAAGAATGAAATGCAGCAAAATACTACATAATATGTATATTACACGATGTGAAGCCTGCGTGTCAGCAACACAGGAAGCACCTGGGTCAGAGCTAAATATTTCCTGTTTTCCAGACAACTAAACCGATCCCACTTCCTACTTCCTGTTTCCCAGACAATTAAAAATGACATCACCAAAGTCAAGATTTACAATAGTATTGTAAGGGCTGATGCTTTGGCCATTTTTACATGCATTTGAAGCAATACCTGGCTTCTAGAGCCACACCGGATAGGGCGGCAGTCGAAAACGCTAATACTATCAACGAGATAAAAAAAAAATAGTTAGAAACAGATTTCGATTGCCATTTGTCGCCTGATTGGCGACAAATGGCAATCGATAACACTGTTATTAGCGATGGTTGATCCGCATTCGTTGATTGTTAAGAGCGTTTTCGATTGCCGCCTATCCCGTTTGAGAATGTTATGCCTATGGTAAGTTAAAAAGTGAGTAAGATCAGGAAATATGCAGACCGACCCACGGCACCGTGGTGGATGGAGCACAACAGAACACTAAGTCGCAAGACATCCTCAGTACAATTAAAGAAAAGCATCCAGCTCTCTCTTCCTCTTCAAGATGAGTGCAAAACACAAAGTAATGCATAACAAAAAAACGACCAGCGAAAATCTCCCTAAACAATGTTAGGTGCATAAAACAAAGAAACAACAGTCAATACCCATTCGGCCACAAATACATTTATTTATTTCATCAGGCTACAGTCAAATTATAATACAAAAAGTAAGTGAGTATGATAAGGAATTACCACAATCATAAACGGCAGACCAACCCATGGCACCGTGAGAAAGAGCTACAGGACATATACAGTAAGAAGACATCCAAAAGACAATTAAAGTAAAGCAACTAGCTCTCTCTTCCTCGTCAAGATAATGGCAAAACTAGAAAAGCCATAAAGTAATGCATTCCAAATCAAAGACCAACACAGAACCCCCACAAACAATGAGAGGTACATAAAACAACAAATCAACAACAACAGAACCACCGCCCCAGAACTGACAGCAGCCTAAGCCACAGGTGGGGTGGGGGGGGGGGGTTAATACATTTTAATTTCATGTACAGATAACAGACAAAACGACGAAATAATCGAGTTACCCAGTACACACCCCACCCACCCCTCTACAGTTCGAGCAATATAAATATGTAAGTGAAGCTTAGCAACAATATTTGGGCATTCTTTCGAGAAAATTAGATAAAACAATCAGCCGACGCTGGGCTGCCCCCTAAAACAAACAGATTGAGGCCGCGCACACCCTACAAACGTTAGAACTGATCTGGCCCCAGTACGTTCTAACAACAAACAAAATTGGCAATCTAGAAACAAGTACCTTGGAACAGGATCAGGCCAACAAAAGCCGGGGGGAGTCGTGTCGAATTCTTGTACATGTTCAGGAAAAAAACCCTCATATTTTGTGTACGAGAATATTGGCCGCATTTGGGATCGTGGGTTGACACCATATCCCAAATGAGGTCCGAATCTGAATCACAAAAGTCAAAACGCCAGCAATTGCTGGCCTTTTAAATGTTAAAATGCCGACAATTATTGCCCAAGCTGGTCTGTGCCTTTGTTATTCCCAAACCCCTGAAGACAGGTTTTCTCGTGTCCATGCCCACATTTGCAACATCAGAATCTAGGGCGAATGTTTGGCGAGTAAAATGCATTAATTTAAAAACCCTATGCGGCCTATGCGAGAGCCCGTTCTTAAAGGTGGTGTTATCATTGTTGTTGTTCAAATTGTATGCGGGGGTTTTGTTTTGGTTCCTTGTTTTGGTTTGTTTTTGGTGTCCTCTCTCGTTCAGCAATTCATCTTACAAAAGGGAGCGCAGTGGCCATAAATTGAAGCAGGAGTCAACGTGTGCGGATCCAGAGGGGGGACAGGGGGTCCGGACCCCACCTGGAAAATTACAACAATATAGGGTTCCTTAGCAATACTGGTCCGGGTCCCCTTAAAATCACAAAGCTACAAATCCAGCATTCATTGTTGGGCCATCATCGGCCCGTCAGCGAAACGCCATTTAAATGGCGTTTCGCTGACGAGCCGTTGATGGCCCGCTTATAGTGGTATTTGGGTCCTTCCTCCCCTCATCAAACTAAAAAAAAAAGAAAAAAACGTTGTCAAAGTTGGGCCCGCTCTGACAAAACTTTCTGGATCCGCGCATGAGTCAACCATAAATTGAAGCCCCATAGAGAATTAGCAAAAAATGTATGCTTCTTTTTAGAACAAACGCAAACATATGGGTTGAGACACGAAAAAAAACCCCTTGAATTTGGTATTTCTGACAAAGTAAAATTTAAACCAGCCTGCTCAGCTATAGAGACTAGCTAGAAAATTGAAAGTATGCTTGTAGCAAGTCTCGATCTGATACTTTCCAATAAGCGAATGAAAAAGGCGCTGATCAGACTGCGGATGCACAGGCTGGTCTGTGTCTTTATTGTTCGCAAACCCCAGAAGACATGTTTTTTGCGCCCAGGCCCATATTACATCGGGCAGCAGCAAAGACCCAGGTGAGCCTGCGCATATGGGCAGTCTGACTAGAGCCTTAACTTCTTGCATACATAAAGCATGGAAGTAGAGGAAGTCTCAGTTAAATAATAAGACAACTAGCCCTGCTAAATAGGTCAGCTTGGGCATTTAAGGAGGGCCTAAGGCATGTGCGATAAGTACAAAACTCTTGTTTGCAGGCCCATACAATGCTTGACATTCACTCCACTCTTAAATTCAAAATGAGTTCGATGAAGTTTTGGCCATGAAAAGTGAATGGATGCTCTAGCAAATGTACAATTTTTTGGCTTTTATTTTGAAAAACACATACCGGTACTTATGTGGCTACATAAATGCTTTGTAGCCACATACCCCCACATGCACAGTCTTGCCAGAGCCTTCCCTGATGACCGGTGCATTAAGAGTCAACATTTGACAAGCTGGCCAAATGAGTTTCACGATTTTTTGTCGTCTGCTGACTTTTTTGCATAATCAACTTTTTTTAATTCTTTCAGGAAGACTATCAGAGTGTTAAACAGTTTGGATCTCGATCAGGACGGACATTTTGTTGAGATTGATCTGGGTCCAAACTATTTGCAAAGGTTATCGGTAGATGACAAAAATCGCCGCTAGCAGGCAAAGAGTAATAGAGAGAAGTAACTTGCATCATAATGCCATATTTTTACCAAGGGCAACACGACCAACTGTCAAAGCTCCGGATCGAGAGTCATTAGGGTTAGATAAAGCCTGTTGTTTGTTTGTTGTTGTTTATAAGTATACATGTATAGAGCCTTACTACAGATGGTTCAAAGATGCATAATAATAGGATTATACCATTTTTCATAGAAACTGGTAAATTACGGTGTATATTATACTGCAGTAAATTATATGTACCAATATAGAGTACCCATTACCTGGGTTAGTTTATATGTTTTGTTTCCAACGATTCTCATGTATCTTTGAATCCACAGTACAGATATAACATCACTGTGACCACTGGGTAAAATAAAGATATAGGATTGGCTGTGTCATTTTGTTTGTTTCGGGAGCAGAACAACTTGTACAATTTTGAAAAAAAGACATATTTGGGACCGATGAAACAGGGAGAATGACAGCCGAAATACAGAGAACAAGATGCAGAACAGACAAAATGGAAGCCCCAATGTGACTGCCATTCACAGCAAATGTAGTCTGCAATCTCATCTGCTGATGTACTTTGGTAGCCAATATTGCAAACAGTATGGTCTTCGTTCAGAAATTGTAAGTGAGTATGATCAGGAAATACCACAATCACAAACTGCAGACAAACCCATTGCGCCTCGAGGAAGAGCCACCCAATCATCACAAGACACCAGGAAAACAAACTAAGCTAAGCAATCAGCCAAGATGATTGCAAAACTAGAATGGACTTAAAGTCACATACAGTAAAACATACAACAATTAGGACAACCACAACGGGAGTAATGCACCAGTCATTTGCATCCACGCCACCCTCCACCTACGGTGATAGCGGTGAAATAGCCGGGCTATGGTGCAGTGCAAGTACTTTTTGATTGTCCCTGCAGTGCCGGATAAGTGGGTGGGGGGGTATAACATTGGGAAACCTACCCCGGTGAGATTTGCTGTAGTGTAGGGCGGGGCTAAGAGTATAAGAGTAGGGTTGTTACCATCAGCTTGTCCCCACAGGGCGGGGCTTATACCAGGGCTTTGAAAAATAAACAGTCACTATCCCCGCCCATCCCCGTAGGAGGGAGAGCAGTTGATACAAACAATCAACGACGAATCATCAACAACAGAACCACCGCCTTAGAACCGACAGCAGCCTAAGCTACGGGGGGGGCTTAAATGTATTTTACTGGTACCAAATCTTTGCCCTAGATTCTGTTGATGTTGAAATACACAAATGTTCAACCCACATGGAGGCCATGCGCGGATCCAGAAATTTTTGTCAGAGGGGTCCAACTTTTTTTTTAGTTGATGAGGGGTGGGTGGATCCAAATAGCACTTTAAGCGGGTAATCATCGGCCCCCAGCAAAACGCCATTTAAATGCGTTTCGCTGGCGTGCGGATGATGGCCCAACATTGAATGCTGGCTCGGTAGCTTCGTAATTGTTCAGAGGATCTGGACCAGAATTGCTAAGAAACCTTATATTTTTGTGATTTTTCAGGGGGGGGGGGGGGGTCGGGACCCCCTGTCCACCTCTTAATCCGCCCACGGAGGCCTTCTAACTAATACAATGCATCATCATAGAAAACCACTCTAATCAAATTAACATACTATGATGAAACAAAGAAAAGGCTCAAAATGCTATGTGAGAAGCAGTCAGACTGCTTTGATCAGGGTACACTTCAATGGTAAATGTGTTCTGAAGTACATTTAAAATGTCTGCAGCATATGTATAGTATAATAAGCAGACACTTCCATTTGCTCTCTTACATGTATCTGCTTATTGGCACGCTGTAGCTCAGTTGGTAGAGCGTTAGACTAGGGATCGAGGGGCTGCTAGATTGAGACACACCTCAGCCACTGTGTTGTGTCTTTATCTGTTGCTTAGTGGGCACACAGCATGCGCGATTCTAGAAAGTTTTGTCAGAGGGGGTCCAACTTTGACGCTTTTATTTTTTAGTTTGATGAGGGGAGGAAGGATCCAAATATCATTATAAGCGGGCCATCAACGGCCCGCCAGCAAAACGCCGTTTAAATGGTGTTTCGCTGGCGCGCCGATGATGGCCCAACATTGAATGCTGGCTTGGTAGCTTTGTGATTTTTCAGGGGATCCAGACCTGTATTGCTAAAAAATTATACTTTTGTGATTTTTCAAGGGGGTCCAGACCCCCTGCCCCCCCCCCCTTCTGGATCCGCACATGCACAGAAAATCTTTCTGACATGACTGAAATATTGTTGAGTGGGACATAAAGCATCAACACTAACAAAGTACTCTTATCTGCTCAAGTACTGTTTTGCATATAATATGAACCCTGATCAGACGGCATCCGTAGTAAATGAGTTATGGAGTACACTTGAGTGCATTATATGCAGCAGATGCAACAAGCAGATAACATTTTAGGACAAAATAAATATTGGTAGGATAATGGTAAATACAGGTGGTGCATAATGCTACAGCTGCTATTGGGTAATTTTGAATGTTTTTTGTTGTCTGCTGATTTTTTGTAAATCAACTTTTCGAAAAATACTTTCAGAAATACTGTTGTTTAGGATTTTTTAGCAATACTGGTCTGGATCCCAAGGAAAATCCAAAAGCTGCCAAACCAGAATTCAATGCTGGGCCATCGCTGGCAAGCCGATGATGGCCTGCTGTATCCTCCCTCCCCTCATAAACTAAAAAAAACTTTGTCAAAGCTGGACCCCCTCTGACAAAACTTTCTGGATACGCGCATGCTTTCGTTATTCCGAAAACCATGCCCGCACCCATATTGACCTTGGTCTTTTTTACCTTCCTGCTGCACACTGATCATCCTACTCTGCAGCTGCTGGTGGCCTCCCCAGGGGGTACTCTCATTTTTTCTTCATACACGAGCACAGCATCTACGGTTCACCCCAAAAAAATATCAGGAGTTTCAAGCACCCCAAAAAAATATTTGAAATTTTAGAGACCCCAAAAAATACCCCCATTCTGTAACTTAATTAAAGAAAAGGCACTAAAATGCATAGAATGACCCCTAAATATAGTCTAATTTTGTGATGACCCCCCAAAAATATCCACAAAATTTTCATACCCCCAAAAATATTCATTTTTCTGAAAACCCAAAAAATATTGAAATTCACAATTTTGAACCCCCCAAAAATGACCCAAGCCTACGTATGTATGAAAATATCAGAGTACCCCCCTTCCCCCCTGGGTGGCCTCCTTGCTGCCACAAAGGCTAGATATACGTACTCGCATAGAAATGATCGGCTTCTTCATTTACACAAATAAATGATTGCAGCAGCTTTGTGGGTCTCCTTTTTATACCTTGGGCACAAACGGGTTCAAAAAAGTTCATTTTGAAAAAAGCAGCAGACGACAAATATTTGGATTTTTTCCATGGGGGGGGTGGGGGGAGGCAGAGTTAATCATACACAGAGAGCTATCTAGTGAGGCTTAAGGCCAAATCTGGGGTCATGAGCCATTATCTAATGTCATAGGTGGTATAATTCATCAGTGAAAGCTCTGATCGACAAGACTGCACAAAGAGTTAAAACATACACAGACAGCTAAGGCCAAATCTGGGGTCTTTGGCCATTATCTAATGTCATAGGTGGTATAATTCTTCAGTGAAAGCTCTGATCGACAAGACTGCACAAAGAGTTAAAACATACACAGACAACTATCTAGTGATGCTTAAGGCCAAATCTGGGGTCTTGGGCCATTATCTAATGTCATAGGTGGTATAATTCATCAGTGAAGGCTCTGATCGACAAGACTGCACAAAGAGTTAAAACATACACAGACAGCTATCTAGTGAGGCTTAAGGCCAAATCTGGGGTCTTGGGCCATTATCTAATGCCATAGGTGGTATAATTCATCAGTGGAGGCTCTGGTCGACAAGACTGCACAAAGAGTTAAAACATACACAGACAACTATCTAGTGATGCTTAAGGCCAAATCTGGGGTCTTGGGCCATTATCTAATGCCATAGGTGGTGTATATCATCAGTGGAGGCTCTGATCGACAAGACTGCACAAAGAGTTAAAACATACACAGACAGCTATCTAGTGATGCTTAAGGCCAAATCTGGGGTCTTGGGCCATTATCTAATGTCATAGGTGGTATAATTCATCAGTGAAGGCTCTGATCGACAAGACTGCACAAAGAGTTAAAACATACACAGACAGCTATCTAGTGAGGCTTAAGGCCAAATCTGGGGTCTTGGGCCATTATCTAATGCCATAGGTGGTATAATTCATCAGTGGAGGCTCTGGTCGACAAGACTGCACAAAGAGTTAAAACATACACAGACAACTATCTAGTGATGCTTAAGGCCAAATCTGGGGTCTTGGGCCATTATCTAATGCCATAGGTGGTGTAATTCATCAGTGAAAGCTCTGATCGACAAGACTGCACAAAGAGTTAAAACATACACAGACAACTATCTAGTGATGCTTAAGGCCAAATCTGGGGTCTTGGGCCATTATCTAATGCCATAGGTGGTGTAATTCATCAGTGAAAGCTCTGATCGACAAGACTGCACAAAGAGTTAAAACATACACAGACAGCTAAGGCCAAATCTGGGGTCTTGGGCCATTATCTAATGTCATAGGTGGTATAATTCATCAGTGGAGGCTCTGATCGACAAGACTGCACAAAGAGTTAAAACATACACAGACAGCTATCTAGTGATGCTTAAGGCCAAATCTGGGGTCTTGGGCCATTATCTAATGTCATAGGTGGTATAATTCATCAGTGAAGGCTCTGATCGACAAGACTGCACAAAGAGTTAAAACATACACAGAGAGCTATCTAGTGATGCTTAAGGCCAAATCTGGGGTCTTGGGCCATTATCTAATGCCATAGGTGGTGTAATTCATCAGTGAAAGCTCTGATCGACAAGACTGCACAAAGAGTTAAAACATACACAGACAACTATCTAGTGATGCTTAAGGCCAAATCTGGGGTCTTGGGCCATTATCTAATGTCATAGGTGGTATAATTCATCAGTGAAGGCTCTGATCGACAAGACTGCACAAAGAGTTAAAACATACACAGACAGCTATCTAGTGATGCTTAAGGCCAAATCTGGGGTCTTGGGCCATTATCTAATGCCATAGGTGGTGTAATTCATCAGTGAAAGCTCTGATCGACAAGACTGCACAAAGAGTTAAAACATACACAGACAACTATCTAGTGATGCTTAAGGCCAAATCTGGGGTCTTGGGCCATTATCTAATGCCATAGGTGGTGTAATTCATCAGTGAAAGCTCTGATCGACAAGACTGCACAAAGAGTTAAAACATACACAGACAACTATCTAGTGATGCTTAAGGCCAAATCTGGGGTCTTGGGCCATTATCTAATGTCATAGGTGGTATAATTCATCAGTGAAGGCTCTGATCGACAAGACTGCACAAAGAGTTAAAACATACACAGACAGCTATCTAGTGATGCTTAAGGCCAAATCTGGGGTCTTGGGCCATTATCTAATGCCATAGGTGGTGTAATTCATCAGTGAAAGCTCTGATCGACAAGACTGCACAAAGAGTTAAAACATACACAGACAACTATCTAGTGATGCTTAAGGCCAAATCTGGGGTCTTGGGCCATTATCTAATGTCATAGGTGGTATAATTCATCAGTGAAGGCTCTGATCGACAAGACTGCACAAAGAGTTAAAACATACACAGACAACTATCTAGTGATGCTTAAGGCCAAATCTGGGGTCTTTGGCCATTATCTAATGCCATAGGTGGTATAATTCATCAGTGAAAGCTCTGATCGACAAGACTGCACAAAGAGTTAAAACATACACAGACAGCTATCTAGTGATGCTTAAGGCCAAATCTGGGGTCTTGGGCCATTATCTAATGCCATAGGTGGTGTATATCATCAGTGGAGGCTCTGATCGACAAGACTGCACAAAGAGTTAAAACATACACAGACAGCTAAGGCCAAATCTGGGGTCTTGGGCCATTATCTAATGTCATAGGTGGTATAATTCATCAGTGAAGGCTCTGATCGACAAGACTGCACAAAGAGTTAAAACATACACAGACAGCTATCTAGTGATGCTTAAGGCCAAATCTGGGGTCTTGGGCCATTATCTAATGCCATAGGTGGTGTAATTCATCAGTGAAAGCTCTGATCGACAAGACTGCACAAAGAGTTAAAACATACACAGACAACTATCTAGTGATGCTTAAGGCCAAATCTGGGGTCTTGGGCCATTATCTAATGCCATAGGTGGTGTAATTCATCAGTGAAAGCTCTGATCGACAAGACTGCACAAAGAGTTAAAACATACACAGACAACTATCTAGTGATGCTTAAGGCCAAATCTGGGGTCTTGGGCCATTATCTAATGTCATAGGTGGTATAATTCATCAGTGAAGGCTCTGATCGACAAGACTGCACAAAGAGTTAAAACATACACAGACAGCTATCTAGTGATGCTTAAGGCCAAATCTGGGGTCTTGGGCCATTATCTAATGCCATAGGTGGTGTAATTCATCAGTGAAAGCTCTGATCGACAAGACTGCACAAAGAGTTAAAACATACACAGACAACTATCTAGTGATGCTTAAGGCCAAATCTGGGGTCTTGGGCCATTATCTAATGTCATAGGTGGTATAATTCATCAGTGAAGGCTCTGATCGACAAGACTGCACAAAGAGTTAAAACATACACAGACAACTATCTAGTGATGCTTAAGGCCAAATCTGGGGTCTTTGGCCATTATCTAATGCCATAGGTGGTATAATTCATCAGTGAAAGCTCTGATCGACAAGACTGCACAAAGAGTTAAAACATACACAGACAGCTATCTAGTGATGCTTAAGGCCAAATCTGGGGTCTTGGGCCATTATCTAATGCCATAGGTGGTGTATATCATCAGTGGAGGCTCTGATCGACAAGACTGCACAAAGAGTTAAAACATACACAGACAACTATCTAGTGATGCTTAAGGCCAAATCTGGGGTCTTGGGCCATTATCTAATGCCATAGGTGGTGTATATCATCAGTGGAGGCTCTGATCGACAAGACTGCGCAAAGAGTTAAAACATACACAGACAGCTATCTAGTGAGGCTTAAGGCCAAATCTGGGGTCTTTGGCCATTATCTAATGTCATAGGTGGTATAATTCATCAGTGAAGGCTCTGATCGACAAGACTGCACAAAGAGTTAAAACATACACAGACAGCTATCTAGTGAGGCTTAAGGCCAAATCTGGGGTCTTGGGCCATTATCTAATGTCATAGGTGGTATAATTCAGATCGACAAGACTGCACAGAGTTAAAACATACACAGACAGCTAAGGCCAAATCTGGGGTCTTGGGCCATTATCTAATGTCATAGGTGGTATAATTCAGATCGACAAGACTGCACAGAGTTAAAACATACACAGACAGCTAAGGCCAAATCTGGGGTCATGAGCCATTATCTAATGCCATAGGTGGTGTATTTCATCAGTGAAGGCTCTGATCGACAAGACTGCACAAAGAGTTAAAACATACACAGACAGCTATCTAGTGAGGCTTAAGGCCAAATCTGGGGTCTTGGGCCATTATCTAATGTCATAGGTGGTATAATTCAGATCGACAAGACTGCACAGAGTTAAAACATACACAGACAGCTAAGGCCAAATCTGGGGTCTTGGGCCATTATCTAATGTCATAGGTGGTATAATTCAGATCGACAAGACTGCACAGAGTTAAAACATACACAGACAGCTAAGGCCAAATCTGGGGTCATGAGCCATTATCTAATGCCATAGGTGGTGTATTTCATCAGTGAAGGCTCTGATCGACAAGACTGCACAAAGAGTTAAAACATACACAGACAGCTATCTAGTGAGGCTTAAGGCCAAATCTGGGGTCTTGGGCCATTATCTAATGCCATAGGTGGTGTATTTCATCAGTGAAGGCCTTGATCGACATGACTGTACAAATGTACAGGCTCGTCTGTGCATTAGCTACTCATGTATATATGCACCAAAAGCTCACGGTTGGTCCGTTTAGATTTTCTCAAGTGTTTTATTTTCTCCTGCAGTAACCGGATTTAGGTGACAGTTGTTTCCTGTGTTGCTGACACGCCAGTTTTACATCGTGAAACATACATATTGTGTAGTATTTTGCTGCATTTCATTTAGGAGTATGTCGTGTAGACCTTGCACATCACGAGCTATTGCGTGCTAAAGTTGGTAAGGGTGGTATAATTCTTTTTATACCACCCTTACCAACTTTAGCACGCAATATATCATGGTGTGCAAGGTCTACACTGATGTAGGTGGTATAAAATATTATACCATGTTTGTACACCTGTACGTAAGATAATCCACTCGCTAAAGCTCGTGGATTATCCTCACGTACAGGCAGACAACCCATGGTATAACTATTACTTAGCCATGTATTAGAAGCATTATTGCTTGCGGCGCTCTCGCCGCAAGCATTTCTGTCGGAATAGTGATACCCTCTACCTGGTTTGTCTATTTATATAAACAAACTGTTAGCATAACGGTCGTGGTTCTGTCAACGGTGATAAAAGCCGGGACTACCGCACAAATTGAATTGAATAGAACACGAGTTGCACCTCGCTCTTTGACGTGTATCTAGCGATTTTCATTCAGTTTTTTTTTGCGATTTTCGCACAGTTTTTAGCGCATCCCATAAATCTGAAAGGACAAGTTGTATTTTTATATTTTTCAAAGACTAATATTTTCAAGGAAGATTTTACAAAATTCAAGGACAATTCCAGGACAAAAGGCACTTTTTTCCAGGACCAAGGCCAAATTTGTCCAGGTCTGTGC
Organism: Loripinus fragilis; assembly: GCA_964019695.1. Taxonomy (NCBI): domain Eukaryota; kingdom Metazoa; phylum Mollusca; class Bivalvia; order Lucinida; family Lucinidae; genus Loripinus; species Loripinus fragilis. The sequence continues at coordinate 34,629,864 of OZ026525.1, forward strand.
GAGCCTGTAAGAGCATGTCTCATATTATATGCCATATTAACCCCCAAATTCAATTTGTGGATATATGTTGTGGTCATGGAATGTCGCTCACTGTTTTCATCCACTGTGACCTTGATCTCAGGAGTCAGATCTTGAAAAAGTGCCCCCACAGCAGATCGCCTATTTTATTTATGGTAGCATTCCATATTTGGTATGTAGATACATCTTGGACCCTGGAGAGTCACCAAATGTTTCCAGGTCACTGTGACCTTGACCTCTGGTTTCTGTTCTAGCAAGGTTGAGCTCAGAGCTTATCTGTATATAATTTGAGGTAGGAATCCTAATTTTGGTGTGAGGATATATTTTGGGATCATGGCGTGTCGCATACACTTCTGGGTCAATTTGACATGTAGCTTGTACAAAAGCATGTTTAAAAACACTGCAGATTTAGTTTTATAACTTTATTAATCATGCCACGATTGTCCAAACATGAACCATCTGGCACAATTGGCATGATATTGGCCCACTTCGAATCAAACTAAAGTTCCTACTAAAGATCTTACGCAATAGATGTGTGCGTACATTTACACCTAAATGGCTACGGTTGCTCCCTTTTAATTAGTTGTCAAGTAAACAAAGTGAATAGCCCTGTATGCCCCACCCCAATTCTTCATCATAGACAAAAAGGGTGTGAATAAACTGCACAGACTACTCTAATTAACAATTACGAATAAGAGGGACCGCAAATCGAACACATCAAGGATTTATTTTGTAAAATAAAAACATTTTGACGCTATTGATAGATCTTGAACCCATCTTGCTAGATAGGTCTAGAGGAGGGAACCAGATAAGCTACTAGAGTAACGGTGCTCTGACCCACCATTGATCTTTAGTAGGTTCATGACGTCACTATAGTAGCAACTATCGATGTTCGAATTGAAAATTAGTTACTATAGTAGGAACTAAACTTCGATGCGAAGTGGGCCATTATAATTGCCATCAGTAATCTATATAGAATTGCTACCAGTCTGATAATAAAAGTGGTCATTAATACACGTAAAAAATATGTAATAATATTTCTTTCTTTTCCAAATGGTTATGTTCATTACTCTATAAATGTAATTGTCTGCAGTATGATTATCAGAACTTAGCATCAGCATATAGACTAGCAACAAATTAGGAATATGTTTATATGGGAAACATGAAATGACTATTTGAAAAGTTCTAGGCCTTTGGGAAAGGCGATCAAGTAAACAGCCCTCAGAGATCGTTATCAGGCTACAGAGACAGTTAAATATTGAGGCAGGTCTGGTTAACCAAAAATGACGACCTGACGTTAAGACGGCAACTTACGTCAAGTGTATCAACGATATTTGCATCGAAGATATCCGTTCTGGCTGGCTTACGTCAGTTCCAGACAAATAATAGGGCTTCGAGGGTAATTTGTATCCAGGTTTTTAATAAAAAAAATTGAAACAACTACTTTAAATCACGTCTGATTCCTAGACAAATTTCAATTTGCAACTTTTGAATCTAAGGGTATTGCTATTTGGTAAACTGTTGTCCTAACATTATTTATATTTTGGCATGAAATTAAAAACATATTTTATTAATTTCATTTTTTTTTGCGTTTTTAAAGTCCTTCAGTGTACGTTACTAGGTGTCGCTTTAGATAACTGTTTGTGTTTTTCTTTTTCCAAAAGAGTATCTTACCCACCGACTCAATAACTATTGTTAATGTTCGTCTATGACGTGGTTTTAGTGCAGTGTAAACAATAACCAAATTTGGAGGTGTTCCCAACAAGGTGCACATGCTGTTTGTCAACTAGGCAAGCCCTCCTTTAAAAAGGAAAATTTATTTTAAGATTTTCTTGGCAAAATTATCTGAGAAGTATTTCACTAATCACACGTAACAGATGTACATGTATATACTGACCAGTCCCTTACCTACATGTACATCAACCACGACCCTGGTAGAGGGTCATTCAGCGTCTCTATTCATCGCGCGCTGAGCCCGAACAGGAGCTTATAACACTCACCGTAACATTGAAAATAATTTCATACCCATCTATTTAACATATGTTTTGGGTTCTTTTCAGTACCCACAAAAAATGTTTCTATTGCGAAATTAATTTTATGTTACGCAGGCTTTACTAAAAGTCTGAGTTACACTGGGATCTGATTGTTTTATTTGATTTTACGTCACAGTCAACAATTTTTCAGTTATGTCGAGACGGGTCTTCCTGTGTTGAATATCATCTGATCAAAATTGCTGGACCAGACCCCATCAAAAATGGTGAATTTTCATGAACAAAGAGCAATAACTCCAGAAAGCATGGAGCGATATGGACCATTATCGAACTTGAAGAAAAGATTATAGTACTCAACAATGTGACCAAGTTTCATAAAATTCTGATCAAAACTATTCAACTTAGAGAGCGGACATCATTTTAAACTGTGAATTTTCATTAAACAATGTGACCAAGTTCCACTAAGAGAGCGGAAATCGTTTCAAATGGTGAGTTTTCGTAACTCCTGAAGGCATGGTGCGATGAGGACCATTATCGAACTTGAAGAAGACATCATGGTACTAAATAATGCGACCAAGTTTCATAAAATTCTGATCGAAAACCACCCTTAGTCAAGCCTCTACTGCCACGATTATCACAATACAAGAAAGTAGGTGGTGATTTTGCACCACCCGCGGCTAGCTAGGGCTCCGTCGTCAGATAGCCGGACACGAGTTCCGAGGGCTGCGGTCTCTTGTCAGCTTCATTAAAGAAAAGAGCTTCTGGCAAAATCATTAAGAAGTTCTGATCTCGTTTTTACACCACGCACGTAGGAATCCAGGGCGGGGGGGGGGGGGGGGGGCTATTGCATAACAGTACCTCAGTTTTAATTATCCTCCAGGACATTCTAATCAATATGCATGTGCATCACCCCAAGTGCATTGATATTCCGACATTCAAAGAACAATAACTTCTCTACGCTCAATGGCATCCTCATGAAACTTCACATGCATCATCACACTATAGTCATATATACTCAGTATATGTTTCATGAAATTTCTTCCATTGCTTGCTTTTTAATGGCTGACGATCCAAAGCTCGATAACTCATCAACTACCTAGGACATTCTGACAAAACTTCATGCGCATTACCATAATTATGGTCATACATACTCATAATAAAGTTCATTGAATTCAATCAGTCGCTTACTTAGTTATGGCTGAGAACAGAATGAATTCTTTAAATGTAAGCAATCAAAGGGCAATAACTACTCTATTAACTCTTTGCCTGCTAGTGCCGCCTGCTGATAATCTTTGTATACAGTTTGAACCAAGAACAGACCCAAAATGCGCGGATCCAGGAATTTTCGTCAGGAAGAGAGAGAGAGAGAGAAAGGGAGGGGGAAGGCCCAACTGATAGAAAAAAGCCCTGAGGAGCTTTACGCAAATGGCATTGCGTGAATGCTTAAATAACGGAAACCTGTTGACACTACTTTGTCAGGTGATTCAAATTCAAAAAAATGTTAGTTTAGGTAAAAGTCAGATAAGTGTACATGTTTCCCATTGATGAAAAATAATATAACTGAGCCGCAACTTGAGATTTCGAACAAAATGGTTTGTGCGACAAAGGCTCCGACCAGCCTGCGCATACGCACAGTCTGGTCAGTTTCTTTACTAGTTGCTAGAATATTCTATGATTTTTAAGCTACTGACCAAACAAAAGATGGAGTTTCTAAGCTAATAAAGAGGCTTCATATGCTCGTCTGAGTCTATACTTGTCAAAATACCACATTGTTGGAAATGGGAGAGCAGTGGCTCAGTTGTAGAGGGCTTGACTCGAGACCGAGGGGCCGGGGGTTCGAGCCTCACCGGCGTCACTGTGTTGTGTACTTGTGCAAGAACATTAATCCTAGCTTAGTACTGAGTCAACCCAGGAAGACCCGTTCCTTTATGACTGAAAGATTGTTGATGGGACGTAAAATGCAGCAAAATGCTACATAATGTGTATATTTCAGGATGTGAAAACGGCTTGTCGCCAACACAGGAAGCAGCTGGGTCGTTTAAAACAATCCCGTTTCCCAGACAATTCAAAAAAGGACATTACCAAAGTTGAGATTTACAATAGTATTGTAAGGCCGATGAATGCTCATTTAAAATGCATTTGAACCAATACCTGGCTTCTAGAGTGTAAGGTCTATGTCCCTGACATGGGTCCAAGATCAAAAAGGTGAATATGATCTGGAAATACCTCACTCACACACTGCAGGCCGACCCATAGCACCTAGTGGGAGGGCCACAGAACGCTAACAGTCACAAGACATCCTCAAGACAATTAAAGCAAAGCAGCCAGCTCTCTCTTCCTCTTCAAGATAGTTGCAAAACACAAAGTAATGCATAACAAAACAAAGACCCGCACAGAACACCTTTAAACAATGTGAGATGCATAAAACAATGAATCGACAACAACAGAACCATCGTCATTACCCCTTTGACCACAAGTACATTTATTTATTTCAACAGGCTATGGTCAAATCATAATGCAAAAACATAGTTAGTATGATCATGAAATACCATAATCACACACTGCAGACCGACCCACAGCACCGTTATGGAGGACCACAGAACACTAATAGTCACAAGACATCCTAAAGACAATTAAAGCAAAGCAACCAGGTCTCTCTTCCTGTTCAAGATGATTGCAAAACGCCCACAAAGTAATACATCACAAAACAAAGACCCTAAACAATATGAGGTACATAAACAATAAATCGACAACAACAGAAACACCTTCATTACCCCTTTGACCACAAATATATTTATTTCATGGGGTATGTAAACAGGCTATGGTCAAATCATAATACAAAATCTAAGAATGAGTATGATCAGAAAATACCACAATCACAAACTGCAGACCAACCCGCAGCATCGTTAGAATGAGTTACAGGACATTTACAGTAAAGGGACATCCAAAAGACATAAAAGCAAAGCAACCAGCCAAGATGATTGGAAAACTAGAAAGGACATAAAGTAATGCATACCAAAACAAAGACCAACACAGAACCCCCACAAACAATGGGAGGTACATAAAACAATAAATCAACAGCAGTTGATCCACCGCTTTAGAAAGGACAGCAACCTGGGCCACCGGGGGGGGGGGGGGGGGGGGGGGGGGAGGGGGGGGGTAAATGCACTTCATCTTCATGTACAGAAAAGAGACAAACGACGAAAATAAGAGGACGAAATAATCGAGTTACCCCACCCCTCCCCTCCCCTCTCCCCGGCCTCTCTCCAGGTTGAGCAACATAGATATTGAAATGATACGTAGCAACAATATTTGGGCATTCTTTCGTGAAAATTAGGTAAAAGAAACAGCCGTCGCTCGGCTGCCATCCACTCAAACGAACAGATTGAGGCTGGTGCAGACCCGACAAATGTTGAAACTGATCTGGCCCCAATAGGTTCTTACAACAAACAAATTGACAATCTAAAAACAAGCACCTTTGAACAGGAGCCGGGACTGCACCTGTTTCATGGGGTTTGTAACAGGCTACCGTCAAATCATAGAATACAAACAATTTGGAACCAAATCAGACACGACATAATATTGGATCTGATCAGGTTCAGAATTGTTTGATTATGCATTCAGCCATGGGTGGCAACTACATTAGCTGCCACAACAATTAACATAAAAAAAACTACAAACAGTTTGGAAGCAGATCAGGCTTGACAGATCAGGGGATTCCAAAATCAAAACAAACATCGTAGAACTAGTTTAAATGCGAAAAATAAACGTATTAGTGCAGGAATGTATATATAAAGAGCGATTAACAGAGATTTTTTGTTCAATCAATTTTTCAAAGCACCACGCGCCGTCGGGCCGTCCGTGTAGCAAGAACACTCTCGCGACAGGGACCGCCAAGCCGGGGTCCAGTCGTCAATATTTTTGCCAACATTTTCTTATGCTACTTTTCTAAAAATTGAGATAATGAAAAAAGATAACACATCAAAGGTATCGATATAGTCTGTTATTGATTTCGGTAGATATTTTTGAAAAATATTTTTTTTAAAAAAGGGCATGAAATGATCAGACTAGAACTCAGGCTAGGGACCGCCTGATGGCGCGAGATGCTTTATTTAATAAATCCACATTCCATCTGCATGTGGAAACTAGTTATGCATATTGTCTTATATTATATATGTAATATTCACGAGGTCTTACCCTACAACCCTACACATGCCCAGTTTAGATCTTAGCCGAAATTGGCGATAATCGCCTATTTCGGCCCGCGGGTTGACTTTGCAAACTTTGAGGGGATTTGGTGGGGGGGGGGGGGGGAGTCGATTCCGAATTCATGTACAATTTCAGGTCCGAATCTGGAATGGACCAGCGGGTTAGCAAGAAACATTTAGAAAATTGTCTAAGCTTGAGGTTGGTACCAAAGTTGAGCGGGAGGGGGCAGGCGTTGTGAATTCTTGTACACATTCAGGAAAAGACTACATACATTGTGCTTTCTGTGCAAGAATAGTCCGCCAATTTCGGCCCGCATGTTGACTTTACAAACTGTGCGGTGTGGGGGCAGTCTTTTTTTGTACAAATTCAGTGAAAAAAACTCATATTTTGTGTGCGAGAATATTGGCCGCATTTAGAATCGTAGGTTGATCCCGTATCCTAAATGAGGTCCGAATCTGGAACGGACCTGCAGAAATTGTCCCTTTTGGCAAGAAACATTCAGAAAATTGTCTGAAGAGAGAAAGCGGGAGAGAGAGAGCGGGAGAGAGAGATGGAGAGAGGGAGAGCGTGAGAGATAGGGAGAGCGGAAGAAAGAGAGTGGGAGAGGATGATAGAGGGAGAGCTGGAGATAGAGGGAGAGAGAAAGCGAGAGATAGAGTGGGAGAGAAAGAGAGTGGGAGAGCGGGAGAGTGAGAGAGAGGAGAGAGAGATTTTGAGAGAGAGGGAGATATAAAGAGATTGAGAGCGTGGGAGAGAGAGGGAGAGCTGGGCGATAGAGGGAGAGCGGGAGAGAGAGAGAGAGCGGGAGAGAGAGAGAGCGGGAGAGAGAGGGAGAGGGCAAGAGAGAGAGAGATCGAGAGAGAGGAAGAGAGAGGGGAGAGAGAGTGGGAGAGAGTGAGAGAGAAAGAGTCGGAGAGAGCGATAGAGAGAGAGCGAGGGGAGGGAGAGAAAGCGGGAGAGAGAGGGAGATAGCGAGAAAGAGAGTGAGTGAGAGAGAGAGAGCTGGAGAGAGAGAGTGGGAGAGCAAGAGCGGGAGAGCCAGAGCGGGAGATCGAGAGCGCTAGAGCGAGGGAGGGGGAGTGAAAGAGGGAGAGAGTGGGAGAGCATAAGAGGGAATGAGCGGCAGAGGGAGATACAAGAGAGATTGAGAACGCGGGAGATAGAGAGAAAGCGGGAGAAAGAGAGCTGGAGAGAGAGGGAGAGGAAAATTGGGAGAGAGTGGGAGCGAGAGCGGGAGAGAGAGGGAGAGAAAGAGTGGGAGACAGAGGGAGAGAAAAGGGAGAGTCAGAGGGGAGAGAGCGGGAGAGTCAGAGGGGAGAGAGAGGGAGAGAGAAAGCGAGAGATAGAGCTGGAGAGAAAGAGAGAGCTGGGGAGAGAGAGCTGGGAGAGAGAGAGCGGGAGGGAGAGGGATAGAGAGGGGGATAGAGTGAGTGGGAGAGAGAGGGCGATATAAAGAGATTGAGAGCGCGGGAGAGAGAGAGCTGGAGAGTGGTAGAGCAAGGGAGTGAGAGCGGAAGAGGGAGAGCGTTAGAGGGAATGAGCGGCAGAGGGAGATATAGAGATTGAGAGCGCGGGAGAGAGAGAGCGGGAGAAAGAGAGAGAGCTTGAGAGAGAGGGAGAGAAAAAGCAGGAGAGAGGGAGAGTAAGAGAGGGCGAGAGAGGGGTAGAAAGATCGGGAGACAGAGGGAGAGAAAAGGGAGAGAGAGAGAGAGAGAGCGGGAGAGGGAGAGAGAGGTAGAGAGAGTGAGAGAGAGAGAGATATAAAGAGATTGAGAGCGCGGGAGAGAGAGGGAGAGCTGGAGAAAGAGAGAGCAGGAGCGGGAGAGAAAAGGCGATCGGGGGAGAGCTGGAGTGAGAGAGAGGGAGAGAGAGAGCGGGAAAGAAAGAGAGAGGGAGAGAGAATGGGAGATATAGAGAGATTGATAGCGCGGGAGAGAGAGAGAGCGGGAGAGAGAGTGGGAGAGAGAGAGCGGGAGAGAGATGGAGAGCGGAAGAGAGAGGGAGAGGTGGAGAGAGAGCGTGAGAGGGAAAGAGAAAGAGAGAGAGGGCGGGAGAGAGAGGGAGATAGAGAGTGGGAGAGAGTGGGCGGGAGATATATAGAGCGGGAGAGAGAGAGCGAGGGTAGAGAGAGAGAACGGGGGTAGAGGGAGAGCGGAAGATAGAGAGCGGTAGCGGGAGAGAGAGAAAGGGATAGAGAGAGAGCGTGGGAGAGGGAAAGAGAGAGAGGGAGAGCAGAAGAGAGCAGAAGAGAGAGAGAGAGAGAGGATTAGAGAGGGAGATGGAGATATAGAGAGATTGAGAGCTTGGTAGAGAGAGGGAGAGCAGGAGAGAGCGGGAGAGCGAGAGCGGGAGAACAACAACAAGAAGAACTACAACAAAAACGACTGTAAAATGCTTACATACACACAGCTGTAGTTACAACAGCTGAGCAACATTTACGCATACAACTATAGTTACAACTGCAGTTTTAACAACAACAACAACAACACCTGAACAACACACGTACACGTACAGCTGTAGTTACAACAAAAACAACAACAATTACAGTACCCCTGCAACTTTGACTCCTTTGGCCAGCGAGACCCCTGGCGAATGCCAGCCGAAATTTACACGCTTCCCGGCTGAGATCCACGGCAAACGCCAGCCGAAGTTTACCCGCAACATGAACATGATCGCGTCTACCCGGCCTGCCTGCTCGTGCAACTCTGACTCCATCGGCTGGGAAGACACAGAGCAAAAGCCAGCCTATGTTTACCCGATTCCCCAGCAAAACTTGGTAGTGCAGCCGGCAAGCCCATCCCTCCGCCCGCCTGCCAACCTGGGAAACTCTGATTCCTCTGGTCGGAGAGGACCCCGGTTGAACACCAGCCAAAGTTTACCCGATTCCCAGGAGAAACATGATCCCGCCCACCTACCCGCCTGCGAGACCCCAGGCGAATGCCAGCTGAAGTTTAACGGATCATCCGGACGAAACATGATCATATCTGGCCGGCGAGACTTCTGTCGAAAGCTAGCCAATATTTGTCTGCTTAGGCCGAGATACTCTTGCCAGGCGCAGGTTGGCACCCTCGAGCTTTGTTTTTTTGTGAAAAATCGACTAAGTCATGGCGAGACCCCGAAACGATAAAGGAACAACAACAGCAATAAAGAAAACAACAACAACACAGCAAACAACAACAACGATAAAGAAAACAACAAAACACACTAAACAACAACAACGATTAAGAAACAACAGCAACAGTAACAGCAACACACATCTGTACAGCACTTACAAATACAACTGTAGTCACAAAAACAACTTTCACATAAAAGTGTAGCAACAACAACAACAACAACAACAACGATAATGAAATCATCAACAACAACAACAACAACACCAATTGTAGTTACAACCAATGATAAAGAAAACAACAACAACTATACAACACTTACACACACACACATACAACAACAACAACAACAACAACAACAACAACACCAATTATCTGAAGCTCGTGGATTACCTCTGCGTACATGTACAGGCGGACAAGCCAATGTATACTATTACATAACCGCCTGATGAGAGGAAAGTGCTGTCGGAAATGCTAATTTCACAAAATTTATTTTTATTTTTAGAACCCTAAAGAAAGCTGTGATAGAATATTGACACAAAATGATGTAAATTTCAGATTTTAGCTGTTTCACAGAAAATTGGCGACTGCAGTAAACACTGACCAGGCTGTACGTGTACATTGAAGCCTGGTCAGAAATTACACTAGACAGCACGTTCAAACGGCTATGTAATAGTTATACCATGGCTTGTCCGCCTGAACATGTTCTTCCCAGCCGAGAGTCGGCGCGAATGCCAGCAGAAGTTTACATGCTGACCCAGGTGAAACATGATCTCGTCTACCCGGCCTGCCTGCTTGGGCAACTCTTACTCCTTCGGCCAGCAAGACCCTGGGCAAAAGCCAGCCAAAGTTTACTGATTTTCCCAGCGAAACATGATCGCGCCCGCAGGCCCGCCCATTTGCCCACCCTCCCGACGGCGAGACCCCGGGCGAACGCCAGCCAAAGTTTACCCAATTCCTGGACGAAACATCATTTTAAAACAACCGGGGACATTGACCGGTTCAACACGGCTCATCCCGGATCTCCAAGGTTGTCCACGGTGCCGCCACGCTTGCTTAATTTGATTCTTTACGTCCCATCAACAATCTTTCAGTTATAAAGGGACGGGTCGTCCTGGGTTGAACCAGTACTAAGCTAGGATTAATGTTCTTGCTTAAGGACACAACGCAGTGACGCCGGTGAGGCTCGAACCCGCGGTCCTTCGGTCTCGAGTCAAGCACTCTACCAGTAAGTCGGTAAGTAAGTTATCTTTTATTATAGTGCCTTGTGTAACATCGTAATACAAATAGGAATAATACACCCGGCCGCATGGGCCTATAAGTCACTTCAAATTTTGTAAGTTTTCTGAGGGCTTTTAAAACGTATATATATATCAAGCCTTTGTTCTGTCAAAAGTAGATCCATCACTGCCTTGTCCGTTATAGGACTAGTTTGACTCAACACAGCAGAGCCAGATCAGAGATCCACAGCGTGGTTTATCGATCTGAGTCTACTGTGCTTGTCTCATAGACTTCACAACTAATCTTGAGCAACAAACAGCATAGGCTCATGCGCGACGCTTAAATTGAAGCCCCGCGCATGGGCCTAGGCTGTCTCCCGTGCTCTAGCCCGTAGTAATGGCAATAATAAAGAGGTACAACGGAAACTAACCCCTACCATGCTGATCGCGTACATATCTCGCTTTGAAAACTGTGCAGATCCAGATCAGCTGGCTTCTAAGAGGTCAGCTGATCAGCATCTATACTGTCTTCAATTTGGCCTCCGCATCCATCTACCACTGGGCCACTGTGCTCGATTGTGATACGGTTCATCACGATTCATCCCGGATCATCAAACCGGGATGAACCGGCACCTTAAACCGGGACAGTGAGAACGGGGCTAAGAGTGCGTATCGAAAAAATAGTTTTCTTATTTCTCAACCAAAACATATATGATGTGGGTACTCAAAAGAATCGTCTCAATGAGACGGTTCTTTTGAGCACCCAAAACATATGTTAAAACTGATGGGTAAGAAAATATTTTCAATTTTATGCTCCAAATTTTTGTTTCTCTAACCCTGTGCTAGGCAAGAGTTAAAGTGTGCTTTTTTAAATGAGCCGTTACACGTGATTTCCAACAATGCACGTGTAGACTGAGACTAGCCTGTGTATCCTTCTTTTAAGCTTAGAAACCTCAACTGATGTTCGGTCAGTAGCTTACCAGTCATAGAATATTTAGGCTCTGATCAGTCTGCGCATATGCGCAGGCTGATCTGAGGCTTTGATGGTCGCACATACCATATTGTTGGAAATCTCATGTCACGGCTCAAATGCGAGATTTAATGGGGGGGGGGGGGACAAGAACAAGAATCCAGAAGTTGTGTGAGGATGGCAACCAAACGCTGATCCTTGGGACGGGTTTTTTCCTATCACACCTTCCCAATCATGATAGATATTCCTATAATTTAGTGTAGCAGAATTGGGACGGACTTTGCTTTGGCTGCTTTGGCTCCGATTTTAGTGTTTGTTCAATGCTTACATAGCTTTGAAGATGATGTGTGCCTTTGAAAAAGGGACATTGGTGAAAGTCCAAGCAGGTACCGAACATGTCGTGTGTCGTTCCGTCGACGCTCAAGCGATGTCATCAATATGTAAATGCCGCGCGTAGGGGACGGCATTCGAATATAGTGGGTCCTATTCCTAATGAACAACTTGGCACCCATGAAAAATTGTCCTGGTGTGTGTGGAGGGGGGCTGCATGGTTAGCTAAATAATAGCATTCAAAGGAATGTGATGGGAAATTTGTTTTCCAAGCTGATTTCGCGGTGTGAAGTGGCTGTTCTACAATGCGGGTTTACAGTGGCGGATCCAGGGGGCTCGCTTGAATCCCCCGGCCCTTCCACACGCGCGTGTGTGTTTTTTTTAAATATCCTATGAAAATGAAATAATTTGGTCTCAGTGATCAAATTATTTCATTTTCATGAGATATTAAACAAAAATTACATTATCAGCAAAGCGAAACCCACACACCCGTATACATATGGTCCCCCTTTCCAGAAATCCTAGATCCGCCCCTGGGTTTGGACGTCTAATTCAAAACCTTCATTCGTTGTCATATTCACATTTTTCTGTGCTCACTGAGTGTGCCAGCTAGAATGCGGCATTTAACCCATTTAAGCCGAATGGAATTTCCCACTCTTATCAATTGTACCCGTTCATTTTCGTTTAAGGGTTGTCGGTTGGTATTTGTTTTTCTTTTTTAATCAAGTTTTTAATAGAATATTCTGTAAGCAAACAGTGGAGCCTGATCAGACGCCGCGTTCTGCGGCGTCTGATCCGTGTCTGCACTGATCTGTGATGCTCAAACCCTCAACTCCTCAATCTAGAGTCAAGCACTCAGACACTGAGCTGGCTGGGTAGCAAAATAGTAAGTGAGTATGATCAGGAAATACCACAATCACAAACTGCAGACAAACCCATGGCACCACGAGGAAGAGCCACACAACAATCACGAGACACCAGCAAGACAAACCAAGCAAAGCAAACAGCTCTCTCTTCCCCATCAAGATGATTGCAAAAAAGTAGCGTACAGCAAAACATAGAACAATTACAGACACCCACAATGGGAACAACAATAAGCAACGAATCAACAACCACAGAACCACCGCCTTAGAACGGACAGCAGCCTATTTTAAAATGCATTTTACTGGTACCAAATCTTCGCCCTAGATTCTGCTGTTGTTGAAGTACAAGAAATGTTCAGCTCACATGGGGGTCCAAACACAGACTTTCTCACGACAAGGCCCATATGTATAGGAACAACAAATGCGCAGAACAACCTGCGCTTCCACACAGTCTGATAAGTGTTGTTGTTATTTGTTTCCTGCAATGTATGAAATCAAAACTTGCTTAATTTATAACTAAATAAAAGCAGACATTTTCAGAACAGCAAAAATTGTATCATGGTCTGCTAGCTTCTGTTGAAGCCAGCTGATCTGGATCTATATTATTTTATAAAAGACGGTAAAATAATTTGAGGAAAAAGGTTACAGGTAAACCTGTCTTAAGCGGCCACTCAAAAATAAACAAAACAAAGGTCTGCAAGACAAATGGTAGCATTCTGCAATACTTTTGACCTGCATTAAGCGATAATCGGTCTTGAAAACCTTTTTTTGGAGTGGCCCCTTAAGACAGGTGTTACTGCATGTGCACACTGCACTTATCAGGTCAAATACAATACAGTAAAACCTGTGTAAAATGGCCACTCTCAAAAAGACCAAAAGTGGTTTTCAAGAATAAGTATCGCTTAATGCAGGTCAGAAGTACTGCAGAATACATTCTGCAATACTTTCGACCTTCATTAAGATACCATTTGTCATTAAGATCTGTGTTTTGTCTATTTTTGAGTGGCCATTTTACACAGGTTTTACTGTATGATAAAATTGCTTTACATAGTGTTCGCATGTATGTTTATGAACAGACAGAAATGAATAAATTTTTTCAAACCATTGTTGAGTTTTACTTTTATTGAGTTTTCCCTAAAGAAGTTCAGAGTCTTTGGGACCCCTTGTTTTCCTGTTTTGGGCTTCCAAGCTGTACATTTCACAGGAGGCACTGGGTTGTGTTCTTGAGCAAGACACTTTATCCTCTGCTTGATACTGGTTCAACCCAGGAAGACCTGTGTTGACTGGGATGTAAAGGGAGCACAGTGGTAGAGTGCTTGACTCCAGACAGAGGGGCCGCAGATTCAAGCCTCACCGGCGTCACTGTGTTGTGTCCTTGAGCAAGACACATTTATCCTTGCTTAGTACTGGTTCAACTGAGGACAACAAGTCCAGACATAACTGAAAAATTGTTGAATGGGATGTAAAGAATCAAATCAAACAAGATGTAAAGAATATGGGCCTCGAGGCAAGAAAACCTGTCTTCAGGTTTCCGACAAGGACAAACCTAAACCTACCTGCTCAGCTACAGAGACTAGCTAGAATATTAAAATCTTGCTTTTAGCAAGTTTAGATATGATACTTTCCAAAGGGCGAATAACAAAGGTACTGATCAGACTGTGCAGATGCGCAGGCTGGTCTGCACCTTTGTTGTTCGCATACCTCGATGACGTCATATGGTCAATAAAAAGATAACACAGATGTAAGTAAAAAATTTAATCCAATTTATTGGAATTCATGTTACATATGTATAAAATCTGTAAGAATCACAGCATGAAATTATTATTTCTCTGTTGCATAAACAGCATATAAAAATGAATAGCGCTATGATCTTGGTGATAATGATAACCATGTGGAATGGATAAAAAAGACAGGGATTTTCCATTTGGCGCCCAGTATGCATCTCCCTCACAAAATCTAGTAAGGCATTAACCCTTTATTAGTCCTAATAAACACACTGCAGTTTATCATATACCAATTATATAAAAATAAAAAAAACAGTGAAGATCCAGATCAGCTGGCTTCTGATGAAGCCAGCTGATCAGGATCTACACAATTTTTATATCCTCACTGTGAGTCCACATTAAGAATAAATGTACATCTTATGGAGAAAACACATTTTGTTGGCAAACATTTTTATCTAGTGTGGTACGGGAAAACGAACAATGAAAGAGTAATTGTTGTCAGTGGTAAGGCCATACTAGTTTGTCAACAAATTGATCAAAAATTCTGGGCGCCCCTGCCTCAAATAAGAATATGGAAAATCCCTGATATCAAGTTTTTAATGAACACTTGTTGTTGCCCCTTTTGTTCCCCATTCTATGATTGAGTAATAGTCAATATATACCTTTCTCTTTCCAAATTCTCCTTTCTTTATCCTTTGTATACAAATGGATTCTTCCTTCTGGTTTGATTAAAATTAAGTTGGTCTATTGTATAAACAAGAGGTCACAGATTATAGTTTCCAAATAATATTGTATTTCTTTTTCTTTCTGAAGAGCTTTTTGTCTTAACGAACAGTGTAGACCCTGATCAAAATGTCACATTCTGTGGAATTTTATCTGGGTCTTCACTATTTGCCAAAGAATTTATTTATGGGTATGAAGTGTACAAAGGGTTAGTAAACCTTAAACTAATTTCACAGACACCAGCTTATTACTAAAATGGAGATGACAAATGTTCACAAAAAATTAAATGATAAATAATTCATGGTAGTCACTGCTCATGATATGCAGAAAAATGTACAAAACTACAAGCATAATTATAGTACTATTAAGAGCTTATAAAAATATATATAACACACTTGCTCATTAAATTTTGATGTCGCCAGTCACAACTTTTGTTGTCTGCTTCCTCATCTGCTTATGTACTTTTGACGCCTATATTGCAAACAATATGGCCCCTGATCAGACTGCTTCCTTAGGAGCTTATAAAAATATATATAACACACTTGCTCATTAAATTCTGATGTCGCCAGTCACAACTTTTGTTGTCTGCTTCCTCATCTGCTTATATACTTTTGACGCCTATATTGCAAACAATATGGCCCCTGATCAGACTGCTCCCTTAGGAGCTTATAAAATATATAAAACACACTTGCTCATTAAAATTTGATGTCACCAGTCACAACTTTTGTTGTCTGCTCCCTCATCTGCTTATGTACTTTTGACGCCTATATTGCAAGCAATATGGCACCTGATCAGACTGCTCCCTTAGGAGCAGTCTGATCAGGGTTTATAGTGTTTGCTTCCATGATAAAAATCTAGTCTGAAGTGCACTTAAATATATGCAGCAGACGTAAAAAAATCCCAGACATTTTCGGAACAAAAACAGATTGTGAGGATAAGAATTACTTTCGCCTTAAACATAATTTCTTTAAAACCAACAATCAGCTGATTTGATCAAAAGCTTTTCTCATCTCTGAATATTGAGAGTGGAAGAGGGTTCGAGCCTACAGCTAGACATTCAGCTCCACTAGATAGCTACACACAAACATGCATAAGTAAAAGATGACTTGATGCATAAGCAATAAGAACCATTTTCGTATAAGGCTTCAGATCATCTGCTGATCTTTTTTGCTAACAATTTGGACCCAAATCAGACCTTGAAAAATGTCTGCCCTGATCTAGATCAAAACTGTTTGATTAATACATACTCTTAAGGTATTTTCGAAAGATTTTTTTAAAAAAATTTAATTTTGAAAAAAAAAAATCAGCAGACAACAAAAAAAAAAGCATGAAAAATTATCTAGCATGCAAAGAGCTAGTCAAGCTACTGAAAGCTCAATATGAAACATTCTCGTCCCATGGACATAGAATTAACAAGAATATACTTTGAGATTTGCACCTAATTTTGTTTTTCTTGACATTTCATATTTCCTGTCTTGTAATAATTCTTACATACATATATACATAACAGTTAAAAATATATGAGCCGCGACATGAGATTTCCAACATGTGGTATGTGCGACCAGCAAAGCCTCAGATCAGCCTGCTCATACGCGCAGTCTGATCAGAGCCTTTGCTAGTCGCTTGAATATTCTATGAGTGTTAAGTTAATGACAGAACTTCGTTTGTAGTTTCTAGGCTTAAAGGGAGGCTGCACAGGCTTTCGTCTGAGTCTACACTTTTGTTGGAAATAACATGTCAAGGCTCATATTTATTTGTCAGAGCCACAATGGTCAGGCAATGGTCTCAGTTCCTCATAAGATAAAACTGGGAGGATAAAATGCATTTTCTGTCAATCTTTTTCTCTTGGTTATATCAAGCACAGGCAAAAATATGCAGATATTGTGTTGATACCATAATTAGTGAACAACTTTAGTTTTATAAAAAACACAAAAGTTCAAATACTTTTGACACGGGACTTGATGAGCCGATTCAGAGGAAAATCTGTTTGCCATGTATGTGAAAACAAAATAGCAAGTCAGCCTGCAAATCATTATTCTTGTTGGCTACTTCGATAGTACATGTATAATATAAACTAATTTTTTGTTTTTATAATTTAACTGCCAGTCAAAGTCTGATATACAGACTAATTTACACCATATCTTTTTCACATATGGCATAAACAGATTTGCTCATGACAAGACTCATATTCTCAAGCTTGTTCTAATGTGGAATGTAGAGTTTAAGAGACAAACAAAAACTGAGGGTGAACTATTTTGTTCTTTCAGTCAACATTTTTTTAGACATAGCCGAAAACCCATACCAATAAATGAACTGTATATGTGCTCAACTTCTCACAACTTTTTAAAAAATATGAAACCCTCTTTTAAAAAGAAGTGTAGATCCTGATCCGTTGGCTTCTAAAAAATGTTGACCACAAAAACTGAAATAGTTGAAAACCACAAAAAAATGGTATTTACAATGCAGCTGTTTTAACAGTCACACCATTAGATCACATGACAGATATATTTAAACATTAAAAAAGATGAAATATAACAAAGTTTGAGTCATGCTGTCCAACTCAGATGCACAGAACTAAATGAATCTTATAAAAAGATCAAATTCGGCTGACGATTTTTTAGGTCTGATATTGTTGAGAGGTTCATCATAGTGTTTGATTTTAGTGAGAAATTTTGCATAATGATGTTTGAATAGACTGACATATATTTCCTCTGAGGAAATTATCATTTATATATTTCTCAAAGGTTGGTAACGAAAGAATCAAAACAGCCCTAAACAGTGTAAAATATTAAAATAGAGTGCAGTCCCTTTATAAAGCTATATATTGGGTCCATATGAATGGAAAGTGTAATAAGTGAATTGTGTTATAAAGGGACAATTTTACAAAGGAAATATAGGAAAGTCACTATGAAATGGTCATTTGCCTATAATTCCTTTGTAAAATTCCATAGAAAAAAATGGGAGCCACAAAATGACTGTGTTAATCCAAATCCATTTTATTACAAGATGTGTTATAAAGGGACTACACTGTAATGATAGAAAAAGATGATCATATTCAGTTGGTGGTACTAATTATAATAATTTAATTCTGCTGAGAAGTTTTTTAGTAAACAATAAAATAAGATGAAATAAATAGCACAAAGGCAAGTATTTGCCATGTTTGTCTAATTAATTTATTACAGCATTGAAATTCCTCTTGATAAGAACTTTTCAATTTTCACTGAATTTTTAAAAAAGAATTCATCAAATTTTCCCATTACAGTCAATACTAAAATAATATGGCTGGAATTGAGATGGTTATTTCTGGAATGTACAAAGTTATTATAGACTAAACAATACTTGATTAATAGAATTAACATAGCATAATCAACCTGACTAACCAATGAATAATAAACCTGACTTAAAACTTAACAAGGAATTGTACATATTTCTTTAGAATTGCCTTTATACACTGGTCAGCATTATGTAAATAAACTTCACGATGATAAAAAAAAATGTTTGTGGATAGCATTGTGATTCAATTTTTCTAAGTGTTACTTCTCTTTTCAAAGAAATGTAATTAAAATTACCATGATAAACCCTAGGTTTCCAAAAAGTTAGGTCTGTGCTAACAGTGTAAAACCAAATCAGACTGCTCCTGAAGAGTTTACACATTTACCAATCTATCTTTACTTAACACTTACCGTTAGAGGCTGTAAAATGGTCTTGATCTATGACTAATGTCATGCAAACTTAAGATGTCAAAATATTTAGAATGAATATGATAGACTTACTTCAATCTCTAAGTACATTAAAACATTTATCAATGTGCTTTTAATGATTAATAGAAGCAAGTTGCGTAGATGGAGTGGGACTTGGTACTAGCTAGATGGTAAGTCGTCAAATACATCTTTGATGTGACCTGATTTTGGCTGATGCATATCGGGCTGCACTACCAAGTCCAAGCAAAGGTCATAATTCATATGGACAAAGTGTACAAGTATTTACTAACAGACATTGTGAGCTCAGACATTTTAATAAAGTAATATAATCTTACAGTCTTCAGTGAGTGCAACAAAAGAATAGATTATCAGTATACTAGAAAATTATGAGGCTTAGCGGTTATAAAACTTATTCATGCTCAACTCATCTTAGCATGAACTCAATCCTGCTTATAAATGTTAAAATGCCAACAATTGTTGGCATTTTAACATTTATCAGCCGGATACATACAAAATCTGAGAAATTTAAAGCAAGATTTTTTTTAAGAATTTCAAGTTTTTATAATTAAGCAGTTGAAATTGCATACTCATTTGAGCATGAAAAAAGTTTTATAATCTCGGGGCCAGATCACTTTCATCTCTCATGACCGATGATCGGCAAGAATTTTCACAGTTGACTAATGATACACAATTCTATCTTAAAATGGGAATGTTCATCTCATATAAAAAATATATCTATAACAAGACAACATTGCGTGAATATCCCATGAAGTAATTGGGGGACTTTCAAAACTCAAATGATTAGATCTCTTCACCTTATTTTCTTTTCAATATGATAAAATATCTAAAAGTTGATTTGCAGATAAAATTATTTTGATATTAAATATGAAAAAATACTCTTCAATTTCCTTGCATTTCAAATTTCTAGTCCTTACCATTGTCGGTTCCTGGTCAGGCTTTAGTACGAGTTTTCTCTGACATTTTTGTGGCTTTTCTTTATTTTGATATTTGCCACTACCGATGTTAGTGGCAAATATCAAGATATGGAAAAGTCAATTAAACATCAGAGAAGGCTCGGATTAGACAGGCTTATGCCAGCCATCTGGACAATGGTTGGCCAGTACTAAATATACTTACGGTAAATGTTCTACCATTTCAAACACTTTTCTCTATCTGTTAAATATTGGTTATCAAGGCTGGAATTCACAAGTTGCTCATCAGAATAGTAAACAGGGAAGACCCTGATCAGACTGCTTCTTCAGAAGCAGTCTGATCAGGGATGGCACTGTTTGTCTTGGCCTGGTTTGCATGCAACCAGTATTCAAATTTTAGAACTTTACCATACTGTCAGGCCTTCAGATGGGTGTGTGTAATCAAAATTTAATTTTCTTATTTATTAACCAAAGCATATGTTGTGGGTACTCAAAAGAACTATCTCAATGAGATGGTTCTTTTGACTACCCACAATGTATGTTTTGGTTGAGAAAGAAGAAGAATAATGTTCAATTACACACACTTTTCTTGAAACTGTTCCTCTATAAAAAACAGATCAAAAACTGGTGATCTGACAACTATGTTAAAGGACCCTGCATAGTGCTCGTTTCAAGGGCTTGTTAAGACAAGGCATCAGTAGGTTAGCATTGAGATCTACCTAAGTTTGACCCAAGTTTTTGGTCCATTGAATGAAGGGGTCACAGGTTATACTTTTTCAGAGTAAAATTGTAGCTATTTCCCTCAAGATTGTTTTTGTCTTTAGCAAACAGTGTAGACCCTGATTAAATGCCGCATGATGAGGCATTTCATCAGGGCTTTCACTGTTTGCCAAAGCATGCATTTCGGAGTCACTAGTAAACAAGGGGTTAACCAAAAGATTTGATATATTACCAAACTGCGCATGCACATTTGAAGATTGACTTTACAATATGCCATAACTACTATTACCTAATAGGCTTGACTTAGGTAAACTTAGGTTACGGTCAATGTTTTAAAATTTCAAACACCAGTCGCCTGCCAAAAAGGCCTAGACAAACAGGACAGACCCAGATCAGACTGCTTCTTCAGGAAGCAGTCTGATCAGGCTCATCCCTGTTTGCTATTTTGACAAGCAATTTGTGAACTTCAGACCTTATTATCATCATTTTATTTGAGAAAACAAAAAAAAAGTGTTCGAAATTTTAGGACCTTCACCATAAACCTCAATTTTAATCAAATGATGCCTTATTTAATGAAACAACCTAATGAATATTTTGTAACAACTAACTGTAGATAGTAAATGCAATTATCACAAAGCTTTAAGCTATTGGGTCTCATCATAATTATTGTACATATCGGCTAGTTTCGCGAATTTTGGTCCCCATTCGTTGAGGTAATCGTAATCTTGATCACCGGAGCTAGACGTATTCAGGGAACTCAGAGACCCTACAGAACTGCCACCTCCTTCAAAATCGAAGCCTATCGGGGTATCATACGGAGGAGAATTAGGGTCATCGTCAGCATCATCTAGACGATTGTTTATAAAGTCTCCAATGTCTGGACGATCTGATGTTGCTCCTAGAGGCTTGACACGAGACTTAGGTATGTCTGTAGCATCCCAGGGTTTAGGATGTTCTCCGTCGTCAGGCTTTCGTAGTCGACTCAGATCATAACCAGTCTGATCTTCTTCACCTAAAGAAAAAATAGTTACATGGATTAACTCTTTGCCAGCTAGCGGCGAAATTGATCGTCTGCTGATCTTTACAAACAGTTAGGACCCAGATCAGGCCAGACACTTTGTCAGGCCTGATCTGGATCCAAGCTGTTTGACACTCTGATGTTATACCTGAAAGAATATTTTGAAAAAAATGATGTTGAAAAGTATCTGCAGACGACAAAAAAATCATGCAAAATTACCCAGCATGCATTATATGGCCAGAAAATGTGATCCTGGTATATATGTGTGTCAAGTCATTTTTCAAATATTCATGCAAAGCTATTGTAAATTTGGAAATTTTCGTGATGGTTTTCTTTTCGGGAAACTTTGCAGATGCGAAGTTTCCTGAAAATAAAACCCTCGCGAAATGGCAAAATCAAACCCTCACAAAATGGCAAAATCACTCTGTTGTCTACTGATGTAGGTAAATCATGCCATAATCGCAATTTTTTTACATGGCAAATATTCTTTTAATGCTATTTGCAAAAATAAAATTCTCACGAAAATTTCCGAATCTACAGTATCCAGTGTAGCTAGATCTCTCCTTTTTGGTATGCTAATTCAAGAGTTCAATATTTTGTGCTTGTGAGCAGAGAAAGGTCTGAGTAGTCTAGACAAATGTACAGACCAATCTTAGTCTTCGATGGTTGCCTTTTGGACTCAATTTATATACGAGCCATAAGGCATGTTCATGAAAAGCTTAAATATTTAGGGGATAACCATCTTCAAAATTTTCATTTGGGGAGGCATATATTTAGTTTCATGGCAATGCGAGAGTGGAGCCTTAAAACGTGATTTTCGACCGAATATCAGACAATATACCTCACGAAATGAACATTTTAAATATGCTTATCCCCTTTCTTGTCCACATCTGCACTTTTTTACCATTAAAAATATTGTTCTAATGGATGTTTTATGTCCCAAACATTTTTCAATTAAGCTGGGATGTTTTCATTGACAGAACAGGTACTAAACATTGAGGAACATGGTGTCATGCTCAAGAACACAACTACATGCTGAAAGTGGGATTCAAACCTGTTCAACACTGACAATGGGATTTGAACTCAGGCACCCACCAGTCTACCAAACGAGCTAAGATGTTCCCATTTAAACTGATAAATTGTCTCACCTGCCCCTTCCTCGTCATAATACATGATATTTTCTCTTATATCATCGTCAGGATCATCCTCAAAGGGTTCCTTCTCAACGGGCTTTCTTCTACAGAACAGCAGCCAGGCGATGATTATAATTGCAACTGCAATAAAAAAAGGGAAAGTAACTCTTTGTCTACATATCACTAGTGTCATCTGCTGATAACCTTTGCCAACAGTTTGAATCCAGATCAGGCCCGCAAAATGTCGGGCCTGATCTGGACCCAAACTGTTTGACACTCTGATGGTATTCCTGAAAGAATTTTTCGGAAAAGTTGGATTTTGAAAAAAATCAGCAGACATTAAAAAAGCATGCAAAATTCCCAGCAGTTAAAGAGTGTTTTCAGTGTGTCTTGAAAATACATGTAAGGTGAAGGCCTACAAAATCTTATCAACTCTTTCCCCCTCCCAATTATCTGGAAAAACTGATCCTTCAGATATAGAGAGAACCTACAATATTAGAAAACAGCAGACTCTGTTTATTAAGTCTGTTCATGTGAACTAATGGAAAGTGCAACAATTCTCATGCACCCTAGCAGTGCTAGGGGTGACTTTTGTGGCCAAAAATGACTATTGCAATAGTATTGACATTGTAGGAAGTATTATTACGATACTATTAATATTGTGGACTATAATTGCGATACTATTGTATGAAACATTTATGCTTATTAAGAATCTGGTAGGACTTTTCTGCACATAGGGTACCAATTTTTGTATGGAAACAAGAGGGAAATTTCAGAATATTGTCAGAGTCCACTTATTTTGCTGAATTGCATGGGAGGCAACAACATATACATCCTATTGCCATTTAACTTTCTTTTTGTGTCTAGCCAAACAATTTTAAAGTGAAAATCCCTTTGTCTAAAAACTATTGAAACTATTGTGATAGTGAAAATACTATTGCAGATAAGATTGGCATTGCCACTTTTCTATCAATGCAGTTTTTTTTTGTTTTTGTTTTTTGCAGTAACATTGCCTAGGTTACTATTGTGATATATCGATTGTCCTATGTATTGTTACATCCCTACCTAGCACTAGCTTAAGCAGTATTCTGCTTTCCGTCCGCACTCAACAATATATCTTACAATGTATCTATGCAAGTTTGATAAAAAAAAAACACCCACTGGTTCAGAAGATAGAGTGCCGGAAATGTTGATTTTTACAGTCTTTAAAGGATGGTGACCTTGAAAATTAGGACAAGGTCACCAAAATCTAATCAACACTTTATTGGTCACAATGATACAGGGTCAAATCCAGGTAAATCTGAGTCAAACCTAGGATTACCTGGGTCAAAACTAGGCTAGGAATACCTGGGTCAAATCTAGGTCAAACCTAGGAATACCTGGGTCAAAACTAGTTAAATCTGGGTAAAACCTAGGATTACCTAGGTCAAAACTAGATAAATCTTGGCCAAACCTAAGAATACCTATAGTTAAGAAATAGATCAGCTCCAGCAGTGAATTGTTGTTTAATAATTCACTGTTTGGAGGTCAGTTGTAAAGAAGATCAAATCACGAGCGCGTAGCAAACCTAGGATTACATGCTACCCAACATATGCCTTGCCTGTCAGCTTACCTATGAATAGTAGAATACCCAGAATAAATGCCGCAATCACACCACCGGCCATTGAAACTGCTGGTTCAGGTGTTGGACCGAGGACACATGCAGCACCGGCTGACTGCAATGCTGCATTACATTGGCAGAGGTTTCCATACCAGCCACTTCCTTCTGGACATTCACAGGTGAAATACTGCTTCTCTTCATCGAGTGGGTTGTTGCATTCTGCAGAGTTTGCATTGGTACATGGGTTCTCATCAATACATGTGCCAGTTACACATGGATTATCAGCACAAAAATCTTTGACAACACAGACACTATTGTTCTTAATGTAGAAGTCTTTGCAGCTGAAAAAAGAATCATAGGCCCCCATAAGTCAATAATGCTGAGGGTGATACAGTCAAAACTCTTTATAACGTCACTCGTTATAACAGAATTTTCAATATCCGACATGAAATTGCTGGGAACGGATCTTGTTCCATTTATATTCCATCTTTTTAACAGAATATTCACTTAACGACACCGACAGTAACTTCTGGGATCAGATATACAATTTCTATTGAAAATAAACTCATTATAACAGAATGGTTACCATGTGCAAGACAATTTTGTGATCAAAACAAGGTCTTTTTGGACGAACAGGTTTCTGTCTCACTTGATAAGTGGGAATCTTTGTGCATTTTGATGCAATATGAAATTGAACTGATGTATACATTTGAAATAAAAGCATTTTAATTCATTTGTATAATATTTTCTTTTACCAAATTATCATTATGTGGAAATCTGGTAATGGTCTGAATTTCGTTATAACAGCAAATTCACTTTAACGTCAAAGATAGCTTGGAACAAACAGTGTTGTTATAAAGAGGGTTGACTGTATTGCCATTATGTTCTTATTCATCAGTCTTAACATATGTTGTGGGTGCTCAAAAGAACCGTCTCATTGAGACGGTTCTTTTGAGTACCCACAATGTACTATATGATTGGGTTGAGGAATAAGGAAAATAATTTGTAATAACCCACTTTTATATCAGCATGGATGCAACAAAACCTGTCTTCCGGGTTTCTGACAAAGTGGAACTAAATCTGTCTCCTCAGCTACAGAGACTAGCTAGAAAATTGACATTTCACCTGTAGCAAGTTTAGATCCAAAAAGCGAATAACAAAAGCGCTGATCAGTCTGAGAGGATGCACAGGCTGGTTGTGCCTTTGTTGTTTGCAAACCCTGAAGACAGGTTTTCTCATGTCGAGGCCCATCTGGCGGTTTAAGTATGAATTAAGGTCATGAATATATTGCTCAAATGAGCCATCAATTTCACAAGCTTCATGAGTTAACACTTAGCCCACCAGTCATGATTTTTAACGTCTACTGCTCTCATCTGCTTATTTCTTAGATAGACTATACTGCCAACAATATGGACTCAGATCAGCCTGCTCCCTTAGGAGCAGTCTGATCAGGGTTCATATTGTTTGATTTCATGAACGCAAACAATGAGATGGTTCTTTTCAGCGCCCAAAACAATGCTAAAATCATGGGTAAGAAAATATTTACAATTTTTAAGCTCAACTTTTTTTTATCTAAACCTATGGATAAATGAAAACTCGTTAGGTATAAAAATAAAGATACATACTTGCATGCAAAATCTTCCCATAACTGAACGCATACAAACGTAGGTGGACACTGATCCTGGCAGTTATCTCTTACACATCCAAGTGACGTACTTTCCTCTCGCTCTAATGTCGCCGAGAAACTCTGAGCTTCCTCCCCTTGAGTCATCGGAAACCAGTGTCCGTCTACCCGCACATCATTAATACAAGCTGCAATAACAATAATTGAACCATCAGAAAACAAATTTAACCCTTGGCCATATCCCCCCAGTAATATTTTGACCTGATGTTGATGTTTTCTTTTTACATCTGCTGTATATATTCAAGTTCTATTCAGACTAGTTTTATCGTAGAAGCAACCACTAGAAGATGGAGGATAGTAACTGAAAGCATCCAGCCACGTATTGATTGTGAAATGGTGACAAAATATAGTCTGGTATTTTTTGTAAATTTTGATTGATATGTTGTTCATTAATGCAATAACAGCAATCAAACATGATTTTTCAATGCATTAACGTTTGCCAGGTCCCTAGAAAGAAAATAAAACCTCGGATGAAGAGATTAAACATGATTTTTCAATACATTAACGTTTGCCAGGTCCCTAGAAAGAGAATAAAAACCTCGGATGAAGAGATTAAACATGATTTTTCAATACTTAACGTTTGCCAGGTCCCTAGAAAGAGAATAAAAACCTCGGATGAAGAGATTAAACATGATTTTTCAATACACTAACCTTTGCAAAAACATGATTTTTCAATACATTAAGGTTAGCAATGTCTTTCAAAAACCATGAGCTGCCTCATCAGTGGTCTTCTCTTTGCTTATGAAAATATGATATATCTGATCCTACACTAGTGAACCTGTCATGTAATTTCTTTGCTCTATATACAAACGTGAAAGTTTATTTATATCATTATTCATAGTGGGTGGAGCTTAGCATGAATATTCATGAAGGAAAGGGTTAATTCATACTTACAGTTAACAAAGTCTTGCTCATTCGCTCTATTTATAGCTGGGATGCCTTGGTCATCATATAATAAGTTAACACCACTATAAATCTCGTCATTCTTTAAGTAGAAGTCCAGCTTGCCATTCTCCGGACCCAAAGATTCTGTATAGTAGAGTCCCTCACCACTGTCCATCTTTAACATGAGTTCCTTCCCATATCTTTCTAACCTCACCTGATGCCACTGCCCATCACTGGCCGGTACTTGGGACAGAGACACCGTTATTGGCCCATCACCCAGATTGTACGTTGCTTGCAGACGGCTTCCATCAATCTGTAAATAAAGCAAACTTTCAACTCTTTCCTTGCTAGCGGCCCCTTTTGTCATCTGTTGATAACCTTTGCAAAAAATTTGGAACCAGATAAGGACAGATGTTACGGATCAAAACCGTTGACACTCTGATAGTGTTCCTGAAAGAATTTTTTTATACAAGTCAGCAGACGACAACAAAGGCATGAAAAATTACCCAGTAAAAATTCTAAGCCTTTGACCTTAACCTCATTGTCATTCCCTGCATGGGGATGGTGGGTAAAGAAAAACTTTAGGCCTTATATAATTATTATAGCATCATACTAGCTAATAATGAAATAAACTCTTATCAGACTGCGTCTAAAAGAGCAGGCTAATCAGGGTTAATACTGTTTTATAAGGCTTATCCATCTGTCTGTTTGTCTGTCTGTCTGTCTGTCTGTCTTTACTGGTTATTTTGTCAGGGAGTGTTCAGATTTAAAAATAAGTTAAAACAAGAAAAAACACCCCCAAAAATCTGAATATTTAGGATAAACACAGTACACTACAGTTGTAATACCTTAAGCTTAATATATCTATTATTCTGATTCCGGTCTGTGACACTAAACATTAGTCCCTCTGCATCACGTGTTCTGTATCGGAAGCTCACTGCAGTGTTACGGCTGTTCAGAATAGCAATAAAGGAATTTTTCAGACGCCAGTCTAGGTAACTGTCCTCCTTGAAATCTCTGATAACAGTTTCTGAAAAATAAAAGATTATGTCTTGTTACTACTAATGTCCTGCAGACAGCACCTCCACCCACCCCTAGATAAGAAAGTGTAATATTAAAATTGATTTATTTTCTCATATCTCAACCCAAACACATGTTTTAAGGAAACAAAGTAACCTATTCAAAGAGAAAGTTCTTTTGAGTACCCAAAACAAACGTTAAAACTGATAGGGTAAAAAAATTATCACAATTTTATGCTCAAAATGTGTTTAAGCAGACTTAGTATTTGAACATATTTTTACGCTATATATTTTACTATTTTACAATACTACAGAACAAGGGTTAAAATCGTTTGTCTGAAAATCTTTTTTACCTTAACAGAGTAGAACCTGATGAAATGCCAATATTTTATCTGCGTCTTTACTGTTTGATAAAGTACCCGTTTTTAAGTGTTTCCAAAATACAAATGGTTAATGCTTTGATGACCATAGGCAGATCAATGGTCAGCTGTGTTGATTGGATTATGGGGAGGGATACAGGCCTCCAGATAAAATTGGGTAACTGAAATTATTTATTTTATGTCTCAACCAAACCGTATGTTGCGGGTACTCAAATGAGACCCTTTTGAGCACCCAAAACATATGTTTAAACTGATGGGCAAGAAAAAAAATTACAATTTTAAGTTCGAAAACTGTGCTTAACTGGACCAATGGTGATAAACCTGTAAACTAGATAAATAGTTGATATAAACCATGACATTTATCATGCATGTCAGAACCCTGTAGATAAGCTTTTGGGTCAATTGGGTATTTACGCAACCTGGTTATCCTCAATTGCGTACTTGCAAAAACAATTGCGTATTTTTTTTAAGCCACGTTTTTGGCAGTGATTACATACGTTTTCTTATCAAATGAAGCAACGCGAATGTGCCTACATATTAACTCTCATAATCTGCCTTTTTGAGTATCAAACAAGCGGATTTTTATTGTACCTGAAGCAAATCTCATCACCTTGTTGACATTAGTTGCTCGCATCCACTTTGCAAAGTTTCATTTTCCGCTAAAATACTTGACTGGCGCCGAAATTTTATTCATAAAATTGGAATTATACTGTATGCTCGCCAGTAAAAATAAAAATACCCGGCTGGCATTTGTATATTACACAAATGGAAACGAAATACCCAAATGGTACGCAATGACAGCGCATGTAATTGCATACTGATCGACGGAATTGCTTTTCAGTACGCACAAATTTAATTTTAATTGCTTTTTTGATGATTTTAATTCCGTATTTATGCAAATAAGCTGCTTATCTAGGCTGCTGTAGTACATGTCATGTACTGGTTAAACACTGAAAAACATCCAAGCATGACTGAAAAATTGTTCACCAGAATGTAAATGCCACTAGCAGAAAAAAAAGGTAAACTTACCGGTATCGCATACATCTGAGTCAGATATTCTCCATCCTGGATCACAGTCACACATACTGGACCCCACCCCTGTAATCAAACACCGACCATTTCCGCAATAATTGGGAGTAGCACCACAAGCATCATCTTCACGTTTACATCCATCTCGGGAACCGGGGAAAACATCACCGGTGTTAAGATCATACAACTGAAATAGGAATGAGCCAGCACATGAGATTAATGCATGCTGGGTAATTTTTCATGATTTTTGTCATCTGCTAACTTTTTTCAATATCATTTTTAAAAAAAAAATATTTCAAGAACACTATAAGAACGTCAAACAGGTTTGATCCAGATCAGCCCCGACATTCTGTCGGGCCTGATCTGGGTCCAATGTGTTTGCGAAGATCAGCAGCAGACGACAAAATTTGCTACTGCAGGCAAAGAGTTAATATGCTCAGTGATTAGAATATTGATGTTACAACAAAAAATTAGAAATCTGAAAAGTGCCAATAGGAAAGAAATTTTGTTATTTTGTGACCAAATATGATCAAATGTCTTTTCTTTTTTACCTTTATATTTCTACCTCTTGCACACTATTCCCCCTAAATACCAAGTCTTATTTGGTACGACTAAAAAGAAGCAGTTACTTTATTTTGCTATTTGTTTTCCAAATATCATCTATGCTGGTTGTACCAGTGGTCATGGTATTATTATCATTTCAAAGTAAATCTAGTTATGACAAAGTACATGTATCAATTTTTGAATGAAAGGATTTGGATATAGACATCTCCCCTATGTTTGATAATTATTACTCACCATTAATGAGCTGACAAGATAAAATCAGTCAGATTCCGGTCTGGATCAGTGTCAAAACAAGTACCAGTTTTGGTGTTAACTATCACAAATATACTTGCCAAATTTCTTGTCAATAAAATGCCACCAAATGATATGTTTTATTCTAATCTAATAGGATGTCAGTCAATTTTTGCTGGAACAACATTTCAATTTATTCATGTGATGATCAGTTTAAGCTGCCTGTTGTCGTCATTAGCTTTCTGGTATTCGTAAAATGGTGGCTATCACGTTCAAATATAACTATGTCATTGGTGACGTAATTTTGCCGGTTAAATATTGGACAATGAGAGAATTAAATGATATGGTAACTGGTGAAATGTCATTGCGCAATTCCTAGAAGTAGGAAAATTGTGGCTTCTTTTCTGTTATACCACGATTTCTGGAGCTACCACGAAAACTGGTACATCTACCATACTGCAAATTTTGATGGCACTTACATAGATAAAATAGCAGAAACTGCACCAAAGTTCTGTTTTTAACAATTTCTTACCTCCGTATTATGCCTCAGATTCTTCATACAACCATCAAATTTTTGTGTCATCACATTGTTGGGATAAGAAGAGCCGGGACGTCTTCCTCCAAGCTCGAGAACTTCGTCGACATTAATGTAGATATTTTCTCCAGGAGTAACGCCATGTGCTTCACAATTTGAACGGTCCTCGGTGTTGTTGCTGTCTACTATACTGTTATCACAATGATCGACAACCAGTCTTACCACCTAAATAGAGAAATACAGAAAATGTCGACTGCTGATTTTTATCAAAATCACCTTTTTCGAAAAATTCTTTCAGGAATACAATCAGAGTGTCAAACAGACCCAGATCAGGTCAAACATTTGTCGATCCTATTCTGGATCCAAACTGTTTGCAAGTTATCAGCAGGCGACACTAGTAGACAAAGAATTAAAGAACTCATAAGAAAATAGCTAGACCATGTGGTGATGGAACTTAACTCCTTAAGGGAAACAATTCTAAAATGGACCATTCCAGATGATGAACAGGACTAATTCATTCATATAAACTAAACTTACAAGAAGGGGATGTGTTGCCTTTTAAAACCTAAGTTGAAAAAGGGCAAAAGTGGGTACAATTTTGCAGATGGTCTCAAAATTCAAACTTGGTCTGTATTTTAAAATGCTTTAGCCATCTGCCCCTTCAAAGGTTACTGATTGGAAACCAAAAATGTGACACCACCAACACTGATGACAATACTGCTGCCGACATGATCTATAGATGTTTATCAACTAGGCAAATATTTTATCGTAAGTGATTAAGTGGCCAAAATGTTAATGTTAAGCAATTTTCAGACCCTTCACAACCAGGCCCTCATATCGATTATATCACCTATATATGCATGGGTGAAAGTTCTAAATTTCCAAAATTTTTAACTTTAGAAAATCAGAATTTAAAACTTGCTGTATGCCTCAAAAATATCAAAAAGTCCACGTTTAATGGTCAAATACCTTTAAATAAATTGAAACTAAATCAGAAAAGTTATTATTACCTGCAGAATTATGCATTTTGAGGCTGACTTTCTATGGAAAGTCAGCCTCAAAGTCCTGAATTCAGGAATAATCCTGAAAACTTTCACCCATGTATATGGAAAGAAAAGCAAGATAATTACCTTCTTTGTCCTATGTATATCAATCCTATGCCATGCCCCATCATTCAGCAGTTTAGGATTGGAACCTTGAATGGTTAAAGAAAGCTCTCCTGTTCCATGATTTATACGTAAGCGAGGAACACCTCCTGACAGTTCTAATAAAATGAAGTCCCTTGGTTCCCCTTGACCAGGCTGGCCATGAGGACCATTATAAAGGATGAGTCCATCAGCTTTGTTGGTGAGTATTTCAATACTCGTTCGACTGTTCTCACACTGCTCGAGGGGCTTGAAGAGGGCATAACCGGTGCCATTGAAAGTATGTCTCAACTGTTGACATCGTGGGCCTTCAAATCCTTCTGGACAGTCACATCTGTAAACAATTAAACAAAATTTGAGCCTGCTTGTTGGTTGTGTAGAGACCAGTGTAGCATGCCCCCAGACAAGAATGCATTCTTAAAAAATATATTTTCTTATTTCTGAAAAGGCGATCTACAGATGCAATTTAATTATCAATATGGAATCAGTGTGTGGGTGTAAAACAGTGTGGATCCTGATCAGCTGGCTTCTAAAGAAGCCAGCTGATCTGGATCTACACTTTTTTCAAAAGAGGATATTCAAAAGAGGGTTGTTATAAAAAAAGATTATTTTCAAAAGAGAGTTGTTATACAATAATGAAATAAACGTTTAAACTAAGAAAGGTGTAGAATTTGAAAAAGTTCATAAGGTTCATTAACTTCAGTGTAACCCAACTGATGCCTAACCTTAGGCCAAAATAAATCTGTGCCTAGGGTAACCAGACCCAACCTAAATTTACTGGTGAAACATAAGATTTTTTTCAGCTTCACTGTAAAAATATATAATCTTATTCATTTTGAAAGGCATTTCAGTCAAAAATTTTAAAATAAAATAAAGGTGTAACTACCCTTCCTAACATTTTCAGATCTGTTACCCTAAACACATTTATTTCCTATTTGGCTTTACCTAACTACGTCCCAGGCATCTTTGACACAACTGCCACCATGGTAACAATATCCTGGACGGCATTCAATGGGAACTGTATGATCTGTAGCTCTACAGCCACAATCTCTTTGGACATCCGTATTCACACCGACAAAAGAAGCGCCGTGAGAATTGACCAGTTTAGGTTTGTCACTGACGACAAGTTTGTTATAACAACCTCCTTCACAATACTCTTGCTGGCACATGTCTATAGGCACCATCCCAAGTTGTCCTTTATCACCTAGGAGGTTCTGAAACTGTAAAAATATCAGCCGATTAACCCTTTGTATTCTGATGGACTTTCCCATACATATTGATACCATAAGTATGAGATTGCCCATTTGAGCTTTAAGGGGTCACAGGTAGAAATTTCTTTATTATGATGTATTTCTTGAGCTGATTAACCCTGTGCATAGGGCCAGTTAAGCAAAAAAAAAAAATTAGCGAAAATTGTGATTATTTTCTTACCCATCAGTTTAAACATATGTTTTGGGAGCTCAAAAGAACCGTCTCATTGAGACAGTTCTTTTGAGTACCCACAACATATGTTTTGGTTGAGAAATAAGAAAAATAAGTTTCTAGGATGCACTCTTATCTGGTGGCCTGCCTGTGTATTCTGATTAATTGGCCAAGACATATTGATGCAATATGTACGGGATTGTCCATTTTGAGCTTTAAGGGGTCACAGGTAGAAATTTCTTAACTATGATGTATTTCTTGACCTGATTAACCTTTGTACTTCGGTGGGTTTTCCCATACATATTGATGCAATAAGTATGGGATTGTACCTTTTGAGCTTTAAGTGGTTGCAGGTTTAAAATCAAAATAAAATGAGCTAATTTACGCTTTGTTTTCTGATGAATTTTGCCATGAATACTGATACAATAGATATGGGATTGCCCCTTTTGTACTTTAGGGGTCATCTGTAGAAATTTTATGATGTATTTCTGTAACAGAAGGGTGTTTTAATGGGTTATCTGGGTCTTCACTGTTTCATTTTTTTTTTAAAGTGAGCAGACGGCAACAAAAGCATAAAAATTTACTTCGAATGCAAGAATGACCTACCTCATCTCTGTTTAAGCTGATTAAACCATCAAGCTTGCTGGATTGATACCACGGTGAACCATGGGCAGCACATCGGACATCAGTATAGTCCCCTCTTGTTGGATTGTACATGACACTGAGGCAGTGAACATTCTCTATGTCCGTGCCAAGTTTTTCAGCCAAAAGTGCACGGAATTCTTCATACATGCTTTTTTCATACGCTAATTGTTGTGTGTTTTTCTTTTCTTTTCGCAGAAATTCTTCATCGGTAATTCCTTGGGAGAAAAGAGAGTATATCAATTAATTTAATCATTCACTCTTTCCGTGCCGTCAACTGCTTATGATCTTTGCAAACAGTTTGGACCCAGATCAGAACTGACAAAATATCAGTCCTGATCTGGGTCCAAATTGTTAGTCAATCTGATACTGGTTCCAAAAGAATGTTTTGAAAAAGTTAATTATGAAAAAAGCCAGCAGACGACATTAAAATAATGAAAAATTACCAAGCATGCAAAGAGTTAAAGTCCAATCATAACTGCAAGAGCTGCCTGATCACGGTCTCATCTGTTTGCTTATGGAGGTATGATATATCTGATCCTACACTAAGAGACCTGACAAGTCATTCTGTGTGCTATAAACCAACATGAAAGTTTATTTATATTATTAATTGTAGACGACGGAGCCTTAAGTATGAATATTCATGAAGGAGCCTTAAGTATGAATATTCATGAAGGAAGAGGTTTAAGTATTGCTTATCTAAATCTAAAGATAATTATAATAATTATGTCCAGCAAAAGGTACATTTTGGCATGTGTCCTATTCGAAGACTCATAACAGCCTGCTCTGATCAGAGCAGGGTTCAAGCTGGGTCCTGACAGTAGGGAGAAGTGACTTCTCTCTCCAGGAATATTAGGGAGAAGTGACAGTCAGATATGGGAGAAGTTATAGCGCAAAATTAAGGCATTTTCTGTCAGTTTAGAAGCAAATTAGCCATATGATTACACATACTATTGCAATTAAATGGAAGCAGTGGTTGTAGATTGTTGCCACTGTGGTGACAGAATGAAAATGAGTCTCCCTAAAATAATCCCAGAGTTGAATTCTTACACAGTGTGGTGCCTAGAGCGAGGCATTGCAGGATTCCTGCAATTTTACCGCGGATGTCCCTTAAAAAAGCACCCCTTAAAAAAGCACCCAGTTTTGAGGAAGACTCCCACTTCTCTAAATTTCGGCCCCTAGGGCGACAATTTCGCCCTATTGGCCCCCTAGCTTACTCCCTGTCAGAGACTTAGATGAGCGCTCTCTGTATAGCCAAGAAACAAACATTTCTTAGGGAGGAAAAATAAGATTCTGATCAAACTGTAAAAATGTATATACTGATTTGAATCTTCACTGCACACACATGCCAACAGGGAGCGCAGTGGTTGAGTGCTTGACTCGAGACCTAGGGGCCTCACCGGCATCACTGCCTTGTGTCCTTGAGCAAGAAAATTAATCCTAGCTTAGTACTGGTTCAACCCAGGAAGACCCATTCCTTTATAACTGAAAGATTGTTGATGGGATGTAAAGAACCAAATCTAACAATTCTAACACACATGCCAACAAGTGTCTTTACCCTTTACCTCAAACGGATGCCTGTTAACCCTAATTGCCACAAAGAGCAGACCCAGATCAGGCAGCTCTTGTAAGAGCTACCCCTAATTGCCACTAAGAGCAGACCCAGATCAGGCAGCTCTTGTAAGAGCTACCTGATCAGGGTCTACTCTGTTTGGTTATGGAAATATAACGAGATATGGTCCTACATTTGAGGACATGACAAGTAACTTTACTTGTTCTATGTACTAATATGAAAGTTTATTTATATGATTAATCATAGTGGGTGGAGCTTAACATGAATATTTACGAAGGAAAGGGTTAAGCTAGATAGCAGCTCGTATAAACTATTTGACTAATTACGGCATCACTGCGTTGTGTCCTTAACTTAGTCACATTAGTCCCAGCCTAGTGCTGGTTCAACCCAGGAAGACCCGTCCGACATAAGTGAGAAACTGTTGACTGGGATGTAAAGAATCAAATCAAACAAACAAATACTACTAGTTACAGGCCTTTAGTTAAGAGTGCGTACCCAAAAAATAATTTTCTTATTTCTCAACCAAAACATATATTGTGGGTACTCAAAAGAAAGGTCACACTGAGACGGTTCTTTTGAGCACCCAAAACATATGTTAAAACTGATGGGTAAGAAAATATTTACAATTTTACGCTCAAATTTTGATTATCTAAATCTATGTAGTTACCTTGTAGTCTGACAGAGCCTGAGCTAAATACAGCATCATCTGTGATGTAATTAATGATAACAGTGACAGCAGATGTTCTTTCATTCTTTTGTTTGTCTTCCACTTTAACCGAGAAGGTGAATGTTGTTGGTGGGACATCCGGTAACAGGGTAATCACTCCACTTGCAGAATTTAGCCTAAAATATTAAGAACAAAATTTAATGCAATCATTCATGTGCAGAACCAGAGGGGGGGACAGGAGGTCTGGACCCCCCCCCCACCCCCCCCTTGAAAAATCACAAAAATATAGGGTTTCTTAGCAATACTGGTCCGGATCCTCTGAAAATTCACAAATCTACCAAGCCAGCATTCAATGTTGGGCCAACATCGGCACGCCAGCGAAAGGCCATTTAAATGGCGTTTCACTGGCGGGCCAATGATGGCCTGCTTATAGTGGTATTTGGATCCTTTCTTCCCTCATCAAAAAAACAAAACAAAAAAAATACAACTTTTTATATTTTCACTGCTGTGAAATACAGCTTTTTTAAAATTTTAAAATATGCATTATATTTAATCAATATTTTCCAGTTTTTCATTACTTTGTATATAATAAAAGCTGTTTATTTCATACTTAGCTGTAAAATCAATGCATATCAAAAAAAATAAAAAAAAAATGGTATTTTCACAGTGAAATGATATGATATCAATCTCAGCCTATATTTTCACTAGTGAATAATTTCACTTTTTTGGATTACCTCTGACTTTTCCATTCACTTAATGCAGCTTACTTCGAGAGTTCAAACGTCTATAACTTTCTTATCTGCAACAGTAATCTTATTAACTATAAATTCTGTGATAAAAGTAAACACTTACGAGATATAATGGGATGCCTCAGTCGTAAGAAGGGTGTATATTTTACCCTCGTTGATAACATCTGGGTCTTCTATATTTACTTCTCCTATCGGGATATTGCCAAATAAACCTAAAAATTGAAAAAGAATAAGAGAATCCTTCATATGTATTGTTGTTGGACAAGGAAATCCCCGAGAACCAGAATAATTCGTCAGAAACTAGGCTCTGCTGAGTTTCTGATGAAATTATTCATGTCCGAAGGTGGGATTCCCTTGTCCCACACCAAAACATTATGATGGATACATTTTCTTGCCAACTTTGTGATTTTTTAAGGTTTCATATGAATTCTGTGAGTTTCGCATAAAAAAATGATTTTTTGAGTTAGTTCCAGTTGGAAAAAATAAGTTCTGCAACAAACTTTTCAGATGCAGTATTTCAATAGGGTCTACACTATTGACCAAGACAAAAATGATCTTCAGAGAATGAAATTCACCTATAAACTCACAATATATACAATGCACCATCCAAAGTTTATTGTATCCAGTCAGAAAGAAGAATACATAAAAGATTCCCACAGAAATTCAAAAATACAATTCCATGATTTTCCATGATCAACAATGTAATTTCCATGACTATTTAATGCATGGCCTCCAACCTCCCCTTTAAGCAGCATCTTCACCACGCTGAGCCTAAATGTGGAATGCAGCAACAACAGCAGGCTTGTAGACCATGCATGCATTTGAAATAATTAAATCTCGAGACCACCAGTAGCCAGAAATCTAGCTGTCGGACACACAAGTGTCCGACAGCTTGTTTTCTGGCTACTGGTGGTTTCGTCAAATTATTTCACAAATTCCATGATTTTTCCATGATTAATCAGTTTTTTTCAAATTCCACGATTTTTCCATGCATCGAACTTTTATTAGTGATTTTCCAGGTTTTCCAGAGCTTGTGGGAACCCTGAATTACATAAAAGGTGAAGGGTTACCTTTGTAATTATAGACAGTTATAACTTGATTTCCCTCCGAGTGAATCACATCATCCTCATCCGTGACCTTCACTTCCATGTTGCGAGTTCCGCATTTCACAGGTGTACCCGAATCGCACATGTATATTGGTAAACTGATGAGGCTTTCTTTTTCACGATCAAATTCTCCTGATACACGAATTGTTCCCTCTCCATTGCCACCGTCACCTTCTGTAACACACAAAAAAATGATGTTTGCATATTATGTCTGTTCAAAAGGACTCTAGAAATGTTTTACTAAGGGAACAGTCTGCTCTGAATCCATATTGATTGCAATTTATCAACTTTGTCTTTTTTAAATGACTTAGTCAACTGAGAATAGACTGCAGTTCTGGTTGTAATATTTGTTTGATTTTCATTCACTGTTTTCCAAAACACTTGCTGAATGACCGTCAATGAGATCCACTTTCTTGCTCAAATATTGGCTTTATCTAAAACTAAGTTCAGTTGACTACATGCAACCCCTTTTCTTATGTAATTTTGAGGTTGTATACTGTATAAATAAATTAGCTGGTATAATGAATCCATGTAGCATAGCACAAGTTTAGATGAACAAAATTTATGTGCATAAATTTGTAAATATTTTCTTACCCATGAATTTTAACATATGTTTTTGGTGCTCAAAAGAACCGTCTCATAAGCACTTTTAACTGAAGGCCTGGCATAGAAATATATTTAGCATGACAGGGATATTCCTTATCTGCCAATATTTTTTGTTCTGAAAGCGTTGTCTGCTTATGTCTGCTACCTTTATATTAAAGTGCACTCGAAATAAATGGCAGCCAATAGTATGAACCCTGATGACTGCTACCATAGTAGTCAGATCTTGGTCCATACTGTTTGCGATCTACTACATCAAAGTACTTCAGCAGATGAGAAAGCAGACCACAATTGTTGTGAATGGCAGGAAAAAGAATGAAGATACTTACGTTGATTGAAGATCAATTCAAATTTGTTGCACTGGCTTCCCTGGATACACCTCAATTCAAAAGTAAATGGTGGGCCATTGTCTGGCGTATCTGCATCCTTTGCGGAAAAGGTGGTCACTTCTCCATTGGTGTATACAACATTCTCCTTTATCGTGGGGACAATGGGTTGGGCAAAGTCTGGGAAGTTGTCGTTCACATCAAGTACGTTAACTGTTAGTGTGGCGGTGCCAGTGTTCTGTGGCATACCTGGGAATAAAATAAAATCATTATTAGTACAACATTCTCCTTTATCGTGGGGACGATGTGTTGGGCAAAGTCTGGGAAGTTGTCGTTCACGTCAAGTACGGTAACTGTTAGTGTGGCAGTGCCAGTATTCTGGGGCATACCTGGGAATAAAATTTAAAAATGAGCCGTGACATGAGATTTCCAACAATGTGACATTTTGACAAGTGTAGACTCAGACGAGCCTATGTAGCCTCCTGTTAAGCTTAGAAACTCCGATTGATGTTTGGTCAGTAGCTTAACAGTCATAGAATATTTAAGTGACTAGCAAAGGCTCTGATCAGACTGCCCATAGGGACAGGCTGATCTGAGGCTTTGCAGGTCGCACATACCACATTGTTGGAAATCTCATGTCACGGCTAAAATCATTATTGTTTAACTCTTTGCATGATCTGTAATTTGCCAGACTCTTTTGTCATCTGGTTGATTTTTTCTAAATCAACTTCTCTGAAAAATTCTTTCAGGAATGCTATTAGAGTGTCAAATGGTTCGGATCCAGACCAGGACCAATATTCTGTTGGTCATGACCTGGGTCCAAACTGTTTAAAAAGGTTATCAGCAGATGACAAATTTGCTGCCAGCAAGGAAAGAGTACTATTGACATGTTGGAAAGGTACATGTAAATAATCATTTTTCATCTAGCCACCATCTAACAAAAATTTTCATTCTTTTTTGTCGTCTGCTGATTTTTTTTCAAAATTAACGTTTTTGAAAAATTCTCTCAGGAATACCATCAGAGTAACATTGTCAAACAGTTTAGATCCACATCAGGCCTTACATTTTTTGGGGCCTGATCTAAGTCCAAAACTGTTTGTAAAGGTTATCAGCAGACAACACCAGAAAGCAAAGAGTTAAATAAAGTGCACAATGCTTAGAAATATGACATTACAGAAGGGCGAAACGTAGTGGCTCAGTTGGTAGAGCATTAGACTTGGGATTGAAGGGTTGCTGGTTTGAGACTCACCAGAGTCACTGTGTTGTGTCCTGAGGAGAGTGGTGGCTCAGTGGTAGAGTGCTTGACTCGAGATAGAGGGGTTGTGGGTTCGAGCCTCACTGGAGGCACTGTGTTGTGTCCTTAAGCAAGACACTTTATCAGCTGCTTAATACTGGTTCAACCCAGGAAGAAAGGAAATCATCCTGGCATGACTGAAAAATTGTTGACTGGGACATAAAGCATCAAAATAAACAAATATTACAGAAAGTCTTATCAAACTTGTGTTCTTGTACAAATTTGATCAAAATCACATGATGAGTATGAAAGTTATAACTATTCAAAATCTCAAAACTCTCTGCATGCAGGGAAATGGTTGATGATTTGTCGTCTGCTGATTTTTTTTATCAAAATATCAAATAAATTCTTCTATTGATACTATATGGGTCCGGTTATGAAATTGAAATCAATCACACTATGGAAATTCAGCCTCAAAATCCTGAATTCAGGATTAATCCTGAAAACTTTCATCCATGCAATCAAATTTTTTAAAATAGCCTCAACTACTAACAAATAACTTAATAACTTGGATATATCTATATTTGAGTGACATTCAGTTTATGCATAACTAATTGCCCTTTAAAGTGCCACCTACATTTTGCAGCAGATGACATTTTCAAATTCTGTTGCTATTTTAAGTAACATAATAAAGCTTGCACATGAAATGTCATGCATTATTTAATCCATAAATCATTGACCAAATTGCAAGCTTTGCCCTCTGCTGCAATCGTGTTTGGCATTTTGAGGGCTAAATTAAATATATCCCATAGTTTGTTCATAGGGCCAGTTAAGCAAATTTTTCTAGCGTAAAATTATAATTATTTTCTTACCCATCGGTTTGAACCTCAAAAGAGCCGTCTCATTGTGACGGTTCTTTTGAGTACCCACAACATATGTTCTGGTTGAGAAATAAGAAAAACTAAGAAAAATAAGAATATTCTGTTACGCACTTTTATCTGGGGCCCTGCTTGTTATTCATTAATTCTGCTACGCTGACATTTGCTTTTGTGGCATGCCCAAAATCATAAGTACTTCTTTGAGAATCACCTTTAACCCCCCCCCCCCCCCTTCACCCCAACCCACCCGTGCTCACTTACTAGTTGGGTTATCAATAGCAAGGATATGTATGATATGGAGTGCAACTGTTTCTCTGTCCAGTTCATGCTTCACTGTAACCAGACCATTCTGATTAATTGCGAATTGGTCCATTGGATCCGACTTCTGCTCTATATGATACCTATAATAAAGAGAAGGAGAAATAAAGCAGGGTGTCTTCTGCTGACTTTTTCAAAAATAACTTTTTAAAAAGTCGGAGTGGCAGGCAAAATGTTTGGATCCAGATCAGAACCAACTTTCTGTCCGTCCTGATCTGGGTCCAAACTGTTTGCAAAGGTCATCGTCAGTCGACAAAAGTAATGACTAAGAAAAGGAGTGACAAAGTTAAAATGAAAATAATTTCAAGTGCTGATTGTTTTTTTTTTCAAAATCAACTTTTCAAAAAAATCTTTCAGGAGCACTATCAGTGTGGTCAACAGTTTGGATCAAGATCAGGACGGACGTTTTGTCATCCTCATCTGTATCCAAATTGTTTGCAAAGGTTATCAGTAGATGACAAAAGTCACCATTAGCAAGGAAATAGTAAAAACACCACATTTAACACAGTAGACAACTTGCAATCATGCAATTAACTTTTTGAAACTGAATTATTGCAAATGCAAGAACTAAGTTAGGGGGCAACTAGGGCAAAATTGTTGCTATAGGAGCCAAAATTTCGCCCTAAATGGGACCCATGGAGAAGTGGGAGTCTCCCTATTATTTTTTATTTACAGAGATTCTTTTTCATTCTGTCACCACACAAACGCAAGCTGTGGTGACAATCTCCTACCACTGCATCATATTTCTCCTTCCATTTAATGGCGATAATATGTGTAATAGCTAATTTGCTTCTAAACTGACAGAAAATGCCGTAATTTTAGGAGCTATAACTTCTCAAAACCTGTTTGTCACTTCTCCCTAATTTTACTGGAGGGAGAAGTCACTTCTCCCTAATATCAGGGCCCAGCTTGAACTCTGAAATATTTTTTGTTGTTTGCTGGTGTGATTTTTTTTGTAATAAACTTTTGTTTTGTCCAGTTCATGCTTCACAGTCCATTCTGATCAATGGGAAACTGGTTGATTGATCAATCGATCTATGGAGAGAGATCGAGAGAGAGAAAGAAACAGACAGACAGACAGAGAGAGACATAAGGACTGATGGACAGACAGGAGGGAGGGAGGGAGGGAGGGAGGGAGGGAGGGAGGGAGGGAGGGAGGGAGGGAGGGAGGGAGGGAGGGAGGGAGGGAGAGGCAGTACCTCTTGAATTAGGGAGACTATTTTGGGAAAACTTGAAAGGATTGCAGGTTCTACCCAGGAAAATGACCCAACATGACAGTAAATTTGCTTACTAGAACACAAAGCAACAACTCAAATAAATATGGCAAATGTTCTGAAGTTTGAACACTGCTTGGCTACAAATAAGGTCTAGGCAAACAGTGCAGACCCAGATCAGACTGCTTCTTCAGAAGCAGTCTGATCAGGGTCTACCCTGTTTGTTTTTCTGACATGCATTTTTTTAAATTCCAGGCCTCATAAATAGCATTTTACTTAAGAACAGAAAGAGAAAAGTGTTCAAAATTTTAGAACATTTACCGCAAGTAAAAAAATACATACGTGAAGAAGCCATAAGCAGGATTAACATCGTTGTCTGTTGCATTAAACACTGCCAATGATTTTCCCGGTTGAGCATCTTCAGAGACATCTTCTGTTTGGGTAGGCCTTGCAAATTTAGGAATCTCGTCATTGCCATCAGTAATCGTAATAT
The DNA here is from genome assembly GCA_964019695.1 of Loripinus fragilis. Lineage (NCBI taxonomy): Eukaryota > Metazoa > Mollusca > Bivalvia > Lucinida > Lucinidae > Loripinus > Loripinus fragilis. The sequence continues at coordinate 34,672,823 of OZ026525.1, forward strand.
AGATGAAGGTCTGTGCGTGGTTCTCTTTATAATCACCTGGGTTACTGTCACTGGCATTGACAGTCAGGTTAAAAAATCTTTTTGAGCCTAGATCGTAGTCGATTGGCTAAAAAGAAAATCGTAATGAAACGTGTGAGATTTATACCATTACCATGATAAACTCTGATATATTCTGTTTTGAAAATATGTAGATCCAGATCAGTTGGCTTCTGATCAGGAACCACACTGCTCTTTTCTATCATCTGACGTCCTGTCTGTAAGTGATATAGCCCCATGCATTAAAATGGATAAACCACTAGTGGTTTACAGATTTTGGTAACATTATGTATTGATGGCCAATATAATGTTGGGTATATATATGACAAAATCTTCACATTTGCTAAACAAAAACTGGATTTCAATGTAGTTTTATGGTCATATAGTAAATAGAATCATATATTCAAGCTCTTGTTTGCTTGTTTGATTTTGATTCTTTACCTCCAATCAACACTCTACCACTGAGCCACTGCGCTCCCTTCATGCTCTTGTATTATCAGCATTAATGTCTTAACAACAAATGGTAGCTTAATGAAGGTCAAAAGTATTGCAGAATGCTCTCCTGGAGCATTCTGCTATACTTTTGACCTGCATTAAGAGATAATCGGTCTTGAAAACCAATTTTGGTCTTTTTTTGAGTCGCCGCATAAGACAGGTTTTACTGTACTTACGGAGAACACAGTAAGCTCCCCTTGATTTGTTTCCCTGAGAGTAGTCATCTGGAAATAAGTTTTATCCTCCGTATCTGCCAGTCTGTATGTAAGATCAGCGTTGATTCCAATGTCGAGATCATAGGCTTGTATAAGACCAATCCGTCCGCCATGCTGCTCCTCAGGAAGAACAAACTGAAACAAGAAATAGCCATGCAAGATGTTAACCCTTTCACCCCTAAATTTCAAGGTAAACTCTACTGCATGCTGCAGACATTTCATATTGTTAAAGTACATTATAATTTTACTACAGATTTCTAGTCATAATGCGGCATTTCATGAGGGTCTGCACTGTTTGTAAAGATAAAAACAAATTTTCACGACAGAAAGGCATCATAATTTAGAAATTTCTACCCATGACCCCTTAATCATCTGAATGAAAAGATTTATGGCTGTATCCTAATAAGTTAGGAGATATTCTGCTAATAAGAACAAGCTATGCATATTGAATGCATTGACTATGAGCAATATGCCCCTTTAACTTTTCAACCTTAGGGGCCAGGTATCCAGATAAGACTGTGTTATCAAAAATTAATTTTCATATTTCTCAGTGAAAACATGTGTTTTTTGTGCTCAAAATAACCGTCTCATAACATATGTTGTGGGTACTCAAAAGAACCGTCTCAATGAGATGGTGCTTTTGAGCACCCAAAACACATGTTTAATTTGATGGATAAAAAAATGAATGCAACTTTACATTCAAAATTTTTATGGAAAGATGGAAAAATGAAAATTTATCATACCGAGTATGTCCTGTTGAAGTAAGGAGCATTATCATTTGCATCCAGTACTGAGACTGTCAACGTTCCACTTCCACTCAATCGGGGAGTTCCTTTGTCTTTGGCCTCAATGATAATATAGTAGGTGTCAATAGCTTCTCTGTCAAGCTTGGCGGTTGTCACGATGCTGCCAGTTGATGTGAGATTGAAATGTTCCTCTGGTCCTTGGGATACCAAACGAAGATCATATTGGGCATTAACTCCTGCGTCATAGTCTGTCACGACCACATCACCGACCCAAGAATCTATAACAAATATAGTTGAAAAATAAATACATTTATCACTTGACGTCGTGTCTTGGAGTGAAATAACACCATGCAATAAAATCAATAAACCACTAGTGGTTTACAGATTTTAGGGAAATATTATGATGTCCATATCAATGTTGCTGCCTACATAATGACAACATCATAATGTTTTTACGGAAAGCCTCGCATTTTATCTCTTTTCCCCAACTCATTTAATAAATTCAATAAAACATGAACACTCATGTAAGATCCTCTATAAACATGACCAAGAAATACCAACATCCCAGCTACAGAAAAATAGGGGCTTCATATTTGGGCCTCGACACAAGAAAACCTGTCTGGGGTTTGCCAACAACAAAGGTGAAGATCTCTGTGCAGTCTGCTCTGCACCTTTGTTATGCACTTAATGGGAAGTATCATATCTAAACTTGCTTCCAGAAAAATTTCTATTTTCTAACTATTCTCTGTAGCTGAGCAGGCTGAAATGGGTATGACCTGGTCGGAAACCCGAAGATAGGTTTTCTCTCATTGAGGCCCATTTAATGTCACCTACCAGTAGGTTATATTTAGGGTACAACTTGTGTTTATAATATCATTTAGGGAGGTATATCATCAGATAGACAGTCAGAAATTTAGTTTACCTGACTTGCTACCGTATATCCAATATACCTCCCCAAATTAACATTTTGAATATGGTTGTCCCCATTCTAATGAACTGTTTACCGTCAAAACCTCGTTTCGTCCCAAACTGGAGTGTTGCAACCTGTCATCCAATGGAAGATTATCCAATTAGACGTCGCATTACAATAGCATGTGCAATAGAAAGTTGTTTAAATTGTAACCGCAAGTCGCTGAAAATACAACTCTTTCATTGCCCGATTTCCTCTCACTCAGTTGAAAACATGGCCTTGAATCCGGCTTAGTGAGTGAGGTTGTAACACTCTTCACAACAATCCACAATGCACTCCATAATACTATTACCATGGAAGCCAACATCATGAACCCTGATCCGACTTCTAAGAGAGCAGTCTGATTTGGGTCCATAATGTTTGCAGTATAACTATATATGTTATCATAGTACATAAGCGGACGTGAGCAGACAACAGTTGCTGTTTACCCTTAAAGCGCCAATCATGACTGCATTTGCAACATTTCCTCAATTTTCAACAAAAATAAGGTATGATATTTCATGAGAATCGTCTGCCAGCAGACTGTTCTCATGAAATCTCATGCCTTCTTTGTTATTTTTGAAAAGGCAGCAAAATTTGAAATTGTCGTCTGCTGCAAATTATAGGTGGCGCTGTATGGGTTAATGGCGGGAAAGGGTTAACTGCAGTTTCTGTTACTGTTTAGTTGATCCTTTCATGTTGTACATTCATTGCCTTAAACATTGAATTCAATAAAAGCATCCAATATCCATTTATGTATATTTTAGCAGAGACAATAGCATAACTCTGAGTGTTAGAACCAATTGTTCATTGACTACTAGTCTAAGAATGGACTGGTCCAGATCATCAGGAAGATTCCATTTTCAGAAATTCACCACTAAAAGAATTATTTTTTAACTCTGTGCATGCTGGGTAAATTTTCATGCTTTTGTTGTTGCTACTGACTTTTTTCAAAAAAAATATTTCAGGAGCACTATATGAGACTTGTGTCTAACGGTTTCGATCCAGATCAGGACAATTTTTCTGCCTGTCCTGATCTAGGTCCAGACTGTTTGCAAAGGTCATCAGCAGACAGCAAAAGTCGAGGCCAGCAGGCTACAAAGAGTTAAAATTTCGGAAAAACATACCGGGAACCTTGATTTCCATAATCTCCATCTGTAACTTATTCGTAGGAAAGAATGGTGCATTATCATTGACGTCTATCGGGCTTACAGTCACTTTACCACGACCAATCAGTGGATTAACTTGTGCATCAGCAACATCCACTATAAACTGAAACTCTGCCTTTCCATTTGGCAAGTCACGATCCAGTGGCTTTTTTATAGACAATTCTCCAGTTAAACGATTAATTTCGAAGAATTCAGCATCTTTCTGGTCAGTAAAACTCAGACTATAGTAAAAAGTGTTTTGTCCATTATTGTCTATGTCTGTGGCAGTGATCTAAAAATAAAAAAAAATCATCAATAAATCAAAAATAAACAGCATCCTTGAAAAACAATTTGAGCCAGCATATGTATGAGATTTTGGTATCCATCCCATTGTCATGCAAAGAAGGCTCATGCTTTGATTTGATTCTGTACTTCCCAGTCAACAATTTTTCAGTTATGTCGGGACAGGTCTTCCTGGGTTGAACCAGTACCAAGCAGATGATAAAGTGTCTTGCTCAAGGACACAATGCAATGCCTCCAGTGAGGCTCGAACCCACAACCCCTCAATCTCAAGTCAAGCACTCTACCACTGAGCCACCATGCTGACCTCAGAAGGCTCGTGCGAGCCTGCCATCCATGCAGTCTCACCTTAGTCTTTGCTGCTTGCTTACACAAATTATGGATACAGATGAAGACTCAGACCAAAATTCAAACCTCTAGCCCATCTGGATACATCGATCACTATGAACGTTTAAAGGAGGCATTTGCACATACAGTAAAACCTGTGTAAAACAGTCACTCTCATAAGACCGAAAATTGGTTTTCAAGAACAATGATTGCTTGATGCAGGTCAAAAGTATTGCAGAATGCTCCAAGGGGAGAAGCATTCTGCAATACTTTGGACCTTCATTAAGCTACCATTTGTCATTAAGATCTTTGTTTTATCTATTTTTGAGTGGCCGTTTTACACAGGGTTTAATGTATGCAAGTACTATCAAAATCTCATGTACAGGCTTATTCCATCTTCCCTTACACATAAAATGCCATCTTAAAACTACGGGCAAATGTTGCTGTATGCGTCATTCCCTTTAATTTGATATGCAACATGACCATATTCTGAAAAAGTTTAATTTTGGCCTCTGCCCAACACCCTAAGTCCACCCAGGGGGCCGGACCCAGGCCTTTGTTCTAAAATCCTGTTTGATTTGTTTCATGTCTATTGTACCTCTATCTGCATGCAAAAATTCAGTAAAATATACTGACAACTGACTGATTTATTAAGAAATTTAAATATATGAACTTTGGCCCAGCCTAAGGGGTCAGGGGGGGGGGAGGGGAGGTAAAAATTTTATCACTGTCATGCTTATCTCCAGGGACTGGGTAATCATGGCCTACAGTGCGAAGTTGTCAGATATAATAGCTTTGAGGAAATGTGAAGTTTATAAGATGAAATGGCCTATATAGCTTTTGCATTAGCCTAAACCTTAGTCAAAATTTTGCGGGTGACCTTAACTATATTTAATGATGTTTTTTACCCTTCTGTAAACTCTGCTGCTTTTCAATTTATGATATAAACTTAAAACTCTATAATGAATAGCCTAAAACAGTCAAAATTTTACTTTCTCCTCTTCAGTTACATTCTGCTTCTTCCATACAGATTCCCCAGTCCACCAATAGATATAATTCTATGTTACCATCTGTTTACGTTTCACCTCTGAAACTTCATTCGGCCACTCAAATTAATTTACATGGAGTTTCTGACTCTGCCCTTTTTAGAAACCACTTAAAAGTTTGTCTTTCTCCTCTTAAGTCGCCTGTACTTAGGAACTCTAGGAGTAAGTATAGAAGAAGTGTTATGTATCCCTCTATTTCTTGGGTTAAAAAAACTCTTCTGCAGCAAGGCATATCAGAACCTATATTTTATGGTGATTTAGTTTATAAATTCAAACGAATTGTTGGAAAACCTAATTTTAGTGATCAATTCAAAAAGATAGTAAAACGTTATATAAGGGTTGGATATAACTTGGATATCATGCGACAGTCTGCATGCCTAGTTTTAAACCCAATCACGGTTTATAGCTATGGTTTCCTCTTTAATTGCACGACGGTGGGTCAGGCCTCAGACTCTATGACGGCTCTGATGTAAAGCTTTAATCGGTGGGTTGGTGCCTGATGCTTATCTGTAGCTGGACCCACCGTGGCTCATCTTGAGGTTTTCTTTAGCTCTGACTATCTGTGAGTCATGAGCCCTTTTCTTTGTTTCATCATGGTGTGTTAATTTGATTAGAGTGTCTCCATGATGATACATGGCATTAGTTAGATGGCCTCCAAGTGAGCTGAACATTTCTTGTACTTCAACAACAGCAGAATCTAGGGCGAAGATTTGGTACCAGTAAAATGCATTTAAGCCCCCCGGTGGCTTAAGCTGCTGTCCGTTCTAAGGCGGTGGTTCTGTTGTTGTTGACTTTTTGTGTATTGTTACTCCCATTGTGGGAGTCTGTAATTGTTCTATGTTTTGTTTACATTATTTATGTCCATTCTAGTATTGCAATCATCTTGATGGGGAAGAGAGAGCTGGTTGCTTTGCTTAATTTGTCTTCCTGGTGTCTCGTGACGGTTGAGCTGCTCTTCCTCGCAGTGCCACGGGGTTGTCTGTGGTTTGTGATTGTGGTATTTCCTGATCATACTCACTTACTATTTTTGAATGACATTGTTGCATCCCTTCAAGCATTATTGATTCGAAACATTAATTTAGCCGAAAAATTAGTATAAAAAAGGCCATAACTCAGTCAAAATTTTGCGAATGACCTCCAAATTTCAACTTAACCTGTATTTAATAATGCATTACCATTTTGTAAACTTTCAATGAAATTGATGCATCCCTTCAAAAGTTATTGATCAAGAGCCAAAAGTGTGACAACGCCGACAACACCAGAGACATGATCCCTATGTGTCTACAATGCTTGGCAAGGGACACAATTATAACCTGACAATCCCCTAGATATATAGATTGGACCATCCCAAGTTTATTGTATCAAAACCAGAAGGAAGAATCCATTAGAATAACAAGGGTTAGAATACTTACCGTTTCTATTACTCCTACTATGCTGTAATCATTTTCGGTGAAACTGGTAAAGGTGTAATCATTGACTTTTGGTGGGTTGTCATTAACATCTAAGATATTGATAGTCACATCCGCTGACCCATAGTTGATTTGATCAAATACTGTCACAGTAAAGTTGTATTGCTGAAATATAAATGTAGGTATAAAAGTATGATTTTTTGTTCGGCTTGTGATTTTATGTCCCAGTCAACAGCTATGGTCATGTTCCAGCTCTGAAAACCCAACATTTGATTTGCGAACAGAAAGAGAAAAGTGTTCGTAATTTTAGAGCAAATACCATAATTCATCTTGAAACGAAAAGGAGTGTTCAAATATGAATGCATCTAGCTTCATAATATTCTTCACAGATATACAATTAATACATTTCTAGAATGATTTTTTTGCATTCTTTAACTTGATACCAGACATAGAGAAATCAAAAATATACTTCTCAAGTTATTATAGCCATTTATATGTTGTTCACTCCAATACACTAAGCTACATTACTTATGTAAATATGTATTTATGTGCTAAATGTTGTGACCCTGATAAATAAAGCCTTTACTTAATACTATTTCTAAAGCAAATATCAACACAATATTTGTATATGCATTTAGTGTCATATCTTTTAAGTATAAGACAAATTGTCCTCGAATTTTAAATGCAAGTTATCGTAAAATTCTCTAAGCTATTTGCGGGACAAAATTTTTTATTTTAGCACAAACCTCGTTTTGAGTGATCAACTGATGACATATTGATGTACATTGCTGTCATTTATGCCTTGCTTAGTGCTGAAAATTAGCTCAAGAAGTAATGATGGGGTTTTCAAGATACAAAGCCACGATCTTCAGATAAAGAAATACAATACTATTTAGAAACCATAACCTGTGACCCCTTGATAAATACAATAGACCATCCCAAGTTTATTGTTTCTATTTGTATTGGAAACCCCATTAGTACAGAATGAGTTAATCAGACATTTTGTGATATCAGGATTTGAGTTAAAAGTGAACATTAACTCTGCCTGCTGGGTAATTTTTTTGTTGTCTGTTGATTTTTTTTTCAAAATCAACTTTTTTGAAACATTCTTTCAGGAATACCACCAGAGTGTCAAACAGTTTGGATCCAGATCAGGCCAGGTGTTTTGTCAGGCCTGATCTAGGTTCTTACTGTTTGCAAATGTTATCAGCCAAGAACACTAGTAGGCAGAGAATTAAGAAAAAAGCTTCTACCTTGATGCCTTCATCATAATCCATAGGACCAGCTACTTTCACCACTCCAGTCTGCGGTTGAATTGTGAACGGAATAGTCACAGGACCTATTGTCTGCATCTGATATAACAGCTTGGCATCTAAAATGTAAAGCGAATTACTGTATCCATCACCATATCACCTCATAAACACAAATTTTGGGTGTAAATTGTGAATAATTTCTTAACAGTTAGTAAAAGCATTTGTTTTGGATGCTCAAAAGAACCGTCTCATTGATGCAGTTCTTATGAGTACCCACAATATATGTTTAGTAGAGATATAAGGGAGTTAAGTTTTCAATATGCTCCCTTATCTTAAGGTCTGTGTATTTATCTGAAACCATAGGCCCATGGTTCTTTTGAATATCCACGGCACTGTTTTGGTTGAAAAAAAGAAAATGAATTTTTAAATAATTACAACTGTCATAACATTTATTGAGATCCGTTTCTCTGATTGGTCAGAACAGTCATCTGATTGTATTGACCTGCATTTCATTTTTCAATGAACTTCTGTCGGTATTCATGAGGGGCAGGCACTGAGCAGAACTTCTTTTGTGATACTGTGCAATGCTTCTATGAAGAGAAATGGACAGTCAGCAACTACTTCCACTTTACTTAACACTTACACAGATATTTTCAGGTGGCTTTACTGAATCCAAATTTGGTCAAAATTATTCTTTATCTGGCCTGACTATATGTGCGGGCTGGTATGGCTCCAAACAGTTGTTGATTAGGTTATCAGCAGATGACTCTTGCAGGATAAGAATTAATTCATCAAACTTTCTGCAAATAGCTATCAGCAGACGCAAGTAGCTAATGAGACAGAGCTATGCATTAGAGGCACTAGTCTTTACGGTCTGTAATAGATGATTACTCAGTTTTACAGGCTACGTTGGAACCATATCTTATTTTACCAAAGTCTTTACGGTCTGTAATAGATGATTACTCAGTTTTACAGGCTACGTTGGAACCATATCTTATTTTACCAAAGTCTTTACATTCTGTAATAGATGATTACTCAGTTTTACAGGCTACGTTGGAACCATATCTTATTTTACCAAAGCGCTGAGGTCAGTGAGGACCATTTTCTTGCAGCCTGGGTAATTTTTTGATTTTTTGTGGTCTTTTGCTTTTTTTCAAAATCACGTCACGTTTTCCAATAATTTCTTTCAGGGTCAAACACTTTGGATCCAGATAAGGCCCGACATTTTGTTGGGCCTAATCTGGGTCAAAACTGTTTGCAAGGGTTATCAGCAGATGACAATATCACCCTTATCATGCAAAGAGTTGAGTATTTTGGCAGAATGGCTATTAACACAGTCATGGTAGGCAATAAAACTCTCAGCAGGGTCTGTAGTGGATGATAAAATGTAGTGTTAATGAACCAGGAAAGATCGCTGCTTGAATCATTTGACCAATTCTATAAAAGAACCTGCGAATACCAGAAATACAAAACCTATAATGAGATTAGGAAAGTCTGCAGTATGGTGCTTGAATCCTTTGACCAATTCTATAAAAGAACCCGCGAATACCAGAAATACAAAACCTATAATGAGATTAGGAAAGTCTGCAGTATGGTGCTTGAATCCTTTGACCAATTCTATAAAAGAACCCGCGAATACCAGAAATACAAAACCTATAATGAGATTAGGAAAGTCTGCAGTATGGTGCTTGAATCCTTTGACCAATTCTATAAAAGAATCCGCGAATACCAGAAATACAAAACCTATAATGAGATTAGGAAAGTCTGCAGTATGGTGCTTGAATCCTTTGACCAATTCTATAAAAGAACCCGCAAATACCAGAAATACAAAACCTATAATGAGATTAGGAAAGTCTGCAGTATGGTGCTTGAATCCTTTGACCAATTCTATAAAAGAACCCGCGAATACCAGAAATACAAAACCTATAATGAGATTAGGAAAGTCTGCAGTATGGTGACTAACCTGAATCTGGATCATCGGCTGTCATGGTGCCTACATCATCGCCATTAGGTCGATCTTCATCCACAGAGAATGTGTAGCTGGCTTGGGGAAAAACTGGTGAATTATCGTTGACGTCAATGATCGTTAATCTCACACTGGCTACCCCTGAAACACAGATTAAACAGGACTTTAGTTAAGAGTGCTTAACGAAAATTTATTTTTCTTATTTCTCAACCAACAATATTTACAATTTTACGCTGAAATTTTTTGTTTATCTAAACCTGTGTTAAATTCTCCATTATCAGAAAATAAACCTTAACCCTTATCCCAACACCATTTTTTGTCCTGAAAATGTTGTCTGCTTTTTATGTCTGCTGCATATATTCAAGTGCATTTCAGACTTAATTTTATCATAGAAGCAAACATTATGCACTCTGATCTGTGTCTATATTGTTTGCAAACTCTGCTACTGAAGAACATTAGCAGACGAGAGGAGCAGACGGCAAGAGTTGCGACTGGCAAGAAAATGGCTACCATCTACAGCAGATGTCAAATTATAAGATGTTATTTTCTTCATTTTCAGGAAAAGTAAGACTTTATATTTCGTATTGACTGAAATAAATAAAGAGTCAATATCTTATTTCCATATCATAGCTATTTAAATAAGATATTAACTGATGTCCACATCCAAAATAAAAAGGTAAATTCCACATCTAAAGTACCAATTGTTAACCCTTAATGCCCCAATTACAACTGCAGCAGACGACAAATTTCTTCAATTTCCTAAAGAGACAAGGCTTAACATTTTTGATGTGAATCGCCTGCCAGCAGACAATTCAAATGAAATATTAAGCCTTTTTTGGTTTCCAAAAGAGCCAGCAAATTTTGAAAATGTTGTCTGCTGCAAAAATATTGGTGGCATTTTAAAGGTAAAAAGTAATGCCCTACCAGTATTATGTCGTGGAGCTGTGTTTGGTAAAGAGGATGGTGCACTATCATAAGCCTCCACACCCAATGTATATACTAGCTGTGTGTCCTTACGAACAGACTCTCGGTCAAAGACACCCGTCGTGGTCAGCCTCCCAGTGATTGGATTCAGAACAAATCTATCATCCGCAGTTGTGAGGTTGTATCCTTCAATCTGAAAAGATAAACATTTACACCTATTCTACAATAAATAATGATACGTAGCCTTTTTTTAACCTCTTGCTTGACAATATAAAAACTATTATTCATATTAATTGATGTGTTACAACTGAGAACCGCATTCAATTTGGGTCAGTGGTTCACGAGATGTCATTTAAAGATTTTTCACTTTTTAGCACTTCTGCAGAGTGGAAAAATATTGTTTAAGCAAGTTAAGTTTTACAGACCAGAATTGTCTTAAATACCTGTCGAAGGAGACTCCCTTGGCCATCCATAAGGGTATTTCCCTACAGCTTAATATTACAGAAAACAGCAGTTATATAGCTGGCTTAATTGGAAGCTGAGCAAATGATCAAAAAAATATTAACCCTTTTCCCGCTATTCAAGACAACTATCATCTGCCCATTTATCAGCTTATACTTTTTGGAAGCCTATATTGCAAACAACATGGACTCAGATCAGACTGCTCCCTTAGGAGCAGTCTGATTTGAGTTCATAGTGTTTGCTTCCATGATCAAAAGTAGTTTAATGTGCACAGAGGTATAAATAAGCCGCTTTTAAAAATTTGTTAAAAAGCAATTGTTTTCAAATGAAGGGATAACAAAAAATGATTAATTTTTGGAAAAAGCAATTGTTTCCTAAATGAAGGGGTAACGAAAAGCAATTCTATTTTGGAATAAGCAAAAGAAAAAATAAACTCTGATTGAAATATGAATACATCCCATGGTAGCACAGTACACTAGTATGGTAGCCAGTTCAAGCCTTCTGTTCTGCATCATTCTGTTGTTGTGATGTAAATCAGTCATTTATACAAGCAAGTCATTTGCCAGTCATTTCGATCTGCGTTTCTCCCTCTGGGGCAATTGAATATATGCAGATGCATGGGTGAAAGTTAAAAATTTCGAAAATCCTGAACTTTAGAAATGCAAATTTTAAAACTTGCATGATGCCTACAAAAATGAATAATTTCAAGCTTAAATGATTAACTATGTTTAGATCTGAAAACTAATCAGGGAAGCTATCAAAATCTGCCTAATTCAGCATTTTGAGGCTGACTTTCTATGGAAAGTCAGCCTCAAAATCCTGAAAACTTTCAGCCATGCAGATGAAATTTTCAAGACGAAAATTTTATTGGAAGGGTAAAGGTAATGGTAAGAAACAGATTCTATCTCAAACACGGCCACACCTCCAGATTAGAGTGTGTATTGGAAAACTATTTTATTGATTTTTCATCCAAACATATGTTGTGGGTACTCAAAAAGAACTGTCTCATTGAGACAGTTCTTTAGAGCATCCAAAACAAATGTTTAAATTGATGGGTAAGAAAATAAATGCAATTTTACGCTTATAAAATTTCCTTATCTGGATGAATGCACTGCAGTATACTGACCTGATTATTTGGATTGGTTTTGTCATCATCAACAGCCTGAAGCTGAAAGACAAATTCCGGAACCGCTTGTATCGAGTAATCACCTTCAGCAAGACTTATTTCAATCCAAGTAGAGTTACCTACTCCTAGGAAATGTGGAATCTCATCATTATCATCACGAAGATTAACCGTAACAGTTTGATCTGCATAGCGATTAAACACATCCTGTAAAAATAAGAAAATTTGTTATTCTTTGACTGATTGACTCTCCCATCTACAGTAAAACCTCGAAATTCCATTTTTCAAAATACACAAAGGGTTAATTCAAAGATGAATGACTGTAGAGCCAGATTTTGATCAAGGTCTTCCCTGTTTGCTATTCTGCCAAGCATTTTTGTGAATTCCAATTCTAATTACCAACATTTTATTCAAGATTCTAACACTGATCATGATTAAATTCATTGATTTATTGGTTTACAAACTAACTTGATGTCATCCACCCGCCAGTTTGATTTTTATGATGTCATTTATCACGTACAACCTTATAATATTTAAATTAGATGGTGAAATGCTGTTTTTACAACTAATTGACATTCAAAACGTACATAAAATACACTTTTCAGTCCAAACAAGACTTACAGGAAATTCTAACACTCCGTCCAAGAATCTTTCATATTTTCAATCTTTTTATGCTTTAGAATCGAAACAGATTCATGGTTGCATTAAATAATTGCTTAATATATCACTGTCTGTCAAGTAAGCCGTAGGTGGATTCACACTCGTGATTTATCCAATTTTAATGACTGATCTCCAGCCAGTGATATATTAAGCAACAAATCTCTGCCAGCGTGAATCTACATTGTATTTCTTAAACAGAATGAGTAAAATGTTAAAAATTTTAGAACATTTACCATATTTTTTGAAAGTTAAGTAAATGATTGAGTGTCACAAAATCTAATCGTCTTTCTGTAAACCACAACTCCCCAAACATTTACTTACATAAGCTCTAACAGCAATCTGGTAGCTGCTAGTTGTTTCATAATCTAGAAATTCAGAGTTTTTCAGAGTTCCTGTATCAACGCCATTTTGAATAGTACCATCTACAGCAATGAATCTTTCTTTATTGGCATCTCCAATAACGCTGAAAACTAGATTCTTGTTGTCAATCTGAGATTGAGCTCTGAGTGTCACTATGGCTGTTTGCTTGGCCACAGACTCGTCGATTGTGACAGTGTAGTCGGCATCTGTGCCCACCCATCTGGGTGGTAGTTCATTATCATTTTCAACCACATCAATGATTACAGTGGTATTAGTAGCCAGTGGTGGATTTCCTTCATCTGTAGCCTGAACAATTAGTGTCAATCTTCTCTGAAAATAAACCAGACACTCACTTTAATAAAATATCAACATTCTTAAGTCCTAATAGGCAAAAGAAATTAGTGTAAGGCCAAAAAAAATATTGAATTGTTTCTCGGGCACCGCCGCATCTGTTTTAAAAGCCCCACATTACTTTTTTTTATTGCTTTCTAAGAAAGAAAAAGAAAAAAAACGCTTTTACAATTTCTTAACATCATTATCGGTAACGACCCTGTGGTTTCACTCGGAAGTTGTGGTCCATTGCCGGTAATGTTGGCTAGTTTATTTATTCTCAACTCCATTTCCGGTATTTCCTCGATCTTTTCTACTGTGTTTTTGTTAGTTATCGAGCCCCAACAGTGTAAGTTTTATGCAAAGGTGATGAAGTCAAATCTACTTAATGTGCAGAGGCTTTCATTATCAAGTTTTATGGCCTGACTTGAATAATATCCGAAAAAATCGTTTGAATTTCAAAAAAAAAAGTTCCCGCATCTGTTTTCTGCTGAATAAAAAATAAAATAAAAAGCTGCCCTGCCGCATCTGTTTTTAAAAAAAATGGCCCGAGAAACAGATCAATATTTTTTTTAGGCTAAAAATAAAAGTGTAAAACTTTCAATATTTTCTTATCCATCAGTTTTAACATTTGTTTTGGGTGCTCAAAAGAATGTTTATTGATTGAAACGGTTCTTTAGAGTACCAACAACATATGTATTGGTTGAGAAATAAGAAAATCATTTTTTGATTGCACACTCTTGTCTAGAAGCCTGGACCCGAGGATATAAAAACTTTTTTCATGCTCAACTTATTTGAGCATGAAATTTCAACTGCTCATAAAAACTAAAATACCGACAAATAAAGAAGTTTCTTGCTTTAAGTCTCTCAGATGTTGTATTTATCATGCTAATAAATGTTAAAATGCCAACAATTGTTGGCATTTTAACATTTATGAGCAGGATAAATTCCTTGCACAGCTGAGTTGAGCATGGAAAAAGTTTTATAACCTCGGGGCCTGGATAAGATCAACTTTTAAGGTATTCCAACAAACAGCTTATGGTCAAGTTTGTGCGTTTACCAGACTATAGTCCAGTCCCTAAAGTCGGACCATAGAGCGATAAAACTCTCTCTGGTTTTATGCAGTGTGCATGTCTGGTTTCATTAGACAAACCGGACTAAATCTGTGCTCGGACCATAGTTGATTGGTTCCTGTCTTCCAATGCAAACTTCGAATTGCCGGCAAAAAGTATGTTTTGTATCAATGGCTGTGATTGGTTGACAGTTTTACTGGGGAGGAATGCTGACAGTCAGAGGAGCAACTAAAGTGTCTATGGTTTACACACAAACTCCACCAATGTTCCTAGCAAGTGGTAAGGTGCTCATTGGTCCATTTTCATGTACATTAAACTTCTTTGTGAGCCAACTCAGATCACATGTCAAAGACTTGACCGAAATATTGTTGCAATATAAGTGCAGGCTATTAAATAATTAGGCGATAATATATTTTTTCATGCTCTGACAACTCAAATGAGCATGAAATCAAATAAGCATGAAATGAGCTGTGGCATGAGATTTCCAACAATGTGGTATGTGCGACCAGCAAAGGCTCAGATCAGCCTGCGCATACTGATCGGAGCCTTTGTTGGTCCCTTAAATATTCTAAGACTGTTAAACTACTGACCGAGCCTCATTTGAGGTTTCTAAGCTTAAAAGGACGCTGCACAGGCTCGTCTGAATCAACACTTGTCAAAATGCCACATATATATATATATACACAGTTTTGCAATCATCTTGATGGGGAAGAGAGAACTGGCTGCTTTACTTTTATTGTCTTCCTGATGTCTTCTGACTGTTAGTTTTCTGTGGCTCTTCCTCAAAGTGCTGTGTGCTTGTCTGCAGTGTGTGATTGTGGTATTTCCTGATCATACTCACTTGCTTTTTAAATTAATGATTTCAAATACATGTATTTTTTTAAAATTGATTATTTCTTTTAAATAAACGCTTCTCATTTTTCAAAAACAAAATGCATTTAATATATCCCCTACCTGTTGCTGGGGCAGTTCTTTGGCCACTAATATGCGACCAGTCCGCCTTGTATATGCATCAAACATAAAATAATCCCCTGGATTGCTCACTAGTGAAAACACTATATCTCCATTAAGACCAATATCTACATCCTCGGCTTGGACATCCCCAGCTTTACTGCCAACACCTTGATCATTTTTCACATTGAAGGCATAGCCACTTGGTGGTACAAACACCGGAGCATTGTCATTGACATCGTTGATCGTCACCATAATCGGACATAATCCTTCATATCCGCCTCCATCCTTAGCTTCTATATTAACAGGCAGTGTGGCACCACCTATTGATTCTCTGTCTATGGGTTGTGCTGTTGTGAACAGTTGGCCTGTTGTTTCATTTATTCTGAAGTAGTTTGAACCACCACGAATCTTGTAAGTTACTTCACCATTTATTCCAAAATCAGCATCTTGTGCCTGTACCTAAATGAAGATGAAGAATAAGTCATGTAATCAGGGGTGTGGAAATAGTAAAATTTTCTACTAGTCCAGGGACAAGTAAATGGCCATAATGTACTTGTCCAAAGAAAATTTTACTTGTCTGATAGTACAGATTAGCTTATACCTTTCTGTGCTTAAACAATTTACACTTTCTAAAACAGTATGAAACCATGCAGATATCAACTCTCTTGTAGACAGTGTAAATCCAGATCAGCTGGCTTCTGAAGAAGCCAGCTGATCAGGATCCACACTGTTTTCAATGCAACATGTGAACTCATAATAATTAATCAAAATATGAAATACACAATTTTATTAACTTTATACAAATTTTGCACTTGTCCAAGGACAAGTAAATTGAAATTTTCAACTTGTCCTGAATGAAATGGGACCAGGTCGGACAAGTCAGGCATGGTATTTCCACAGCCCTGATGTAATGAGAGCGTCACTAGAACAGTTGAAATAAGGAATTAAACTTTAAACTAGAAGAAGGATAGGGAAAATGACTGAGAAATGCTGGTGTACTATCCTAACACATTGAGACCCAAAGGTTTCAGCGAGTGGAGTTAACCAATACCTTTAGCAATTGTGATGACTGGCTGTGGACCTGTGGTCTACTGGATGGTGGTTTTGTCCGCCTATTATTTGGCACCTTTTTGTGCGTATAATGAGATGGACTTCTTGAAAAAGTTGGTACGCTGTGTTGCCCAGACTTAATTGAAGAGAAGATGTCTCGCATTTTTGTACACCTCTAAACTAGAAGTAGCCCAGTAATATTAAGTGCGTAAATGAGGGCAACTCACAGTAAGCCAATGAAACGCCATTCAAATGGTGTTTCCTTGGCAAGCCGATAGTAGCACAAGATTCCATGCTTACTGGGAGTGTTTGTGAAACTGTGGCATTTCATCTGGGTCTTCACTAGTCAAAGTTCCCATTACGGAATTGATGAAAAGACAGCATGATCAAACAGCACATGGATATAGTTGTTGTTGTTGCTGATGATGATGATGATGTTGTCACTACAGCTGTATGCGTTAGTGTTGTACAGTTGTTGTTGTTGTAGTAACTAGTTAACATTCAAACTCCTATTTTGACATTGGAAATGAGGCCAAATATATTATTTGGACATTCAAAATCCTATTTTGACATTCTAAATGAGGCCGAATATCGTATTTTGACATTCAAAATTGTATTTTGACATATGACCTGAAGCCGAATATAACATTTTGACATTCAAAATCCTATTTTGACATTCAAATTAAAATAGGGATTAAGGCCGAATATGGCATTTTGGCATTCAAAATTTTATTATGACATTCAAACTAAGGCCGTAAATCGTATTTTACTTTCAAATTCCTTTTGACATGATTATTGCATTTTGACATTCAAACTCGTATTTTGACATTCAAACTGAGGCCGAATAATAGAGCTCACCTAATGCGGTAAGTGATTTTTCATACCACATTTAGGAACTGCTCTTAAAGGAAAGAATTCGCTCCCTCTGGGAGCAAATTCTTTCCTTTAAGAGAAGTTCCAATTTCGAAAGGGACATTGTAGAGAATCACTACTTGATACAGTAGTCTCCCTTTGATGTGCATAAATTTTTCAGCGTTCTGGCTACGCCATTGTATGTGAAAAGTAAATAAAATCTCACATGCTGGCTTATCTATTACATTGGTACAGTAAATGTCCTAACATTTAAAACACTAGTTGCCTGCCAAAATGGCCTGAACAAACAGTGCAGACCCAGATCAGACTGCTTCTTCGACTGCTTCTGAAGAGGCAGTCTGATCAGGGTCTTCCTGTTTGCTATTCTACAATCATTTTGCAAATTCCAGCCCTGTTAACTAAACATTTTATTTGAGTATAAACGAACTGGTCACTGGCGGAAATACAAAGTATGTTGTTGAGGGTTTATTTTAGTGCTATTTCAAAGTATTACAGCCAATAAAATTCATTCTAAACATACACGAGATTATAAGAGGTTTCTCCGGGTATGCAAAGCTGAAATATTATGAGTTACAGTAAAAAGAATTAAATTTTTCTCATCTTTCTGTGTTGATTTCTGACTATTTTCGCTTAAAAGGGCAACTAGGTTTCTTGCCGATGTTCATAAAGGCGGATAAACTTTCAATAAATATAACAATACAGTATTAAAGATAGTATATTGAACCATTGCTTTTTAAAGAAAATTCAAAGATGTGCAGAGAAATAACGGAGATATGATTATTTAATCTTCAACATACGTCAGTTTTGAAAGCTCAAGTGCCGTTTAGCCACGACAACGCATTTCAAATATATACATTTACCTGTATGTAAGTGATCAGTCCCTGTTGTGTGTGGGTCCGAGATCTTACACGGCGGCATGACAGCTGACAGGGGCTCGGGCAGGGGCTCCGTCTCTTCGTTAATTTCTCACTACAGTTGACGTTGTTTCCGCTGACTGGTCTGGTCCTTCTTCTTTCCCCATTCGCACAATGATGAGATCAAGGACGTTCTCCATGCTGAGCACTGGAACTGGTGAAACAGAAGAAGTTTTATTGAGCTGCAAAATAACGTGACTTCCACGAAAAGGGCGCCAAAACATCTAAGATAGATAACCCTAATTATCGCAAGTATTGAAGTATATCCGAAACTGCATTCTGTCGGGCCTGTTTTTTTGTGTGGTGACAGCCAATGTAGTTGCCACCCAGTCATGTGCGGATCCAGAGCGGGATATGGGGTCCGGACCCCCCCCCCCAGAAAATCACAAGTTATATGGGTTTCTATAGAAATTAGCATTTGGACCCCTCCTGCAAAAAGTTGGACCCCCTCCCCCTCCTGGAAAAAAATTCCTAGATCCGCGCATGCCAGTGGTGGCAGCTGTAGGCCTATGTATAGTCTAACAAATCAGAACCGTACCAGGTCGGACTGTGTGTCTCCGAATTGTTTGTAGCCTGTTTAGATACCCGGTGGGTCAGGAGCAGTCCCAACCCCGGCGTCCCAACTTTTGTCAGACTGATCCTATTCCAGGGTGTTTGTCTTTGAGTTATCAGTCGAACTAGCCCCGGTCTCCCCTACATAGTTTTAGCTTCATCACGACTATATATTGTTTTTTGTTTGTTTGATTTGATTCTTTACGTCCCATCAACAATTTTTTAGTTATGTTGGGACGGGTCTTCCTGGGTTGAACCAGTACTAAGCTAGGATAAATGTGTATTGCTCAAAGACCACAACTCAGTGACGCCGGTGAGGCTCGAACTCGCGGCCCCTCGGTCTCGAGTCAAACACTCTACCACTTTCTTTCTTTCTTTCTTTCTTTCTTATACTACTGGCACGATCAAATTTTGATCATTACACCAGGGAGTGCGATTTTGGAATTTTGAAGAAAAAAAACAAAAACAAAACAAAAAGACAAAAACCAAAAAATCTTTCGGCTGTGTTTTTAACTAAATGAGGAGTGCCCTAAACTCTTCAGCAGTCTGGGAATTGACCACCGAAGGAGAAAGACTATTCCACTGTGGAATAGTCCGGGGGGAAAAAGAGTTCTTCAGGGCATCACTGTATGTCTGGTATCTACAATATTGGGCACTGTGTGATGACCTGGTAGATTTCAAACTGCGAGCAGGGGTCAGGTACTTGTCTTTTTCTATAGACACAGCACCAGAATGTATCTTATGAAAGAGAAGCAGGGAGGACAGATCCCTACTGGCTTCAAGAGATGGCCACTCAAGCTCATCAAGCATCTCGCCGACACTACTTGTGTTTCGCCATCTCCTGCAGGTCCAACGGGCTGCTGTCCTCTGAACTTTCTCTACCTGATTAATCTGAAGTTTTGAGTATGGGCTCCAAATGGGTGCTGCATACTCTAGTTTAGGCCGAACAAAAGTTTTGTATGCAACTTCCTTAGAACTCCGAGGTGCACAAGCCAAATTCCTGCGAAGGAATCCAAGTGTCTTAGTTGCTTTGGAAGAAATTTCTGAAATGTGTTGACCCCAATCCATATTATCAGAGATGGTTATGCCAAGGTATTTTGCTGGCTGAACGTTTTCCAAAGTTTGGTTGTGAAGGGAGTAATCAAAGAGAATCTGTTTGTGATGCTGATGCCGAATCACTCTCATAGAGTGGCATTTGGCCACATTGAACTTAAATGCTCGGTCATTACATGTTGGCTGACAGGAAAATGCAGTCGGGCGATGTTAATGAATCATATGGTTTTATATTAATTTTTATTTCTTCATGTAGGGAGGGCTGGACGTGAAAATATTTTTTAAAAGATGGGTAGAGGGTGCATTTGCCAGTTGATATGACTCCATTATAAACAATTAATTCTCCCGGTTTACCCACGGTCGGAGAATTAATATTCTGGCATCATTTCTACTTAATATATGTTATTGCCCGAAAATAGTGTAAAGGTATCGATTGTAGGTGAATATGTTGTGAAAAAGCAAAGATAAGAGTGAAAATATATGACTTACTTGTTCTGAATCGAAAATCGTATTTTGTATAGTCTGTTTCAATGTTTATGTGATGTGACTTATGAGAGGTGCAAAAATGGCATGGTTTGATTGGATGGGCAGGTGGGCGGTGATTGGTGGAAAAGGTGGACGGAAGCTCAGCACAGTATTTAAGTTGTAAAGTGGTTGGTCAATAATAAACATTATTATATAATCTATAAATAAGCATCTTCTGATTGGCACAGATGTATATCCGCTCGAGTCAATATAACTACATGCCGCATGGGCCGTAGGGTTTTTCCCATTCAATAATCACTACTATTAATAGACTTCATAGAAACTTTCCATTTGAGGTGTGCTTTCAGCATGAAACTTGCTTGATTTGCTGTTAATACAATTCAGTGAGTGACAGCAGCACGAAAGTCACACAATTTGGTGTTTCATCATATACATGCAATTCAGACTTTGCTGTTGAATATAATAATTAGCAGACCTCTTAAATGATATAATGAATTCTTCCTTCTGGATTGATGCAATTAGCTTGGAATGGCCCATTGTACTATTCAAGGGGTCACATGTTATAATTTCTAAATAAAATTGCAGTTTTATTCTCTGAAGATCATTTTTGTCTTAGCAAACAGTGTAGACCCTGATGAAATGCCACGCGACCTTTAATCTGGATCTTCTCTGTCTGTAATTGTAATAACAAATATGCATTCATTCCTCTTTTAACTGAATGAAATCAGTTAGTCATCACATGAAATTACAATTCAAGACTGTCCAAGACATAGTCCATGGCCAAGATTTTGTTGTTGTTTCCTTTTTGTTTAGAGAAATTATATAATAAAACAATTGTTGACTATTGAGGCATTGGACATGATGTGATCCGCCTCGGTCAATATTGGTACTCTCAGGTCGACAATGCCCCAATAGTCAATAATGGTATAATATGGGAATGAAATCCTATTTATTATATAGTATAGATTTGCTGCACTTTTTGAAACAACATCTCACTGCTTTTGTTGATTTAGTTTACTGATGTGGCTTAGAAAAAGGGACCTTGCATTTTATAATTTTTTCAATGAAATTTTCCTCCCTTGTAGGGTGCCCACCTGCCCACCTGCAGGGGCAAAAACGTGGTACAATATGCCTATGGCGGTCACCAGGGTTTCTCATGCTTGTTTATTGATCGAACCAAATCAAATCTGTATTTCAGGAATCGATACAGTCACAGTGTTTGTTTATGCGTGTGTGTGTGTGTGGGGGGGGGGGGGGGGGGGGCACTGAAAGCCGAAGCCTTGAAGCGAGCGGCATAAGCCTCGAGCTGGGAGAGAGTATGAGAGGGCGAGTCGACCCCCCTCTCGTTCGTGAGGGTTGCTACGTCTCTCTCCCCTCTTTCCCTCTCCCTCTGTCTCTCAACCCTCTATCTCTCTCTCTTTCTCCCCCTCTCACTCCCTCTCCCCTCTTTCCCCTTCCATCCCTTCCTCCGTCTCCCGGTTCCTCTTCCTCTCCACTTCCTCTCTCTCTCCCACTCTTCCAATCACTCCCTCTCCTCCTGTTCCTCCCCTTCCATCCCCTTCTCTGTCTCCCAGTTCCTCTTCCTCTCCACTCCTTCTATCTCTCCCCTCTATCTCTCTCCCTCTCACCCCCTCTCTCTCCCTCTCCCCCTTCCTCCCCTTCCATCCCTTCCTCCGTCTCCCAGTTCATCCTCCTCTCCACTCTCTCTATCTCTCTCCCCTGTCTCTCTCCTTCTCCTGTCTCTCTCCCTCTCCCCCTCTCTCCCCCTCCCTCCCCTTCCATCGCTTCCTCCGTCTCCCAGTTCCTCTTCCTCTCCACTCCCTGTCTCTCTCCATATCCCTCTCCCCCTCCCTCATTCCCTCCCTCCCCCCTTTCATCCCTTCCTATGTCTCCCAGTTCCTCTTCCTCTCCACTCCCTCTATCTCTCTCCCTCTGTCTCTCTCCCTCTCCCCCGCTCTCTCCCTCTCCCCCTTCCTCACCTTCCATCCCTTCCTCTGTCTCCCGGTTTCTCTTCCTCTCCACTCCCTCTCTCTCATTCCTTATGTATCTCTTCCTCTCCCCCATCTCCCTCTTCCTCTCCCTCTGTCTCTCTCTCCCCTCTGTCTCTCTCCCTTTGTCTCTCACCACTCTATCTCTCTCCCTCTGTCTCTGTCCCTCTCCCCCTCTCACTCCCTCTCCCCTCCCATCCCTTCATCAATCTCCCGGTTCCTCTTCCTCTCCACTCCCTCCCTCTCTCTCTCTCTCCTCTCTCTCCCACTCTCACAATCTCTCCCACTCCTCCTCTTCCTCTCTCCCTGTCTCTCTCCCCCTCTGTCTCTCTCCCTCTGTCTCTCATCCGACTATATCTCTCCCTCTCACCCCCTCTCCCACCCTCTCCCCCTCCCTCCCCTACCATTCCTTCCTCCGTCTACCTCCCCCTCTCTCTCCTTTTCCCTCCCTCTGCCACTCCCCCCTCAATCCCTCCCCCTCTCTCTCGTCTAGTCCTTTGTGTCTAAGTCGACATTTTGCTTGCAACGTGGAGTTTCGACAAAATTCACAAGAACTATCCTTCCTCTCCCTCCACTCCACCCTTCTCTCTCTCTCCATCCTTCCCTCCCTCCCTCCCTCCCTCCCTCCCTCCCTCCCTCCCTCCCTCCCTCCCTCCCTCCCTCCCTCCCTCCCTCCCTCCCTCCCCCCTCTCTCTCTCTCTCTCTCTCAATCCCATCTTCCTCTCCCTCCCCCCTCTCTCGTCAGTCCCTCAGTGTCTCAGTCGCTTATTTGTTTGCAACACCGTGTAATTTCGCCAAACGTCACAGGAACGAACCTTCCTATCCATCCCCTACCTCTGCCTCCATCTCCAGCTCCCTCCCTCTCCCTTCCCATCTCTCTCCATCTCACTCCCTCAACCAACTCCCTCTCCCTTCAGGCATCTATCTCCTCCCTCCCTCTCTCCGTTGCCCCCCCTCTCCCCTTCCTCTCCCTCCCTCAAACTCTCCCTCTCACTCAACCCCCCTCTCTCTGCCTTTCTCTCCCCCCTCTCTCCCCCTCCCTCTCTTATTGCCTTTCTCTCCCTCCCTCTCCCTCACCTCCCTCTCCCTCTCTTCTTTTCCGTCTCCCTCCCCTCCCTCCATCTCCCTCTTCCTACCCTCCATCTCCCTCCCCCTCAAACTCCCGCATCCTTCCCTCCATCTCACTCCCTCCTTCTAAAACCACATTGCATAAAGCCTTGCTATTTGGTATAAAGCATCATCTTGTAGAGTTCTACCAAGTTTGTTCAAATTAAACCGCTGGACAAAAATGATCTCGCTCCAGGGGTCACGTTTTGCATTAGCTTACAAAATGAAAGCATCGCAACCGCAAGGCATTGATATTTGGTATGCTTTGATTTGTTTGTTTGATTCTTTGATTCAAAGGGATGGGTCTTCCTGGGTTGAACCAGTACTAAGCTAGGATTAATGTTCTTGCTCAAGGACACAACACAACGACGCCGGCTAGATTCGAACCCGCGGCCCCTCGGTCTCGAGTTAAGCACTCAACCACTGAGCCACTGCGCCCTCTTTATTTGGTATGCAGTATTTTCTAAGTTTGTTCAAATTATGCCCACGGGTGCAAAATAAAACCAGCTGGTGGTCACATCTATCACATCGGCTCATATCTGGAGAGCCTTGATATTTGGTACGTAGCATCAGAACGCTGAAAAAGTTACGCACATCAAAGGGAGACTACTGGATCAAACAATGATTCTCTTCAATTGCGTCCCTTTTCAAATGGGAACTTCTCTTAAAGGAAAGAATTTGCTCCCAGAGGGAGCGAATTCTTTCCTTTATGAGCAGTTCCTTATAGTATGGAAAATCGCTTTTATCACATTAAGTGACCTCCCTTGAATGCTACTATTTTTATTACGCACTTGCGTAACCTGCGTAATGGTTGCTACGCCAATGGCATCATCTAATAGACATCTATCATTTTACATACTATGGCCCTTAGACAAAATATTGGCACTGTCTCTTGAGTTTCCTGTTTCATGTAGGATGATTACAGTGCAAAAGCTATATTGGCTTTTTATGTAACACTTTTTGTGTAAGGTACTTCACATTTACCCAAAGTTAATAAATCTAACAACGTCTCTCTTTGAACCCCCAGAGGCAAGTGCGGATCCAGAGGGGGGACAGGGGGTCCGGACCCTCCCCCTGGAAAATTACAAGTTATATGGGTTTCTATAGGGAATAAGCAGTTGGACCCCCCCCCCCCCCCTGGAAAAAGTTGGACCCCCCCCCCTGGAAAATTTGGACCCCCTCTGGAACCTTGAAAAATGATTTATTTCTTTGAAATTGACCATTTGACTTCTTTAAAATAAGCTGAGGACTACAAAAAAAAAAAAAAAAAAGTTGTCAGAGCTTTTTGTCAGACTGTCCTGGCTGGAACCCCCCCCCCCCCCCCCCCCCCCCCCCCCGACGAAAATTCCTGGATCCGCGCATGAGAGGTACTCTGATATTTTCATAAATACGTAGGCTCGGGTCATTTTTGGGGTTCAAAATTTTGAATTTCGATATTTTTGGGGTTCTTCAGAAAAATAAATATTTTTGGGGGGTATGAAGATTTTGGTGGATATTTTTGGGGGACATCATAAAATTGGACTATATTTAGGGGTAATTTCTATGCATTTTAGGGTCTTTTCTTAAGGCCAAGTTACAGAATGTGGGATATTTTTTGGGGTAACTAAAATTTTAAATATTTTTGGGGTGCTTGAAATTCCTGATATTTTTAGGGGTGAAGGGTAGATGTTGGGCCGGATCCTACGTATGAAGAAAAAATCAGAGTACCCCTCCCCCCCCCCCCCGGGTTTGAACCACGATTGCTCAGAGCCCTCCCAAGTCCATTACTTTCCTGGAGATTGGCCATGAAAACAGATACACGTTCATTCTCAACCTTCTGATAATTCAAGAAGGGTTCTTTTCAGTTTCAAGTGAAAGCATTTGCAAAAAGGACTGTTTTACCACTTAGCCTAGCAGGTCCAGTAAAGTGTGGGATGCTCCAACATGACGGAAGGACACAAAGCTTCAACACAAACCAACAGACATTTGAGCAGGGACATGAAATTTTCAACAATATGGCACTTTGGGACGAATAGACTCAGACGAGCCTCTGCGGCCTCCTTTTTCAGCATAGAAACTCCAAATGCCGATCGATCAATAGCTTAACAGTCATATAATATTTAAGCGACTAGCAAATGCTCTGATCAGACTGTGCATATGCGCAGGCTGGTCTGAGCCTTTGCTGGTCGCACATACTCCAAATAGCTTAACAGTCATATAATAGTTAAGCGACTAGCAAAGGCTCTGATCAGACTTCGCATTGGCGCAGGCTCGCCTGAGCCTTTGCTGGTCACACATACTCCAAATGCTGATCGGCCAATAACTTGACAGTCATATCAGACTTTTTAAAAATTGAAAAATAATCAACAACAAAAAACAATATCTGCTGCCGGGCGCCCCCCTCTTGAATCCGCCAGTGTTGTAGGCTGATCTTGCATTCAAAGTAAGTAAACCTGATTCGCTAACAGTGAAGACATTCAGATCAGCGTTTATATTCATGTGCCGTTTGATCATGCTGTCTTTATCAAATAGCATTTTGGGACAAGTAGTGTAATTTCTGACCAGGCTTCAATGTACACGTGCAGCCTGGTCAGTGTTTTCTGCAGTCGCCAATTTTCTGTGAAACAGCTAAAATTAGAAATTTACATCATTTTGTGTTAATATTCTATCAGTTTTCTTTAGGGTTCTAAAAATAAATTTGGTGAAATTAACATTTCCGACAGCAATTTCCTCTCATCAGTTTATGGGAACGAGTCTTAATAAAGTGTGGTTTTGTAAAAGTAATACCATGGCTTGTCCGCTTGTACATGTACGTGGATATAATCCAGGAAGCTTCAGATAATCTTTGTTGTTGTTGTTGTTGCTGCTGTAGTTGTTTAGTTGTTGTTGTTGTTGTTGTTGTTGTGTGTGTGTGTGTGTGTGTGTGTGTGTGTGTGTGTGTGTGTGTTGTTGTTGTTGTTGTTGTTGTTGTTGTTGTTGTTGTTGTTGTGTGTGTGTGTGTGTTGTTGCTGCTGCTGTAGTTGTTGTTGTTGTGTGTGTGTGTGTGTGTGTGTGTGTGTGTGTGTGTGTGTGTGTGTGTGTGTGTGTGTGTGTGTGTGTGTGTGTGTGTGTGTGTGTGTGTGTGTGTGTGTGTGTGTGTGTGTGTGTGTGTGTGTGTGTGTGTGTGTGTGTGTTATTGTTGTTGTTGTTGGTGGTGGTGGTGGTGTTGTAGAAACTACAGTTAACATTCAAAAACCTATTTTGACATTGGAAATGAGGCTAAATATATTATTTGGACATTCAAACTCCAATTTTGACATTCTAACTGAGGCTGAATATCGTATTTTGACATTCAAAATCGTATTTTGACATATGACCTGAAGCCGAATATCACATTCTGACATTCAAAATCCTTTTTGACATTCATATTGAGCCCAAATATCACTTTTGACGTTTCTAATCCTATTTTGACATTCGAATTAAAATACGGAAGGCCGAATATGGCATTAAGGCATTCAAAATTTTATTTTGACATTCGAACTGAGGCCGTAAATCGTATTTTACGTTCAAAATCCTATTTTGACATTCGAATTGGGCATGAATATCGCATTTTGACACTCAAACTCGTGTTTTGACATTCAACATGTTCAAACATTCTATATTGACATTCGAACTGAAGCTGAATATCGTATTTTGACGTTCATGATTCAAAAATCCAATTTTGACATTTAAACTGGGGTCGAATATCGTATTTTGACATTCCATATCCCATTTTAACATTCAAACTGAGGCCGAATAACGTGTTTTGACATTCAAAATTCTATATTGACATTCGAACTGAAGCTGTATATCGTATTTTGACGTTCATGAATTAAAAATCCAATTTCGACATTCAAACTGGGGTCGAATATCGTATTTTGACATTCAATATCCAATTTTGACACTCGAACTGAGGCCAAATATTGTAATTCGACATTCACACTTGTATTTGACATTCGAACTGAGGCCAACTATCGTAATTTGACATTCAAAATCCTATTTTGATATTCGAACTGAGGATGAATACTGTATTTTGACATAAAAATCCTATTTTGACATTCGAACTGAGGCAGAATATCGTATTTTGACATTTAAAATCCTATTCTGACTATCGAATGGGTCATTGAAATCGCATTTTGACATTCAAATCTTTTTTTGACTCTCAAACTGAGGCCGAATATCGTATTTTGACATTCAAAATCCTACATTCGAAATGAGGCCAAATATCTTATTTGGACATTCAAAATCATATTTTGACATTCGAACTGATGCCGAACTGAGGCCGAACATCGTATATCGTATTTGGACATCAATATCACATTTTTACATTAAAAATCCTATTTTGACATTCATATTGACGCCGAATATCGTATTTTGACATAATCAATCCTATTGTGACACTCAGACTGAGGCCAAATATCGACATTCAAAATTTCTATTTTGACATTGGAACTGAGGCCGAATATCGTGTTTTGACATTCAAAATGCTATTTTGACATTGGAACTGGACATGAATATCGGGTTTTGACATTCAATTCCTATGTGACTTTCGAACTGGGGCCGAATGTCAGAATAGGATTGTGAATGCCAAAATGCCATATTCTGCCTCATTTCGAATGTCAAATAGGATTGTGAATGTCAAAATACATTATTCAGCCTCAGTTCGAATGTCAAAATAGGATATTGAATGTCAAAAATACGATATTCGGCCTTAATTCGAATGTCAAAATAGGATTGTGAATATCAAAATACGACATTTGGCTCAATTTGAATGTTGAAATAGGATATTGAATGTGAAAATACGATAATCGAAGCCAGATCGAATGTCAAAATAATATTTTCAGTGTCAAAATACGATATTCGGCCTCAGTTCGAAAGTCAAAATAGGTTATTGATGTCCAAATATGATATTCGGACTGGTTTCAAATGTCGAAATTAGATTTTGAATGTCCAAAACCGATATTCCGCCTCAGTTCAATAGGATATTGATGTCCAAATACATGTACGATATTCGGCATCATTTTGAATGGTAAAATATGATCTTGAATGGCAAAATACGATATTCGGACACAATTTGAAAAATATGATATTCGGTCTCAGAATCAACGTCAAAATAGGATATTTATGTCCAAATACGATATTCGGCCTCAGTTCGAATGGCAAAATAGGTCATTGATATCCAAAATACGATATTCGGCCTCAGTTCGAATGGCAAAATAGGATATTGATGTCCAAATACGATATTCGGACTTGTTTCGAATGTCGAAATTGGATTTTGAATGTCCAAAAACGATATTCGGCCTCAGTTCGAATGGCAAAATAGGATATTGATGTCCAAATACGATATTCGGCCTCATTTTGAATGGCAAAATAGGATCCTGAATGGCAAAATACGATATTCAGGCACAATTTGAAAAATATGATATTCGGACTCAGTTCGAACGTCAAAATAGGATATTGATGTCCAAATACGCTATTCGGCCTCAGTTCGAATGGCATTATAGGATATTGATGTCCAAATACGATATTCGGCCTCAGTTCGAATGGCAAATTAGGATATTGATGTCCTAATAGGATATTCGGCCCAAGATAGAATGGCAAAATAGGATTTGTATGTCCAAATACGATATTCTGCCTTCAATTTGAATGGCAAAATGGGATATTGATGTCCAAATACGATGTCCCCTCTCATTTTGAATGGTAAAATAGGATCTTAAATGGCAAAATACGATATTCGGGCACAATTTGAAAAATATGATATTCAGCCTCAGTTCGAATTTCAAAATAGGATATTGATGTCCAAATACGCTATTCGGCCTCAGTTCGAATGGCAAAATAGGATATTGATGTCCAAATACGATATTCGGCCTCAGTTCGAATGGCAAAATACGATATTGATGTCCAAATACAATATTTTGCCTTCAATTTGAATGGCAAAATGGGATATTGATGTCCAAATACGATATCCCCCCTCATTTTGAATGGTAAAATAGGATCTTAAATGGCAAAATACGATATTCGGGCACAATTTGAAAAATATGATATTCAGCCTCAGTTCGAATTTCAAAATAGGATATTGATGTCCAAATACGATATTCGGTCTCAGTTCGAATGGCAAAATAGGACATTGATGTCCAAATACGATATTCGGCCTTAGTTCGCATGGCAAACTAGGATATTGATGTCCAAATACGATATTTAGCCCCAGATTGAATGGCAAAATAGGATATTGATGTCCACATACTATACTCAGCCTCAGTTCGAATGGTACAATAAGATTTTGATGTCCAAATAAGATATTCTGTCCCAGTTCGAATGACAAAATAGGATATTGATGTCCAAATACGATATTCGGCCTCATTTCGAATGGCAAAATAGGATATGGATGTCCAAATACGATATTCGACCTCAGTGGGAATGGCAAAATTGGATATTGATGTCCTTATTCTATATTCGGCCTCGTTTTGAATTGCAAAATAGGACATTGATGTCCAAATACGATATCCCACCTCAATTCGAATTGTAAAATAGAATATAGATGTCCAAGCCTTAGACTGAATGGCAAAATAGGATATTGAAGTCCAAATACAATATTCGGCCTTAGTTTGAATGGCAAAATAGGATATTGATGTCCAAATACGATATTCGGCCTCATTATGAATGTCAAAATAGGATATTGATGTCCAAATATGATATATTCGTCCTCAGTTCGAATGGCAAATTAGGATATTGATGTCCTAATAGGATATTCGGCCCCAGTTAGAATGGCA
This sequence comes from Loripinus fragilis, assembly GCA_964019695.1. Taxonomy (NCBI): domain Eukaryota; kingdom Metazoa; phylum Mollusca; class Bivalvia; order Lucinida; family Lucinidae; genus Loripinus; species Loripinus fragilis. Next base: position 34,703,389 of record OZ026525.1, read on the forward strand.
AAATAGGATATTGATGTCCAAATACGATATTCGGCTTCAGTTCGAATGGCAAAATAGGATATTGATGTCCAAATAGGATATTTGGCCCCAGCTAGAATGCTAAAATAGGATATTGATGTCCAAATACGATATTCGGTTTCAGTTCGAATGGCAAAATAGGATATTGATGTCCAAATAGGATATTCGGCCTCAGTTCGAATGGCAAAATAGGATATTGATGTCCAAATACGATATTCGGCCTCATTTTAAATTGCAAAATAGGATATTGCTGTCCAAATACGATTTTCGACCTCAATTCGAATTGCAAAATTGGATATTGATGTCCAAGCCTTAGTTCCAATGGAAAAAATATGATATTGATGACCAAATAGGATATTCGGCCCCAGTTAGAATGGCAAAATAGGATATTGATGTCCAAATACAATATTCGGCCCCAGTTAGAATGGCAAAATAGGATATTGATGTCCAAATACAATATTCGGCCTCAGTTCGAATGGCAAAATAGGATTTTGATGTCCAAATACGATATTCGGCCCCAGTTCGAATGGCAAAATAGGATTTTGATGTCCAAATACGATATTCAGCCCCAGTTCGAATGGCAAAATAGGATATTGATGTCCAAATACGATATTCGGCCCCAGTTCGAATGGCAAAAAAGGATTTTGATGTCCAAATACGATATTCGGCCCCAGTTCGAATGGCAAAAAAGGATATTGATGTCCAAATACGATATTCGGCCTCAATTCGAATGGCAAAATAGGCAATTAATGTCCAAATACGATATTCGGCCTCATTCGAATGACAAAATAGGATACTGATGTCCAAATACGATATTTGGCCACGGTTTGAATGTCAAAATAGGATATTGATGTTCAAATATGATATATTCGGCCTCAGTTCGAATGGCAAAATAGGTTATTGATGTCCTAATCAGATATTCGGCCCGAGTTAGAATGGCAAAATATGATATTGATGTCCAAATACGATTTTTCGGCCCCAGTTAGAATGGCAAGATAGGATATTGTTGTCCAAATACGTTAGTCTGCCTCAGTTCGAAAGAAAAAATAGGATATTGATGTCCAAATACGAAAGTCGGTCTTAATTCGAATGTCAAAATAGGATTGTGAATGCCCAATTAAGATACTAGGCTAAATTTGAATGTCAAAATTGGATTTTGAATGTCAAAATACGATATTTGGCCTCATTTTGAATGTCCAAGCCTTAGTTCGAATGGGAAAATAGGATATTGATGTCCAAATAGGATGGTCGGCCCCAGTTAGAATGGCAAAATAGGATATTGATGTCCAAATACAATATTTGGTCCAAGTTCTAATGGCAAAATAGGATATTGATGTCCAAATACGATATTCGGCCCAAGTTCGAATGGCAAAATAGGATTTTGATGTCCAAATACGATATTCGGCCCCAGTCTGAATGGCGAAATAGGATTTTGATGTCCAAATACGATATTCGGCCTCAGTTCGAATGGCAAAATAGGAGATTGATGTCCAAATACGATATTCGGCCTCAGTTCGAATGGCAAAATAGGATTTTGATGTCTTAATACGATATTAGGCCTCAGTTCGAGTCGCAAAATAGGATTTTGATGTCCAAATACGATATTCGGCCTCAGTTCGAATGGCAAAATAGGAGATTGATGTCCAAATACGATATTCGGCCCCAGTTCGAATGGCAAAAAAGGATATTGATGTCCAAATACGATATTCGGCCTCAATTCGAATGGCAAAATAGGAAATTAATGTCCAAATACGATATTCGGCCTCATTCGAATGGCAAAATAGGATATTGATGTCCAAGCCTTAGTTCGAATGGCAAAATAGGATGTTGATGTCCATTACGATATTCGGCCCCAGTTAGAATGGCAAAATAGGATATTGATGTCCATTACGATATTCGGCCCCAGTTAGAATGGCAAAATAGGATATTGTTGTCCAAATACGTTAGTCTGCCTCAGTTCGAAAGAAAAAATAGGATATTGATGTCCAAATACGAAAGTCGGTCTTAATTCGAATGTCAAAATAGGATTGTGAATGCCCAATTAAGATACTCGGCTAAATTTGAATGTCAAAATACGATATTTGGCCTCATTTTGAATGTCCAAGCCTTAGTTCGAATGGGAAAATAGGATATTGATGTCCAAATAGGATGGTCGGCCCCAGTTAGAATGGCAAAATAGGATATTGATGTCCAAATACAATATTCGGTCTCAGTTCGAATGGCAAACTAGGATATTGATGTCCAAATACGATATTCGGCCCAAGTTCGAATGGCAAAATAGGATTTTGATGTCCAAATACGATATTCGGCCCCAGTCTGAATGGCGAAATAGGATTTTGATGTCCAAATACGATATTCGGCCTCAGTTCGAATGGCAAAATAGGAGATTGATGTCCAAATACGATATTCGGCCTCAGTTCGAATGGCAAAATAGGATTTTGATGTCTTAATACGATATTAGGCCTCAGTTCGAGTCGCAAAATAGGATTTTGATGTCCAAATACGATATTCGGCCTCAGTTCGAATGGCAAAATAGGAGATTGATGTCCAAATACGATATTCGGCCCCAGTTCGAATGGCAAAAAAGGATATTGATGTCCAAATACGATATTCGGCCTCAATTCGAATGGCAAAATAGGAAATTAATGTCCAAATACGATATTCGGCCTCATTCGAATGGCAAAATAGGATTTTGATGTCCAAGCCTTAGTTCGAATGGCAAAATAGGATGTTGAAGTCCATTACGATATTCGGCCCCAGTTAGAATGGCAAAATAGGATATTGATGTCCATTACGATATTCGGCCCCAGTTAGAATGGCAAAATAGGATATTGTTGTCCAAATACGTTAGTCTGCCTCAGTTCGAAAGAAAAAATAGGATATTGATGTCCAAATACGAAAGTCGGTCTTAATTCGAATGTCAAAATAGGATTGTGAATGCCCAATTAAGATACTCGGCTAAATTTGAATGTCACAATTGGATTTTGAATGTCAAAATACGATATTTGGCCTCATTTTGAATGTTAAAATAGGATCTTAAATGGCAAAATACGATAGTCGGACTCAATTTGTATGTCAAAATATGATATTTGGCTTCAGTTCGAATGTCAAAGTAGGATATCGAATGTCAAAATACGATTCGGCCTCAGTCCGAACAAAATAGCAAAATAGGATATTGATGTCCAAATAAGATATTCGGCCTCAGTTCGAATGGTAAAATAGGATATTGATGTCCAAATACATAATTTGGCCTCAGTTAGAATGGCAAAATAGGATATTGATGTCCAAATACGATATTCGGCCTCAGTTCGAATGGCAAAATAGGATATTGATGTCCGAATACAATATTTGCCCCAGTTACAATGGCAAAATAGGAGATTGATGTCCAAATACGATATTCGGCCTCATTTTGAATGTTAAAATAGGATCTTGAATGGCAAAATACGATACTCGGACTCAATTTGTATGTCAAAATATGATATTTGGCTTCAGTTCGAATGTCAAAGTAGGATATCGAATGTCAAAATACGATTCGGCCTCAGTCCGAACAAAATAGCAAAATAGGATATTGATGTCCAAATAAGATATTCGGCCTCAGTTCGAATGGTAAAATAGGATATTGATGTCCAAATACATAATTTGGCCTCAGTTAGAATGGCAAAATAGGATATTGATGTCCAAATACGATATTCGGCCTCAGTTCGAATGGCAAAATAGGATATTGATGTCCAAATACAATATTTGGCCCCAGTTACAATGGCAAAATAGGAGATTGATGTCCAAATACGATATTCGGCCTCATTTTGAATGTTAAAATAGGATCTTGAATGGCAAAATACGATACTCGGGCTCAATTTGTATGTCAAAATATGATATTTGGCTTCAGTTCGAATGTCAAAGTAGGATATAGAATGTCAAAATACGATTCTGCCTCAGTCCGAACAAAATAGCAAAATAGGATATTGATGTCCAAATAAGATATTCGGCCTCAGTTCGAATGGTAAAATAGGATATTGATGTCCAAACACAATATTTTGCCTCAGTTAGAATGGCAAAATAGGATATTGATGTCCAAATACGATATTCGGCCTCAGTTCGAATGATGGCAAAATAGGATATTGATGTCCAAATACGATATTCAGCCTCAGTTCGAATGGTAAAATAGGATTTTGAATGTCAAACTACAGTATTCGGCCTTAATTATGTTAATTCGAATGTCAAAATAGGATTTTGAATGTAAAATTACGATATTCGGCCTAAATTAGGTTGTCATTATCGGATTTTTAATGTCAAAATATGACTTTAAGACTGTATTACGAATGTTAAAAAGGGTTTTGAAAGTCATAATACGATATTCGACCTCATATCGATTTTCAAAATAGGACTTAGGCTTCCAAAGGATACCCTTTTAAGAACATATTAGATTGTCAAAATAGGAAATCGGCCATACGATATTCGGCGCCAGTTGAAATGTCAATATATGACAATAAAGTCAAAATACGATATTCGGTCTTGTTTCGTATGTCAAAATGGGATTTTGAAAGTCAAAATATGATATTCGGCTTCGTGTCGAATGTCAAAATTGGATTGTGAATGTCAAAAATCGATATTCGGCCCCATTCCGAATGTCAAGATAAGATTTTGAATGTCAAAATACGATATTCGGCGCCAGTTCGAATGTCAATATATGATAATAAAGTCAAAATACGATATTCGGCCTTGTTTCGAATGTCGAAGTGTGATTTTGAAAGTCAAAATATGATATTCTGCTTCGTGAGGAATGTCAAAATTGGATTTTAAATGTCAAAAATCGATATTCGACCCCATTCCGAATGTCAAGATAAGATATTGAATGTCAAAATACGATATTAGGCCAAGTTTGAATGTCAAAATAGGATTTTGAATGTCAAATACGATATTCCGCCTAAATTCGAATGAACAAATAGGAGTGTGAATGTCAAAATGCCATATTCGGCCTCAATTCGAATGTCAAAATAGGATTGTGAATGTCAAAATACGACGTTTGGCGCCAGATCAAATGTCTAAATATGATTTTCAATGTCATCAGTTCTAATGTCAATTTAGGATTTAGAATGTAAAAATACGATATTCGGCCTCATTTCGAAAGTTAAAGTACGATTTTGAATGTCAAAATGCGATATTTGGCGCCAGTTCGAATGTCAAAATAGAATATTGATTTGTTTCGAATTTCAAAATTGGATTTTGAATGTCAAAATACGATATTCAGCCTCAGTTCGAACGTCAAAATAGGATTTTGAATGTCAAAATACGATATTTGGCGCCAGGTGTGGTACTTGATTGTATCGATTCCTGATCTTTGCACCCTTACTTACTCTTAATGTCAAATACGAATACAAATAGGATTTTGAATGTCAAATTACTATTTTCGGCTTTAATTAGAATGTCAAAATAGGATTGTGAATATCAAAATGTCATCTTCGGCCTCAGTTCGATTGTTAGAATAGGATTTTGAATGTCAAATACGATATTTGGCGCCAGTTCGAATGTCAAAATAGGATATTGATGTCCATATACGATATTCGGACTTATTTCGAATGTCAAAATTGGATTTTGAATGTCAAAATAAGATATTCAGCCTCAGGTCGAATGTTAAAATAGGATTCTGAATGTCAAATACGATATTAGGCCTCAGTTCGAACGTCATTATAGAATTTTTAATGTTCCAATATGATTTATGGCCGTAGTTCGAATGTCAAAATAGGATTATGAACGTCAAAATACGATATCCGGCATCATTTTGATTGTCAAAATAGGATATTGAATGTCAAAATACGATATTCGGCACCAGATTGAATGTCAAAATATGAATTTCAATGTCAAATACGATACTCGCCCTCAGTTCGAATGTCAAAATACTATTTAGAATGCAAAAATACGATATTTGGCCTCATTTCGAATGTGAAAATCGGATTATTAGGCCTATGTGGCGCCAGTAGGATAGTGATACGATATTCGGTGTGACAAAATGGCTCTCTCTTCCCTCTTTCTCCCACTCTCCCTCTCTCTCCCACTCTCTTTCTCTCTCTCTCTCTCTCTCTCTCTCTCTTCCACTCTCTCTCTCTCTCTCTCTCTCTCTCGCCCGCTCTGTCTCCCCCTGCTTTCTCTCCCCCTCGCTCTCCCGCTCTCTCTCTCTCCTGCTCTCTCTCTCTCTCTCTCTCTCTCTCTCTCCATCTCTCTCTCTATCGCACTCTCTCTCCGGCCCTCTCTCCCTCTTCCATTCTCTCTATCTCCCACTCTCTCTCGCTCTCACTCACTCTCTCTCTTTCGCTCCCGCTCTCGCTCTCTCTCCTGCGCCCTATCTCTCTCTCTCTCTCTCTCTCTCTCTCTCGCTCTTTCTCCCACCCTCTCTCGCATTCTCTCTCTCACGCTCTCTCTCCCGCTCGTTCCACTTTCTCTCTCTAACCCACTCTCTCTCCCGCTCTCTCCCTCTCTTCCTCGCTCTCTCCCTTTCTCCCACTCTTTCTCTCTCTCTCTCACTCTCTCTCTCTCATTCCCACTATCTCTCTCTCTCGCTCTCTCTCTCCTGCCCTCTCACTCCCCCGCTATATCTCTCTTTCTTTCTCCAACTCTCACTCTCTCTCTCCCGCTCTCTCATTCTCACTCTCGCTCCCACACTTTTTCTCTCCCACTCTGACTCCCTGGCTCTCTCTCCCCTTCGCTCTCCCGCGCTCTCTCTCCCGCTCTAACTCTCTCTTCTGCTCTCTCTCTCCCTCCATCTCTCTCTCTATCGTGCTCTCTCTGGCCCTCTCCCCCGCTCTTTCTGCCGCACTCGCTCTCTCAATCTCTCCCTCTCTCTCCTGTCCCTCGTTCTCTCTCTCGCTCCAGCGCCCTCTCTCTCCTACTCTGTCCCCCCCACTCTCTCTCTCCCCTTTGCCATCGCTATCTCGCTCTCTCTCTCTCCCACACTTTACCGCTCTCACTCTCTCCCACGCTCTATCTCTCCATCTCTCTCTCCTGCGCTCTCTCTCTCACATCTCTCTTTCCCGCGCTCTCACTTTCTCTCCATATCTCCCTCTGTCACTCTCTCCCTCTTCCATTCTCTCTATCTCCCACTCTCTCTTTCTATCCCGCTCTTTCTCTCGCTCTCACTCCCGCTCTCTTTTTCTCTCTCACTCTCTCTCCCGCACTCTCTCTCTCTCTCTCTCTCTCTCTCTCTCTCTCTCTCTCTCTCTCTCTCCCTCCCTCTCTCTCTCCCACTCTTTCTCCCCCGCACTCCCTCCACCACTCTTTCGCACTCTTTCTCATTTTATCCCGTGCTCTCTCCCTCTGCCACTCTCTTCATCTGCCGCACTCCCTCTCTCCCTCTCCTGCTTTCGATCTGTCTCTCTCTTCCTCCCGCTCTCTCTCCCCAGCTTTTTTTCATCTCCCGCTCTCTTTCTCTCTCCAGCTCTTTCTTTCATGCCCTCTCTCTCCCTCTCTCACGCTCTATCTCTCTTTCTCTCTCTCCCACTCTTTCTGCCGCTCTCGCTCTCTCTCTCCATCTCTCCCTCCCTCTCCTGTTCTCTCGTTCTCTCTCTCGCTCCCGCTCTCTCTCTCTCCTACTCTGTATCACCCGCTCTCTCTCCCCTTTGCTATCGCTCTCTCACTCTCCCGCACTCTGTCTCTCTCTCGCTCTCTCTCCCATGCTCTCTCTCACGCTCTCTCTCACACGCTCTATCTCTCTTTCTCTATCTTCCACTCTCTCTCTCTCTCTCTCTCTCTCTCTCTCTCTCTCTCTCTCTCTCTCTCTCTGACTCTCCCTCCTCTCCCACTCTCTCTCTCGCTCTCTCTGTCTCTGTCTGTCTGTCTGTCTGTCTGTCTGTCTCTCTCTCTCTCTCTCTCTCTCTCTCTCTCTCTCTCTCTCTCTCTCTCTAACCCACTCTCTCTCCTCCGCTCTCTCTCCCGCTCCAACTCTCTCCTGCGCTCTCTCTCTCCCATTCTCTCTCCCACTCCCACTCTCTCTCTCTTTCAAGCTCTCTCTCCCCCGCTCTCTCCCCCACTCTATCTCTCTCTCTCCCTTTCTCCTCTCCTTCTCTCTCTCACATCTCTCTCTCCCGCGCTCTCACTTTCTCTCCATATCTCACTCTGTCACTCTCTCGCTCTCCCGTTCTCTCTTTCTCCAGCTCTCTCTCTCTCGCTCTTTCTCCCACCCTCTCTCGCTCTCTCTCTTTCCCGCTCTCCCTCTCTCTCCCGCTGTCTCTCCCTCTTCCTCTCTCCCTCTATCTCCCACTCTCCTGCTCTCTTCCACTCTCCCTCTCTATCTCCTGCGCTATCAATCTCTTTTTATCTCCCTCTGACGCTCTCTACCTCTTCTGCTCTCCCTCTCCCGCTCTTCCTCTCTCTCTCTCTCTCTCTCCCACCTTCTCTATCTCCCGCTCTCTCTTTCTCTCTCTTGCTCTTTCTTTCACTCTCTCTCTCTCTCTCTCTCTCTCGCTCTCTCTCTCCTACTCTCTCTCTCCCATTATTTCTCTCTTTAACCCCCTCTCTCTCCCGCTCTCTCCCTTTCTCCCACGCGCTCTCTCTCCCCCTCGCTCTCTCTCTCCCACTCTCAATCTCCCATCCTCACTCTCTCTCACCCTCCATCTCTCTCTCTCCTGCAAATTACCGCTCGCACTCTCTCTCCCTTACTCCCACACTCTTTCTCCCTCTCTCTCCCGCTCTCTCTCTCTCTCTATTGCCCTCTGCCACTCTCTCCCTCTTCTGCTCTCCCTCTCCCATTCTCTCTCCCGCTCTCTCTCTCTCTCTCCAACTCTCTCTCACGCCCTCTCTCTCTCTCCTGCTCTCTATCTCTCCCACCCTCTCCTGCTCTGTCTCTCCCGCCCGTCCTCTCTCTACCGCTCTCTCTCCCTCTCCCGCTCTCTCTCTTTCCTCTCTCTCCAGCTCTCCCTCTCCCTCTCTGGCTGGCTCTCTACGTCTAACCCGCTCTCTCTCTCTCTCTCTCCCATTTTCTGTTCTGCTCTCTTCCGCTCACTCTCTTTCTCTCTACCTCTCTCTCTCTCTCCTTATCCCCCTCTCACTCCCACTTGCTCTCCCTCTTATCTTCCTCTGCCGCTCTCGTCCTATCCCGAACTGTCTCTCTCTTCTTCCCGCTCTCTCACTTCAGCTCTCTCTCTCTAATGCTCTCTCTCTCACGCTCTCTCTTGCACGCTCTATCTCTCTTTCTCATTCTCCAGCTCTCTCGCTCTCTCTTCTGCCCTCTCTCTCCCTCCATCTCTCTCTATCGTGCTCTCTCTGGCCCTCTCCCCCCGCTCTTTCTGCCGCACTCGCTCTCTCAATCTCTCCCTCTCTCTCCTGTCCCTCGTTCTCTCTCTCGCTCCAGCGCCCTCTCTCTCCTACTCTGTCTCCCCCACTCTCTCTCTCCCCTTTGCCATCGCTATCTCGCTCTCTCTCTCCCACACTTTACCGCTCTCACTCTCTCCCACGCTCTATCTCTCCATCTCTCTCTCCTGCGCTCTCTCTCTCACATCTCTCTTTCCCGTGCTCTCACTTTCTCTCCATATCTCCCTCTGTCACTCTCTCCCTCTTCCGTTCTCTCTATCTCCCACTCTCTCTCTCTATCTCGCTCTTTCTCTCGCTCTCACTCCCGCTCTCTTTTTCTCTCTCACTCTCTCTCCCGCACTCTCTCTCTCTCTCTCTCTCCCTCCCTCTCTCTCTCTCTCTCCCACTCTTACTCCCCCGCACTCCCCCCACCCCTCTCTCGCACTCTCTCGCACTCTTTCTCATTTTATCCCGTGCTCTCTCCCTCTGCCACTCTCTTCATCTGCCGCACTCCCTCTCTCCCTCTCCTGCTTTCGATCTGTCTCTCTCTTCCTCCCGCTCTCTCTCCCCAGCTCTCTCTCTCTCCCGCTCTCTTTCTCTCTCCAGCTCTTTCTTTCATGCCCTCTCTCTCCCGCTCTCTCTCTCTCACGCTCTATCTCTCTTTCTCTCTCTCCCTCTCTTTCTGCCGCTCTCGCTCTCTCTCTCCATCTCCCTCTCCTGTTCTCTCGTTCTATCTCTCGCTCCCGCTCTCTCCTACTCTGTATCACCCGCTCTCTCTCCCCTTTGCTATCGCTCTCTCACTCTCCCGCACTCTGTCTCTCTCTCGCTCTCTCTCCCATGCTCTCTCTCACGCTCTCTCTCACACGCTCTATCTCTCTTTCTCTATCTCCCACTCTCTCTCTCTCTCTCTCTCTCTCTCTCTCTCTCTGACTCTCCCTCCTCTCCCACTCTCTCTCTCGCTCTCTCTGTCTCTGTCTGTCTGTCTGTCTGTCTGTCTCTCTCTCTCTCTCTCTCTCTCTCTCTAACCCACTCTCTCTCCCCCACTCTCTCTCCCGCTCCAACTCTCTCCTGCGCTCTCTCTCTCCCATTCTCTCTCCCACTCCCACTCTCTCTCTCTTTCAAGCTCTCTCTCCCCCGCTCTCTCCCCCACTCTATCTCTCTCTCTCCCTTTCCCCTCTCCTTCTCTCTCTCACATCTCTCTCTCCCGCGCTCTCACTTTCTCTCCATATCTCACTCTGTCACTCTCTCGCTCTCCCGTTCTCTCTTTCTCCAGCTATCTCTCTCTCTCGCTCTTTCTCCCACCCTCTCTCGCTCTCTCTCTTTCCCTCTCTCCCTCGCTGTCTCTCCCTCTTCCTCTCTCTCCCTATATCTCCCACTCTCCTGCTCTCTTCCACTCTCCCTCTCTATCTCCTGCGCTATCAATCTCTTTTTATCTCCCTCTGACGCTCTCTACCTCTTCTGCTCTCCCTCTCCTGCTCTTCCTCTCTCTCTCCCTCTCCCACCCTCTCTATCTCCCGCTCTCTCTTTCTCTCTCTTGCTCTTTCTTTCTCTCTCTCTCTCTCTCTCTCTCTCTCTCTCTCTCTCTCCTACTCTCTCTCTCCCATTATTTCTCTCTTTAACCCGCTCTCTCTCCTGCTCTCTCCCTTTCTCCCACGCGCTCTCTCTCCCCCTCGCTCTCTCTCTCTCCCACTCTCAACCTCCCACCCTCACTCTCTCTCACCCTCCATCTCTCCCTCTCCTGCAAATTACCGCTCGCACTCTCTCTCCCTTACTCCCACACTCTTTCTCCCTCTCTCTCCCGCTCTCTCTCTCTCTCTATCGCCCTCTGCCACTCTCTCCCTCTTCTGCTCTCCCTCTCCCACTCTCTCTCCCGCTCTCTCTCTCTCTCCAACTCTCTCTCACACCCTCTATCTCTCTCCTGCTCTCTCTCTCTCCCACCCTCTCCTGCTCTGTCTCTCCCACCCGTCCTCTCTCTACCGCTCTCTCTCCCTCTCCCGCTCTCTCTCTTTCCTCTCTCTCCAGCTCTCCCTCTCCCTCTCTGGCTGGCTCTCTACGTCTAACCCGCTCTCTCTCTCTCTCTCCCATTTTCTGTTCTGCTCTCTTCCGCTCACTCTCTTTCTCTCTACCTCCCTCTCTCCCTATCCCCCTCTCACTCCCACTCGCTCTCCCTCTTATCTTCCTCTGCCGCTCTCGTCCTATCCCGAACTGTCTCTCTCTTCTTCCCGCTCTCTCACTTCAGCTCTCTCTCTCTAATGCCCTCTCTCAGGCTCTCTCTTGCACGCTCTATCTCTCTTTCTCATTCTCCAGCTCTCTCTCTCTCTTTCTCTCTCTCTCACTCTCCCTCCTCTCCCACTCTCTCTCTCTCTCCTCTCCCGCTCTCGCTCTCTCTTTCTCTCTCTCTCTCTCTCCCGCTCCAACTCTCTCCTGCTCTCTCTCTTCCATTCTCTCTCCCACTCCCACTCTCTCTCTCTCTCTCTTTCAAGCTCTCTCTCTCTCGCTCTCTCTCAAACTCTCTCTCTCTCTCCTCTCCTTCTCTCTCTCACATCTCTCTCTCCCACGCTCTCACTTTCTCTCCATATCTCCCCCTGTCACTCTTTCCCTCTTCCGTTTTCATTATCTCCCGCTCTCTCTCTCTCTCGCTCTTTCTCCCACCCTCTCTCTCTTTCCCACTCTCCCACTCTCTCCCTCTGTCTAACGCTCTTCCTCTCTCTCCCTTTATCTCCAACTCTCCCTCTCTCTTCCTCTCTATCTCTAACCCACTCTCTCTCTCTCTCTCTCTCTCTCCTGCTCTCTCCCTTTATCCCATGCGCTCTCTCTCCCCCTTGCTCTCGCGCTCTCTCTCTCTCCCACTCTTACTCTCCCTCCCTCACTCTATCTCACCCTCCATCTCTCTCTCTCCTGCAAATTACCGCTCGCACTCTCTCTCCCTCTCTCTCTCTCTTTCTCTTTTTCCCGCTCTCTCTCTCTCATTCTCTCTCTATCGCCCTCTGCCACTCTCTCCCTCTTCTGCGCTCCCTCTACCACTCTCTCTCCCGCTCTCTCTCTCTCCAACTCTCTCTCACGCCCTCTCTCTCTCTCTCTCTCCTGCTCTCTTTCTCCCACCCTCTCCTTCTCTGTCTCTCCCGCCCGTCCTCTCTCTACCGCTCTCTCTCTCCCTCTCCCGCTCTCTCTTTTTCCTCTCTCTCCAGCTCTCCCTCTCTCTCTCTCTCTCTCTTGCTGGCTCTCCCTGTCTAACCCGCTCTCTCTCTCTCCCATTTTCTCTTCTGCTCTCTTCCGCTCGCTCTCTCTCTCTTCCTCCCTCCCTCTCTCTCTCCCTATCCCCCTCTCTCTCCCACTCGCTCTCCCTCTTATCTTCCTCTGCCGCTCTCGTCCTCGTCCATTTCTGCTCTCCCTGTCCTGCTCTAACTCTCTCCCACTCTCTCGCACCCTCTCTCTCTCTCCCACTCTCTCATTCTCTTCCGCCCGCTATCTCCCACTATATCTCTCTCTCCCGCTCTCTCCCTCTCCCTCTCTCTCTCTCTCTCTCACTCTCTCTCCCGCTCTCTCTCTTTCTTCCAATCTCTCTCTCTCTCTCGCTCTCCGTCTCGCTCTCTCGCTCTTTCTCCCACCCTCTCCAACTCTCTCTCCCGCTTGTTCCCCCTCTCTCTCTAACCTGCTCTCTCTCTCTCTCTCTCTCTCTCCCATTTTCTCTTCTGCTCTCTTCCGCTCGCTCTCTCTCTCTCTCTCTCTCTCTCTCTCTCTCTCTCTCTACCTCTCTCTCTCCCTATCCCCCTCTCTCTCCCACTTGCTCTCCCTCTTATCTTCCTCTGCTGCTCTCGTCCTCTCCCGATCTGTCTCTCTCTTCGCGCTCTCTCTCTCCAGCTCTCTCTCATGCTCTCTCTCTTACGCTCTCTCTTTCACGCTCTATCTCTCTTTCTCCCTCTCCCACTCTCTCTCTCTCTTACTCTCCCTCCTCTCTCGCTCTCTCTCGCTCTCTCTCTCTCTCTCTCTCTCTCTCTTTCTCTCTCTCTCTCTCTCTCTAACCCACTCTCTCTCTCCCGCTCTCTCTTCCGCTCCAACTCTCTCCTGCTCTCTCTCTCTCTCTCTCCCACTCCCACACTCTCTCTCTCTCTCTTTCAAGCTCTCTCTTTCTCTCGCTCTTTCTCCCACCCTCTCTCGCTCTCTCTCTTTCCCGCTCTCCCACTCTCTCCCTCTGTCTCTCGCTCTTCCTCTCTCTCCCTCTATCTCCCTCTCTCCTCCACTCTTGCGCTATCAATCTATTTTTATTTCTCTCTGACGCTCTCTACCTCTTCTGCTCCCCCTTCTCGCTCTTCCACTCTCTCTCTCCCACCCTCTATATCTCCCACTCTCTCTTTCTCTCTTGTGCTCTTTCTTTCACTCTCTCTCTCTCTCCCTCGCTCTCTCTCTCCTACTCCTTCTCTCCCACTATCTCTCTCTCTAACCCGCTCTCTCTCTCCCGCTCTCTCCCTTTCTCCCACACGCTCACTCTCCCTCCCTCACTCTCTCTCAACCTCCATCTCTCTCTCCTGCAAATTACCACTCGCACTCTCTCTCCCTTACTCCCACGCTCTCTCTCCCTCTCTATCTTTTCCTTTTTCTCGCTCTCTCTCTCTCTCTATCGCCCTCTGCCACTCTCTCCCTCTTCTGCTCTCCCTCCCCCACTCTCTCTCCCGCTCTCTCTCTCCAACTCTCTATCACGCATTCTCTCTCTCTCCTGCTCTCTCCCTCCCACCCTCTCCTGCTCTGTCTCTCCCGCCCATCCTCTCTCTACCGCTCTCTCTCCCTCTCCCTCTCCCTCTCCCGCTCTCTCTCTTTCCTCTCTCTCCAGCTCTCACTCTCTCTCTCTCTGGCTCTCTCTGTCTAACCCGCTCTCTCACTTCCATTTTCTCTTCTGCTCTCTTCCTCTCGCTCTCTCTCTACCCCTCTCTCTCTCCCTATCCCCCTCTCTCTCCCACTCGCTCGCCCTCTTGTCTTCCTCTGCCATTCTCGTCCTCGTCCTCTTCCGCTCTCCCTGTCCTGCTCTTTCTCTCTCCCACTCTCTCCCATCCCCTCTCTCTCCCTCATTCTCTTCCGTCCGCTCTTTCTCGCTATATATATCTCTCTTTCTCCCTCTCTCTCTCTGCCTCTCTCTCTCTCTCGCTCTCTCTCCCGCTCTCTCTCTTTCTCCTTATCTCTCTCTCTCTCGCTCTCCGTCTCTCTTTCGCGCTCTTTCTCCCACTCTCTCGCTCTCTCTCTCCCACTCGTTCCCCCCTCTATCTAACCCACTCTCTCTCTCCCATTTTCTCTTCTGCTCTCTTCCACTCGCTCTCTCTATCTCTCTATCTCTCTCTCCTTATCCCCCTCTCTCTCCTACTCGCTCTCCCTCTTATCTTCCTCTGCCGCTCTCGTCCTCTCCCGATCTGTCTCTCCCCCTCGATCTCGCGCTCTCTCTCTCCCTCTGCCACTCTCTCCCTCTTCTGCTCTCCCTCCCCCACTCTCTCTCCCGCTCTCTCTCTCCAACTCTCTCTCACGCTTTCTCTCTCACCCCTGCTCTCTCTCTCCCACCCTCTCCTGCTCTGTCTCTCCTGCCCGTCCTCTCTCTACCGCTCTCTCTCCCGCTCTCTCTCTTTCCTCTCTCTCCAGCTCTCCCTCTCTCTCTCTCTCGCTGGCTCTCTCTGTCTAACCCGCTCTCTCTCTCCCATTTTCTCTTCTGCTCTCTTCCTCTCGCTCTCTCTCTACCTCTCTCTCTCCCTATCCCCCTTTCTCTCCCACTCGCTCTCCCTCTTGTCTTCCTCTGCCATTCTCGTCCTCGTCCTCTTCCGCTCTCCCTGTCCTGCTCTTACTCTCTCCCACTCTCTCCCACCCCCTCTCTCTCTCTCTCATTCTCTTCCGCCCACTCTCTCTCGCTATATCTCTCTCTCCCGCTCTCTCTCTCTCTCCCTCTCTCTATCTCTCCCTCTCTCCCTCTCTCTCTCTCTCTCTCTCTCGCTCACTCTCCCGCTCTCTCTCTTTCTCCTTATCTCTCTCTCACGCTCTCCGTCTCTCTCTCTCGCTCTTTCTCCCACTCTCTCGCTCTCTCTCTCCCGCTCGTCCCCCCTCTATCTAACCTGCTCTCTCTCTCTCATTTTCTCTTCTGCTCTCTTCCACTCGCTCTCTCTATCTCTCTCTCTCTCTCTCCTTATCCCCCTCTCTCTCCTACTCGCTCTCCCTCTTATCTTCCTCTGCCGCTCTCGTCCTCTCCCGATCTGTCTCTCTCTCTTCTTGCCGCTCTCTCTCTCCAGCTCCCTCTCTCATGCTCTCTCTCTCTCTCACGCTCTCTCTTTCAAGCTCTCTCTCTCTTCCGCTCTCTCTCCCACTCTCTCTCTCTCCCTTTCTCATCTCCTTCTCTCTCTCACATCTGTCTCTCCCGCGCTCTCACTTTCTCTCCATATCTTCCTCTGTCACTCTCTCCCTCTTCCGTTCTCTCTATCTCCCGCTCTCTCTCTCTCGCTCTTTCTCCCACCCTCTCTCGCTCCCTCTCTTTCCAGCTCTCCCACTCTCTCCCTCTGTCTCTCCATCTTCCTCTCTCTCCCTCTATCTCCCACTCTCCCTCTCTCTTCCACTCTCCCTCAATATCTCCAGCGCTATAAATCTCTTTTATCTCCCTCTGACGCTCTCTACCTCTTCTGCTCTCCCTCTCCCGCTCTTCCACTCTCTCTCTCTCTCCCACCCTCTCTATCTCCCGCTCTCTCTTTCTCTCTCTCGCTCTTTCTTTCACTCTCTCTCTCTCTCTTTCTCTCTCGCTCTCTCTCTCCTTCTCTTTCTCTCCCACTTTCTCTCTCTCTAACCCGCTCTCTCTCCCTCCCACTCTCTCCCTTTCTCCCACGCGCTCTCTCTCCCCCTCGATCTCGCGCTCTCTCTCTCCCTCTGCCACTCTCTCCCTCTTCTTTTCTCCCTCCCCCACTCTCTCTCCCGCTCTCTCTCTCCAACTCTCTCTCTCGCCTTCTCTCTCTCTCTCCTGCTCTCTCTCTCCCACCCTCTCCCGCTCAGTCTCTCCCGCCCATCCTCTCTCTACCGCTCTCTCTCCCGCTCTCTCTCTTTCCTCTCTCTCCAGCTCTCCCTCTCTCTCTCTCTCACTGGCTCTCTCTGTCTAACCCGCTCTCTCTCTCCCATTTTCTCTTCTGCTCTCTTCCTCTCGCTCTCTCTCTACCTCTCTCTCTCCCTATCCCCCTCTCTTTCCCACTCGCTCTCCCTCTTGTCTTCCTATGCCATTCTCGTCCTCGTCCTCTTCCGCTCTCCCTGTCCTGCTCTTACTCTCTCCCACTCTCTCCCACCCCCTCTCTCTCTCTCATTCTCTTCCGCCCGCTCTCTCTCCCTATATCTCTCTCTCTCCCGCTCTCTCTCTCTCCCTCTCTCTATCTCTCCCTCTCTCTCTCTCTCTCTCTCTCTCTCTCTCTCGCTCTCTCTTCCGCTCTCTCTCTTTCTCCTTATCTCTCTCTCTCGCTCTCCGTCTCTCTCTCTCGCTCTTTCTCCCACTCTCTCGCTCTCTCTCTCTCCTGCTCGTTCCCCCTCTATCTAACCCGCTCTCTCTCTCTCTCCCATTTTCTCTTCTGCTCTCTTCCACTCGCTCTCTCTATCTCTCTCTCTCTCTCCTTATCCCCCTCTCTCTCCTACTCGCTCTCCCTCTTATCTTCCTCTGCCGCTCTCGTCCTCTCCCGATCTGTCTCTCTCTCTTCTTGCCGCTCTCTCTCTCCAGCTCCCTCTCTCATGCTCTCTCTCTCTCACGCTCTCTCTTTCAAGCTCTATCTCGCTATCTCTCTCTCCTACTCTCTCTCTCTCCCTCTCCCTCCTCTCCCGCTCTCGCTCTCTAACCCACTCTCTCTCTCCCGTTCTCTCTCCCGCTCCAACTCTCCTGCTCTCTCTCTCCCATTCTTTCTCCCACTCCCACTCTCTCTCTTTCAAGCTCTCTCTCTTCCGCTCTCTCTCCCACTCTCTCTCTCTCTCCCTTTCTCATCTCCTTCTCTCTCTCACATCTGTCTCTCCCACGCTCTCACTTTCTCTCCATATCTTCCTCTGTCACTCTCTCCCTCTTCTGTTCTCTCTATCTCCCGCTCTCTCTCTCGCTCTTTCTCCCACCCTCTCTCGCTCCCTCTCTTTCCAGCTCTCCACTCTCCCTCTGTCTCTCGCTCTTCCTCTCTCTCCCTCTATCTCCCACTCTCCCTCTCTCTTCCACTCTCCCTCTCTATCTCCTGCGCTATTAATCTTTTTTTTATCTCCCTCTGACGCTCTCTACCTCTTCTGCTCTCCCTCTCCCGCTCTTTCACTCTCTCTCTCTCCACCACCCTCTCTATCTCCCGCTCTCTCTTTCTCTCTCTCGCTCTTTCTTTCTTTCACTCTCTCTCTCTCTCGCTCTCTCTCTCCTTCTCTTTCTCTCCCACTATCTCTCTAGCTAACCCGCTCTGTCCCTCCAACTCTCTCCCTTTCTCCCACGCGCTCTCTCTCCCCCTCGATCTCGCGCTCTCTCTCTCCCTCTCTCACTCTCTCTCACCCTCCATCTCTCTCTCTCCCTGTCCTGCTCTTACTCTCTCCCACTCTCTCCCACCCCCTCTCTCTCTCATTCTCTTCCGCCCGCTCTCTCTCCCTATATCTCTCTCTCTCCCGCTCTCTCTCTCCCTCTCTCTATCTCTCCCTCTCTCTCTCTCTCACGCTCTCTTTCCGCTCTCTCTCTTTCTCCTTATCTCTCTCTCTCGCTCTCCGTCTCTCTCTCTCGCTCTTTCTCCCACTCTCTCGCTCTCACTCTCTTGCTCGTTCCCCCTCTATCTAACCCGCTCTCTCTCTCTCCCATTTTCTCTTCTGCTCTCTTCCACTCGCTCTCTCTATCTCTCTCTCTCTCTCCTTATCCCCCTCTCTCTCCTACTCGCTCTCCCTCTTATCTTCCTCTGCCGCTCTCGTCCTCTCCCGATCTGTCTCTCTCTCTTCTTGCCGCTCTCTCTCTCCAGCTCCCTCTTTCATGCTCTCTCTCTCACGCTCTCTCTTTCAAGCTCTATCTCTCTATCTCCCTCTCCCACTCTCTCTCTCACTCTCCCTCCTCTCCCGCTCTCGCTCTCGCTCTCTAACCCACTCTCTCTCTCCCGTTCTTTCTCCCGCTCCAACTCTCCTGCTCTCTCTCTCCCATTCTTTCTCCCACTCCCACTCTCTCTCTTTCAAGCTCTCTCTCTTCCGCTCTCTCTCCCACTCTCTCTCTCTCTCCCTTTCTCATCTCCTTCTCTCTCTCACATCTGTCTCTCCCGCGCTCTCACTTTCTCTCCATATCTTCCTCTGTCACTCTCTCCCTCTTCTGTTCTCTCTATCTCCCGCTCTCTCTCTCGCTCTTTCTCCCACCCTCTCTCGCTCCCTCTCTTTCCAGCTCTCCCACTCTCCCTCTGTCTCTCGCTCTTCCTCTCTCTCCCTCTATCTCCCACTCTCCCTCTCTCTTCCACTCTCCCTCTCTATCTCCTGCGCTATTAATCTTTTTTTATCTCCCTCTGACGCTCTCTACCTCTTCTGCTCTCCCTCTCCCGCTCTTTTACTCTCTCTCTCTCTCTACCACCCTCTCTATCTCCCGCTCTCTCTTTCTCTCTCTCGCTCTTTCTTTCTTTCTCTCTCTCTCTCTCGCTCTCTCTCTCCTTCTCTTTCTCTCCCACTATCTCTCTAGCTAACCCGCTCTGTCCCTCCAACTCTCTCCCTTTCTCCCACGCGCTCTCTCTCTCCCTCGATCTCGCGCTCTCTCTCTCCCTCTCTCACTCTCTCTCACCCTCCATCTCTCTCTCTCCCTGTCCTGCTCTTACTCTCTCCCACTCTCTCCCACCCCCTCTCTCTCTCTCATTCTCTTCCGCCCGCTCTCTCTCCCTATATCTCTCTCTCTCCCGCTCTCTCTCTCCCTCTCTCTATCTCTCCCTCTCTCTCTCTCTCTCACGCTCTCTCTTCCGCTCTCTCTCTTTCTCCTTATCTCTCTCTCTCGCTCTCCGTCTCTCTCTCTCGCTCTTTCTCCCACTCTCTCGCTCTCTCTCTCTTGCTCGTTCCCCCCTCTATCTAACCCGCTCTCTCTCTCTCCCATTTTCTCTTCTGCTCTCTTCCACTCGCTCTCTCTATCTCTCTCTCTCTCTCCTTATCCCCCTCTCTCTCCTACTCGCTCTCCCTCTTATCTTCCTCTGCCGCTCTCGTCCTCTCCCGATCTGTCTCTCTCTCTTCTTGCCGCTCTCTCTCTCCAGCTCCCTCTTTCATGCTCTCTCTCTCTCACGCTCTCTCTTTCAAGCTCTATCTCTCTATCTCCCTCTCCCACTCTCTCTCTCACTCTCCCTCCTCTCCCGCTCTCGCTCTCGCTCTCTAACCCACTCTCTCTCTCCCGTTCTCTCTCCCGCTCCAACTCTCCTGCTCTCTCTCTCCCATTCTTTCTCCCACTCCCACTCTCTCTCTCTCTCTTTCAAGCTCTCTCTCTTCCGCTCTCTCTCCCACTCTCTCTCTCTCTCCCTTTCTCATCTCCTTCTCTCTCTCACATCTGTCTCTCCCGCGCTCTCACTTTCTCTCCATATCTTCCTCTGTCACTCTCTCCCTCTTCTGTTCTCTCTATCTCCCGCTCTCTCTCTCGCTCTTTCTCCCACCCTCTCTCGCTCCTTCTCTTTCCAGCTCTCCCACTCTCCCTCTGTCTCTCGCTCTTCCTCTCTCTCCCTCTATCTCCCACTCTCCCTCTCTCTTCCACTCTCCCTCTCTATCTCCTGCGCTATTAATCTTTTTTTATCTCCCTCTGACGCTCTCTACCTCTTCTGCTCTCCCTCTCCCGCTCTTTTACTCTCTCTCTCTCTACCACCCTCTCTATCTCCCGCTCTCTCTTTCTCTCTCTCGCTCTTTCTTTCTTTCACTCTCTCTCTCTCGCTCTCTCTCTCCTTCTCTTTCTCTCCCACTATCTCTCTAGCTAACCCGCTCTGTCCCTCCAACTCTCTCCCTTTCTCCCACGCGCTCTCATTCCCCCTCGATCTCGCGCTCTCTCTCTCCCTCTCTCACTCTCTCTCACCCTCCATCTCTCTCTCTCTCCTGCTCTCTCTCTCCCACCCTCTCCTGCTCTGTCTCTCCCGCCCGTCCTCTCTCTACCACTCTGTCTCCCTCTCCCGTTCTCTCTCTTTCCTCTCTCTCCAGCTCTCCCTCTCTCTCTCTCTCTCTGTCTAACCCGCTCTCTCTCTCTCTCTCCCATTTTCTCTTCTGCTCTCCTCCGCTCGCTCTCTCTCTCTACCTCTCTCTCTCCCTATCCCCCTCTCTCTCCCACTCGCTCTCCCTTTTATCTTCCTCTGCCGCTCTCGTCCTCGTCCTCCTCCGCTCTTTCTGTCCTGCTCTTACTATCTCCCACTCTCTCCCACCCTCTCTCGCTCTCCCGCTCTCTCATTCTCTTCCGTCCACTCTCTCTCGCTATATCTCTCTCCCCCGCTCTCTCTCTCTCCCACTCTCTCTCTCTCTCGCTCTCTCTCCCACTCTTTCTCTTCCTCCCAATCTCTCTCTCGCTCTCCATCTCTCTCTCTCTCGCTCTTTCTCCCACTCTCTCGCTCTCTCTCTCCCGCTCTCTCTCTCCCGCTCGTTCCCCCTCTCTTTCTATATAACCCGCTCTCTCTCTCCCATTTTCTCTTCTGCTCTCTTCCCCGCTCTCTCTCTCTTGCTCTCTCTCCTTTTCTCACATTCTGTCTCTCGCTCCCACTCTCTCTAACTCCCACTATCTCTCTCCCTCGCTCTCTCTCTCCTCTGCTATCTCTCTCCATCTCTCTCTCTCTCTTGCTCTCTCGTTCTCACTCTCGATCCCACACTATCTATCTCCCGCTCTGTCTCCCCTGCTCTCTCTCCCCTGCTCTCTCTCCCGCTCTCATTCTCTCCCGCTCTCTCTCTCTTGCTCCATCTCTCTCTATCGCACTCTCTCTCTCTCCAGCTCTCTCGTTCTCATTCTCGATCCCACACTAGCTATCTCCAGCACTGTATCCCCTGCTCTCTCTTTCTCACTCGCTCTCCCACTCTCTCTCTCTCCCGCACTCACTCTCTCTCCCGCTCTCTCTCTCCCTGCATCTCCCTCTATCGCACTCTCTCTCCGGCCCTCTCTCTCCCGCTCTTTCTGCCGCTCTCGCTGGCTCTCTCTGTCTAACCCGCTCTCTCTCTCTCCCATTTTCTCTTCTGCTTTCTTCCGCTCGCTCTCTCTCTCTACCTCTCTCTCTCCCTATCCTTCTCTCTCTCCCACTCGCTCTCCCTCTTGTCTTCCTCTGCCGCTCTCGTCCTCGTCCTCCTCCGCTCTCCCTGTCCTGCTCTCACTCTCTCCCACTCTCTTCCACCCTCTCTCTCTCTCTCCCGCTCTCTCATTCTCTTCCGCCCGCTCTCTCTCTCGCTATATCTCTCTCTCCCGTTCTCTCTCACTCTCTCTCATTCTCTCTCTCTCTCTCTCTCTAGCTCTCTCCCGCTCTCTCTCCCGCTCTCTCTTTCTCCCAATCTCTCTCTCTCTCGCTCTCCGTCTCTCTCTCTCGCTCTTTCTCCCACTCTCTCTCTCTCTCCTGCTCTCTCTCTCCTGCTCGCTCCCCCTCTCTCTATATATATAACCCGCTCTCTCTCTCTCTCCCATTTTCTCTTCTGCTCTCTTCCCCGCTCTCTCTCTCTTGCTCTCTCTCTCCTTTTTCTCACATTCTGTCTCTCGCTCCCACTCCCACTATCTCTCTTCCTCGCTCTCTCTCGCTCTCTCTCTCCTCTGCTATATCTCTCCATCTCTCTCTCTCTCTCTCGCTCTGCTCATTCTCCCACTCTCCCTCTCTCTCTCGCTTGCTCTCTCAGTCCAACCTGCTCGCTCTCTCATCTTACACACTCTCTCTCCCTCTATCCCGCACTCTCCCTGTCCCTCTTTTTCTCTCGCTCTCTCTCTCTTCCCTCATTCTCCCACTATCCTTCTTTCTCTCGCTTGCTCTCTCTGTCTAACCTGCTCGCTCTCTCATCCACTCTCTCTCTCTCCCGCTCTCCCTCTCTCTCCCGCTCACTCTCTCTCTTATCTTCCTCTGCCGCTCTCATCCTCATCCGCTCTACCTCTCCTGCTCTCTCTTTCCTACTCTCTCCAACCCTCTCTCTCCCCCGCTCTCTCATTCTCTTTCTCCCACTCTCTATCGCTGTCTCTCTCTCTCCCGCTCTCTCTCCCACTCTCTCTCCCACCCTCTCTCCCACTCTCTCTCCCTTCCGCTCTCTCTCCGACTTTCCTTCTCTGGCTCTCTCTCTCTCTTTCTCCCACTCTCCCGCTCTCTCTCTCTCCCGCTCGTTCCCCCCTCTCTCTCTAACCAGCTCTCTCTCCCGCTCTCTACCTCTCTTCCCCGCCCTCTCTCGCTCTCTAATTCTCTCTCTCCCGCTCTCTAATCTTCTTTCTCCCGCTCTCTCCCGCTATCTCTCTCTCATGCTCTCTCTCCCGCTCTCTCTCTCCCGCTCTCTCTCTCCCGCTCTCTCTCTCCCGCTCTCGCTCTCCCACTCTCTCTCTCCCGCTCTCACTCTCTCTCCTGCTCTCTCTCTCTCTCCCTCTATCTGTCTCTCTATCGCACTCTCTCACTGGTTCTCTATTCCACGCTCTCTCTCCCGTTCTCTCGTTTTCTCTCTCGCTCCCGCGCTCTCTCTCTCCTACTCTGTCTCCCCTGCTCTCTCTCTCTCTCTCTCATGCACTTTACCCCTCGCATTCTCTCTCTCTCCTGCACTTTACCCCTTTCCCTCTTTCTCTCCCGCGCTCTCCCTATCCCTCTTTCTCTCCCACTCTCTCTCTCTCTTCCCTCATTCTCTCACTCTCCCTCTTTCTCTCGCTTGCTCTCTCTGTCTAACCTGCTCGCTTTCTAATCCACTCTCTCTCCCGCTCTCCCTCTCTCTCCCGCTCGCTCTCTCTCTCTTATCTTCCTCTGCCACTCTCATCCTCATCCGCTCTGCCTCTCCTTCTCTCTCTCTCTCCCACCCTCTCTCTCCCGCTCTCTCATTCTCTTTCTCCCACTCACTCTCTCTCTCTCTCTCGCTCTTTCTCCCACTCTCTTGCTCTCTCTCTCTGGCTCTCGCTCTTTCTCCCACTCTCTTGCTCTCTCTCTCTCCCGCTCTCTCTCTCCCGCTCGATCCCCCTCTCTCTCTAACCTCTTTCTCTCTCCCGCTCTTCCTCGCTCTCTCTCTTTCTCTCACTCTGTCTCTCTCTCACTCTGTCTCTCTCTCACTCCCACTCTCTCTCTCACTCCCACTATCTCTCTCCTCCGCTCTCTCTCCCCCCGCTATCTCTCCATCTCTCTGTCTCTCCCGCTCTCTCGTTCTCACGCTCCCACACATTCTCTCTCCCACTCTGTCTCCCCTGCTCTCTCTCCCACTCTCTCTCCCACTCTCTCTCTCTCCCTCAATCTCTCTCTATCGCATTCTCTCTCTGGCCCTCTCTCCCCTGCTCTTTCTGCCGCTCTAGTTCTCTCTCTCTCTCTCCATATCTCCCCCTCTCTCCCGTTCTCTCTTTTGCTCCCGCGCTTTCTCTCCCTTACTCTGTCTCCTTACTCTCTCTCCCCTTTGCTACCGCTCTCTCGCTCTCTCTCTCTCTCCTGCACTTTACTCTCTCCCGCGCTCTCACTGTCCCTCTTTCTCTCCTGCTCTCTCTCTCTCTTCCATCATTCTCCCACTCTCCCTCTTTCTCTCGCATGCTCTCTCTGTCTAACCAGCTCGCTCTCTCATCCACTCTCTCTCTCTCCCGCTGTCCCTCTCTCTCCCGCTCGCTCTCTCTCTTATCTTCTCCTGCCGCTCTCATCCTCATCGGCTCTACCTCTCCTGCTCTCTCTCTCTCCCACTCTCTCCAACCCTCTCTCTCCCGCTCTCTCATTCTCTTTCTCCCGCTCTCTATCGCTATCTCTCTCTCCCGCTCTCTCTCCCACTCTCTCTCCCGCCCTGTCTCCCGCTCTCTCCCTCTCTTCCCCGCCCTTTCTCTTGCTCTCTCTCTCTCTTTTTCCCACTATCTCCCGCTCCTAAACTTTACCCCTCGCACTCTCTCTCTCTCACCTGAACTTTACCCCTATCCCTCTTTTTCTCCCGCGCTATCCCTATCCCTCTTTCTCTCCCGCTCTCTCTCTCTCTCTTCCCTCACTCTCTCACTCTCCCTTTTTCTCTCTCTTGCTCTCTCTGTCTAACCTGCTCAATCTCTCATCCACTCTCTCTCCCGCTCTCCCTCTCTCTCCTGCTCGCTGTCTCTTTTATCTTCCTCTGCCACTCTCATCCTCATCCGCTCTACATCTCCTGCTCTCTCTCTCTCCCACTCTCTCCCGGCCTCTCTCTCCCGCTCTCTCATTCTCTTTCTCCCACTCTCTCTCCTACTCTCTTCCGCTCTCTCTCTTTCTCCAACTCGCTCTCTCTCTCTCCGGCTCTCTCTCTCTCTCTCGCTCTTTCTCCCACTCGCTCTCTCTCTCTCCCGCTCTCTCTCGCTCTTTCTACCACTCTCTCGTCCCTCGATCCCCCTCTCTCTCTAACCTGCTCTCTCTCCCGCACTTCCCCGCTCTCTCTCTCTCTTTCTCTCACTCTGTCTCTCTCTCCCACTCTCTCTCTCACTCCCACTATCTCTCTCCTCCGCTCTCTCTCTCCCCCTGCTATCTCTCCGTCTCTCTCTCTCTTTCCCGCTCTCTCGTTCTCACGCTCCCACACATTCTCTCTCCCACTCTGTCTCCCCTGCTCTCTCACCCCCTCGCTCTCCCACTCTCTCTCTCTCCCACTCTCTCTCCCACTCTCTCTCTCCCTCCATCTCTCTCTATCGCATTCTCTCTCTGGCCCTCTCTCCCACGCTCTTTCTGCCGCTCTAGCTCTCTCTCTCTCCATATCTCCCCCTCTCTCCCGTTCTCTCTCTCGCTCCCGTGCTTTATCTCCCTTACTCTGTCTCCCCCACTCCCTCTCCCCTTTGCTATCGCTCTCTCGATCTCTCTCTCTCCTGCACTTTACCGCTTGCACTCTCTCCCGCTCTCTCCCTGTACCTCTTTCTTTCCCGCTCTCTCTCTCTCTCTCTCTTCCCTCATTCTCCCACTCTCCCTCTTTCTCTCGCTTGCTCTCTCTGTCCAACCTGCTCGCTCTCTCTTCCACACCTTCTCTCCCGCTCTCCCTCTCTCTCTCCCGCTCGCTCTCTCTCTCTTATCTTCCTCTGCTGCTCTCATCCTCATCCGCTCTACCTCTCCTGCTCTCTCTCGCTCCCACTCTCTCTCTCCCGCTCTCTCATTCTCTTTCTCCCGCTCTCTATCGCTATCTTTCTCTCTCTCCAGCTCTCTCTCCCACTCTCTCTCCAGCTCTCTCTCCCACTCTCTCCCGCCTTCTCTCCCACTCTCCCTCTCCTGCTGTATCTCCGACTCTCTCTCTCTTTCTCCCACTCTCTCTCTCTCGCTCTCTCTCTCCGGCTCTCTCTCTCACTCTTTCTCCCACTCTCTCACTCTCTCTCTCTCCCGCTCGTTCCCTCTCTCTCTCTAACCAGCTCTCTCTCTCCCGCTCTCTCCCTCTCTTCCCCGCCCTTTCTCTTGCCTCCCTCTCTCTTTCTCCGACTATCTCCCACACTCTCTCTCCCGCTCTCGAAATCTCTTTCTCCCGCTCTCGCCCGCTATCTCTCTCTCTCATTCTCTCTCTCCCGCTCTCTCTCTTCCGCTCTCGCTCTCCCACTCTCTCTCTCCCGCTTTCTCTCTCCCTCTATCTCTCTCTCTCTCTATCGCACTCTCTCACCGGTTCTCTATCCCACGCTCTTTTTGCCGTTCTCTCTCTCTCCCATTCTTTTGTTTTCTTTCTCGCTCCCACGCTCTCTCTCTCCTACTCTGTCTCCCCCGCTCTCTCTCCTGCACTTTACCCCTCGCACTCTCTCTCTCCTGCACTTTACCCCTATCCCTCTATCTCTCCCGCGCTCTCCCTATCCCTCTTTCTCTCCTGCTCTCTCTCTCTTCCCTTATTCTCTCACTCTCCCTCTTTCTCTTGCTTGCTCTCTCTGTCTAACCTGCTCGCTCTCTCATCCACTCTCTATCCCGCTCTCCCTCTCTCTCCCGCTCGCTCTCTCTCTCTCTTATCTTCCTCTGCCACTCTCATCCTTATCCGCTCTACCTCTCCTGCTCTCTCTCTCCCACCCTCTCTCTCCCGCTCTCTCATTCTCTTTCTCCCACTCTCTCTCCTACTCTCTCTCTCTCTCTTTTTCCTACTCGCTCTCTCTCTCTCCGGCTCTCTCTCTTTCTCCCACTCACTCTCTCTCTCTCTCTGGCTCTCTCTCTCTCTCTTTCTCCCACTCTCTCGCTCTCTCTCTCTCCCGCTCTCTATCTCCCACTCGATCCCCCTCTCTCTAACCTGCTCTCTCTCTCCCGCTCTTCCCCTCTCTCTCTCTTTCTGTCACTCTGTCTCTCTCTCCCACTCTGTCTCACTACCACAATCTCTCTCCTCCGCTCTCTCTCTCCCTTTCTTTCTCCCGCTCTCTCTCCCACCCGCTATCTCTCCATCTCTCTCTCTCTCTCTCCCGCTCTCTCGTTCTCACGCTCCCACACATTCTCTCTCCCACTCTGTCTCTCCTGCTCTCTCTCCCCCTCGCTCTCCCGCTCTCTCACTCCCTCCATCTCTCTCTATCGCATTCTCTCTCCAGCCCCTCTACCCCCCGCTCTTTCTGCCACTCTAGCTCTCTCTCTCTCTTTCTATATCTCCCCCTCTCTCCCGTTCTCACTTTTGCTCCCGCGCTTTCTCTCACTTACTCTGTCTCCCCCGCTCTCTCTCTCTTTTGCTATTGCTCTCTCGCTCTCTCTCCTGCACTTTACCGCTCGCACTCTCTCTCTCCCCCACTCTCCTTGTCCCTCTTTCTCTCCCACTCTCTCTCTCTCTCTCTCTTCCCTCATTCTCCCATTCTCCCTCTTTCTCTAGCTTGCTATCTCTGTCTAACCTGCTCGGTCTCTTGTCTACTCTCTCTCCCGCTCTCCCTCTCTCTCATGCTCGCTCTCTCTCTCTCTTATCTTCCTCTGCCGCTCTCATCCTCATCTGCTGTACCTCTCCTGCTCTCTCTCTCTCCCACTCTCTCCAACCCTCTCTCTCATTCTCTTTCTCCCGCTCTCTATCGCTATCTCTCTCTCCCCCTCTCTCTCTCCCGTCCTCTCTCCCACTCTCTCTCCCGTCCTCTCTCCCACTTTCTCTCTCTCTCTCTCCCGCCCTCTCTCCAACTCTCTCTCTCTTTCTCCCACTCTCTCTCTCTCTCCGGCTCTCACTTTTTCCCCCACTCTCTCACTCTCTCTCTCACTCCCACTCGTTCCCCCCTCTCTCTCTAACCAGCTCTCTCTCTCCTGCTCTCTCCCCCGCCCTTTTTCTTGCTCTCTTTCTCCCACTATCTCCCACCCTCTCTCTCTCTCTCCGGCTCTCTAATTCTCTTTCTCCCGCTCTCTCCCGCTATCTCTCTCTCTCATGCTCTCTCTCCCGCTCTCTCTCTCTCTCTCCCGCTCTCCCACTCTCTCTCTCTCGCCCACTCTCACTCTCTCTCCCGCTCTCTCTCTCCCTCTATTTATCTCTCTATCGCACTCTTTCACCGGTTCTTTATCCCACGCTCTTTCTGCCTCTCTCTCTCTCTCTCCCGTTCTCTCGGTTTCTCTCTCACTCCCGTGCGCTCTCTCTCCTACTCTGTCTCCCACGCTCTCTCTCTCTCCTGCACTTTACCCCTCGCACTCTCTCTCTCCTTCACTTTACCCCTATCCCTCTTTCTCTCCCACGCTCTCCATATCCCTCTTTCTCTCCCACTCTCTCTCTCTTCCCTCATTCTCTCACTCTCCCTCTTTCTCTCGCTTGCTCTCTCTCTGTCTAACCTGCTCGCTCTCTCATCCACTCTCTCTCTCTCCCGCTCTTCCTCTCTCTGCCGCTCTCTCTCTCTCTCTTATCTTCCTCTGCCACTCTCATCCACATCCGCTCTACCTCTCCTGCTCTCTCTCCCACCCTCTCTCTCCCGCTCTCTCATTCTCTTTCTTCCACTCTCTCTCCTACTCTCTCTCTCCCGCTCTCTCTCTTTCTCCCACTCGCTCTCTCTCTCTCTCTCTCCAGCTCTCTCTCTCACTCTTTCTTCCACTCGCTCTCTCTCTCTCCGGCTCTCTCTCTCGCTCCTTCCCCAACTCTCTCTCTCTCTCTCCCGCTCGATCCCCCTCTCTCTCTAACCTGCTCTCTCTCTCGCTCTTCCCCGCTCTCTCTCTTTCTCTCACTCTTTCTCCCTCTCTCATCCTCTCTCACTCCCACTATCTCTCTCCTCCGCTCTCTCTCTCTCCCGCTCTCTCTCCCACCCGCTATCTCTCCATCTCTCTCTCTCTCTCCCGCTCTCTCATTCTCACGCTCCCACACATTCTCTCTCCATCTCTGTCTCCCCTGCTCTCTCTCTCCTTCGCTCTCCTGCTCTCTCTCTCTCCCGCTCTCTCTCTCTCCCTCCATATCTCTCTATCGCATTATCTCTCTTGCCCTCTCTCCCCTGCTCTTTCTGCCGCTCTAGCTCTCTCTCTCTCTCTCCATATCTCCCCCTCTCTCCCGTTCTCTCTCTCGCTCCCGCGCTTTATCTCCCTTACTCTGTCTCCCCCGCTCTCTCTCCCCTTTGCTATTGCTCTCTCCATCTCTCTCTCCTGCACTTTACCGCTCGCACTCTCTCCCGTGTTCTCCCTTTCCCTCTCCCGCTCTCTCCAGCCCTCTCTTTTCCCTCATTCTCCCACTCTCCCTCTCGCTCGCTTGCACGCTCTCTCATTCACCCTCTCTCTCCCCCTCTCCCTCTCTCTCCTACTCGCTCTCTCTCTTATCTTCCTCTGCAGCTCTCGTCCTCTTCTGCTCTACCTCTCCTGCTCTCTCTCTCCCACTCTCTCCCACCCTCTCTCTCTCCCACTCTATTTCTCCTGCTCTCTCTCGCTATCTCTCTCTCTCTCTCTCCCGCTCTCTCTCCAACTCTCTCTCTCTTTCTCCCACTCTCTCTCTCGCTCCCTCTCTCTCTCTTTCTCCTACTCTCTCGCGCTCTCTCTCCCGCTTGTTCCCCCTCCCCCTCTCTAACCCCCTCTCTTCCCCGCTCTCTCTCTCCCTTTCTCCCACTCTGTCTCTCTTCCACTCTGCCTCACTCCCACTATCTCTCTCTCCCGCTCTCTCTCTCTCTCACGCTCTCTCTCTCCCCCAGCTATCGCTCTCCATCTCTCTCGTTCTCGCGCCCCCACACTCTCTCTCTCCCGCTCTGTCTCCCCTGCTCTCTCTCTCTCCCGCTCTAACTGTCTATCCCACTCTCTCTCTCCCTCCATCACGGGAGAGAGAGATAGAGAGCGGAAGAGAGTGAGCGGGAGAAAGATAGAGCGGGAGGGAGAGAGAGCGGGGTAGAGAGAGAGCGGGAGAGAGAAAGAGAGAGCGGGGGGGGTAGAGAGGGAGAGCAGAAGAGAGCGAGAGAGGGAGAGAGAGAAAGGGAGAGAGAGTGGGAGAGAGAGAGAGAGAGCGGGAGAGAGAGAGAGAGAGGGATAACAGAAGAGAATGGGAGAGCGGGAGAGAGGTAGAGGGAGAGATAGAGAGCGCGTTAGAGAGAGGGAGAGCTGGAGAGAGCGGGAGAGGGAGAGAGAGAGAGGGAGAACAACAACAAGAAGAACTACAACAACGACTGTAAAGTGCTTACACACACACACAGCTGTAGTTTCAACACTAACTACTGAACAACAATTACACATACAACTGTAGTTACAACTGCACTTACAACATTAACAACACCTGAACAACACGTACATGTACAACTGTAGTTACAACAAAACAACAACAACAACAGTACCCCTGCAACTTTGACTCCTATGGCCAGCGAGACCCCTGGCGAATGCCAGCCGAAATTTACACGCTTCCCGGCTAAGATCCAGGGCAAACGCCAGCCGAAGTGTACCCGCAACATAAACATGTTCGCGTCTACCCGGCCTGCCTGCTCGGGCAACTCTGACTCCATCGGCTGGGAAGACACAGAGCAAAAGCCAGCCGATGTTTACCCGATTCCCCAGCAAAACTTGGTAGTGCAGCCGGCAAGCCCACCCCTCCGCCCGCCTGCCAGCCTGGGCAACTCTGATTCCTCTGGTCGGAGAGGACCCCGGTTGAACACCAGCCAAAGTTTTCTCGATTCCCAGGAGAAGCATGATCGCGCCCGCCTACCCGCCTGCCTGCGAGACCCCAGGCGAATGCCAGCTGAAGTTTAATGGATCACCCGGACGAAACATGGTCTACCTGGTCTGCCTGCCTCTGACACATTGGCCAGCGAGACCTCGGGCGAAAGCTAGCCAATATTTGTCTGCTTAGGCCGAGATACTCTTTCCAGGCGCAGGTGGGCACCCTCGAGCTTTGGTTTTTAAATCGACTAAGTCCACAAAATCCCTAATGGCGAGACCCCAAAACGATAAAGAAACAACAACAAAAATAAAGAAAACAACAACAACAACACAGCAAACAACAACAACAACGATAAAGAAAACAACAAAACACATTAAACAACAACAACGATAAAGAAAACAACAGCAACAGTAACAGCAACACACAACTGTACAGCACTTACAAATGCAACTGTAGTCACAACAACAACTTTCACATAAAATTGTAGTTACAACAACAACAACAATAACAACAACTGCGACAGCAACAACTGCGACAGCAACAACAACAACAACAACTGTAAAACAATTCAACATAGAACTGTAGTTACAGCAACATTGACAACAACTGTACAACACTTACACATAAAACTGTAGTTACAACACCATTAACAACAACAAAAACAACAACAACACATCAACTGTACAACACTTACAACAACAACAACAACAACAACAACAACAACAACAACAACAACAACAACAACAACAACAACAACAACAACAACAACAACAACAACAACAACAACAACAACAACAACAACAACTGTTGTTACAACCAATGATTAAGAAAACAACAACAACTATACAACACTTACACACAACAACAACATCAACAACAACAACAAAAATTATCTGAAGCTCGTGGATTACCTCCACGTACATGTACAGGCGGACAAGCCTTTGTATAGTATATTACATAACCACCTGATGAGAGGAAATTGCTGTCGGAAATGTTAATTTCACCAAAGATTTTTTTTTATTTTTAGAACACTACAGAAAACTGTGATAGAAAATTGACACAAAATGATGTAAATTTCAAATTTTAGCTGTTTCACAGAAAATTGGCGACTGCGGTAAACACTGACCAGGCTGCACGTGTACATTGAAGCCAGGCCCCGAGATTATAAAACTTTTTTCCTGCTCAACTCAACTGAGCACGAAATTTCAGCTGCTTATTAAATCTAACATACGGAAAAATAACGAGATTTCAATGGTTCAAACACACTCAGAGGCTTTATTTATCATGCTAACAGATATTAAAATGCCAACAATTGTTGGCATTTTAACATTTATGGCAGGATAAATTTCGTGCTCAGCTGAGTTGAGCATGAAAAAAGTCTTATAATCTCGGGGCCTGGTCAGATATTACACTGCTTGTTTTGATAAATACAGCATGATCAAACGGCTATGTAATAGTTTTACCATGGTTTGTCCGCCTGTACATGTTCTTCCCAGCCGAGAGTCGGCGCGAATGCCAGCAGAAGTTTACATGCTGACCCAGGCGAAACATGATCTCGTCTACCCTGCCTGCCTGCTTGGGCAACTCTTACTCCTTTGGCCAGCAAGACCCTGGGCAAAAGCCAGCCAAAGTTTACCAATTTTCCCAGCGAAACACGATCACGCCCGTCAGCCCGCCCATTTGCCCGCCCGACAACTCTGACCCCTCCCGACGGCGAGACCCCAGGCGAACGACAGCCAAAGTTTACCCAATTCCTGGGCGAAACATCGCGCGTGCCCGCCTGCCTGTCCGCAACCGTCTGCCTGCCTGCCCCGACAACTTCGACTCATTGTGGCAGCGAGACCCAGTGCGAACTCCAAAGAAGTTTACTAGCTCACACGGGTGTAATCCGAGCATTTTAACCTCTGATCCTGCAGGTCAACCTGTTCTGTGATATGTTCGGAGCATTTTAACTACTGATCTTACAGGTAGACCAGTTCTATGGTAAATTGGGAGCATTTTAACTACTAATCTTACAGGTCAACCTGTTCTGTGTCTAGTTTGGAGTATTTTAACTACTGATTTTACAAGTAGACCTGTTCTGTTCTGTGTTCGGAGCATTTTAACTACTGATCTTACAGGTAGACCTGTTCTGTGGTAAGTTCGGAGCATTTTAACCTCTGATCTTACAGGTCAACCTGTTCTGTGGTATGTTCGGAGCATTTGAACTACTGATCTTACAGGTAGACCAGCTCTGTGGTAAAATCGGAGCATTTTAACTACTGATCTTACAGGTAGACCTGTTCTGTGGTAAATTCGGAGCATTTTAACTACTGATCTTACAGGTAGACCTGTTCTGTGGTAAATTCGGAGCATTTTAACTACTGATCTTACAGGTAGACATGTTCTGTGGTAAATTCGGAGCATTTTAACTACTAATCTTACAGGTCGACCTGTTCTGTGTCTTGTTTGGAGTATTTTAACTACTGATCTTACAAGTAGACCTGTTCTGTGGTAAATTCGGAGCATTTTAACATCTGATCTTACAGGTTGACCTGTTCTGTGGTAAATTCGGAGCATTTTAGCTACTAATCTTACAGGTCGACCTGTTCTGTGTCTTGTTTGGAGTATTTTAACTACTGATCTTACAGGTAGACCTGTTCTGTGTCTTGTTTGGAGCATTTTAACTACTGATCTTACAGGTAGACCTGTTCTGTGGTAAATTCGGAGCATTTTAACTACTAATCTTACAGGTCGACCTGTTCTGTGTCTTGTTTGGAGTATTTTAACTACTGATCTTACAAGTAGACCCATTCTGTGGTACGTTCGGAGCATTTTAACGTCTGATCTTACAGGTAGACCTGTTCTATGGTAAGTTCGGAGCATTTTAATTACTATTCTTACAGGTCGACCTGTTCTGTGTCTTGTTTGGAGCATTTTAACTACTGATCCTGCAGGTCGACCTGTTCTGTGGTATGTTCGGAGCATTTAACCTCTGATCAAGCAGGTCGACCTGTTCTGTGGTAAAACCGTAGCATTTTAACTACTGATCCTGCAGGTCGACCTGTTCTGTGGTATGTTCAGAGCATTTTAACTACTGCTCTTACAGGTAGACCTGTTCTGAGGTATGTTTAGAGCATTTTAACTTCTGATCCTGCTAATAGATCTGTTCTGTGGTTAGTTCGGAGCAATTAAACTACAGATCTTTCAGGTCGACCTGTTCTGTGTTATGTTCGGAGCATTTTAACCTCTGATCTGAAGGTGGATCTGTTCTATGGTATGTTCGGAGCATTTTAACCTCTGTTCCTACAGGTCGATCTGTTCTGTTGTATGTTCCGAGCATTTTAACCTCCGATCCTGCAGGTCGATCTGTTCTATGGTATGTTCGGAGCATTTTAACCTCTGAACCTACAGGTCGACCTGTTCTGTTGTAAAATAGGACCATTGTAACTACTGATCTTACAGGTCGACCTGTTCTGTGGTATGTTGGGAGCATTTTAACCTCTGATTCTGCAATCGACCTGTTCTATGGTATGTTCGGAGCATTTTAACTACTGATCCTGCAGGTAGACCTAGTCTGTGGTATGTTTGGAGCATTTTAACCTCTGATCCTGCAGGTCGACTTGTTCTGTGGTATGTTCGGAGCATTTTAACTTCTGATTTTACAGGTAGACCTCTTCTGTTGTATGTTCGGAGCATTTTAACCTCTGATCCTGCAGGTCGATCTGTTCTGTGGTATGTTCCGAGCATTTTAACTTCTGATTTTACAGGTAGACCTGTCCTGTGGTATGTTCAGAGCATTTTAACCTCTGATCCTGCAGGTCGATCTGTTCTGTGGTATGTTCAGAGCATTTTAACCTCTGATCCTGCAGGTCGACCTGTTCTGTGGTATGTTCGGAGCATTTTTACTACTGATCTTATTTAGACCTGTTCTGTGGTAAGTTCGGAGCATATTGACCTCTGATCCTGCAGGTCGATCTGTTTTGTGGTATGTTCAGAGCATTTTTATCCTGATCCTGCAGGTCGACCTGTTCTGTGGTATGTTCGGAGCATTCTTACTACTGATCTTATTTAGACCTGTTCTGTGGTAAGTTTGGAGCATATCGACCTCTGATCCTGCAGGTCGACCTGTTCTGTGGTATGTCCGGAGCATTTTAACTACTGATCTTACAGGTCGACCTGTTCTGTGGTATGTTCAGAGCATTTTAACCTCTGATCCTGCAGGTCGATCTGTTCTGTGGTGTGTTCAGAGCATTTTAACCTCTGATCCTGCAGGTCGACCTGTTCTGTGGTATGTTCGGAGCATTTTTACTACTGATCTTATTTAGACCTGTTCTGTGGTAAGTTCGGAGCATATTGACCTCTGATCCTGCAGTTCGATCTGTTCTGTGGTATGTTCAGAGCATTTTTACCCCTGATCCTGCAGGTCGACCTGTTCTGTGGTAAGTTCGGAGCATATCGACCTCTGATAGTGCAGGTCGATCTGTTCTGTGGTATGTTCAGAGCATTTTTACCCCTGATCATGCATGTCGACCTGTTCTGTAGTATGTTCGGAGCATGTTTACCCCTGATCATGCAGGTCGACCTGTTCTGTGGTATGTTCGGAGCATTTATAGTACTGATCTTATTTAGACCTGTTTTGTGGTAAGTTCGGAGCATATCGACCTCTGATCCTGCAGGTCGATCTGTTCTGTAGTATGTTCAGAGCATTTTTACCCCTGATCATGCAGGTCGACCTGTTCTGTGGTATGTTCAGAGCATTTTTACCCCTGATCATGCAGGTCGACCTGTTCTGTGGTATGTTCGGAGCATTTTTACTACTGATCTTATTTAGACCTGTTCTGTGGTAAGTTCGGAGCATATTGACCTCTGATCCTGCAAGTCGATCTGTTCTGTGGTATGTTCAGAGCATTTTTACCCCTGATCATGCAGGTCGACCTGTTCTGTGGTAAAATCGGAGCATTTTTACTACTGATCCTGCAGGTCGATCTGTTTTTTGGTATGTTCGGAGCATTTGAACTACTAATCTTTCAGGTAGACCTGTTCTGTGGTATGTTTGGAGCATTTTAACTACTGATCTTACAGACCTGTTCTGTGGTTAGTTCGGAGCATTTTAACCTCTGATCCTGCAATTCGACCTGTTCTTTGGTATGTTCCGAGCATTTAAACCTCTAATCTTACAGATAGACCTGTCATATGGTAAGTTAGGGGCATTTAAATCTCTGATCCTGCAGGTCGACCCGTTCTGTGGTCTGTTCGGAGCATTTAAACTTCTGATCCTTCAGGTCGACCTGTTCTGTGGTATTCAGAGCATTTTAACTACTGATCCTGCAAATAGATCTGTTCTGTGGTTAGTTTGGAGCATTTAAACTACATATCTTAAAGGTCGACCTGTTCTGTGGTATGTTCGGAGCATTTTAACCTCTGATCTGAAGGCGGATCTGTTCTGTGGTAATTTAGGGCATTTAAACATCTGATCTGATCGTCTATATGTTCTTTGGTATGTTTGGAGCATTTTAACTACTGATGTTTCAGGTAATCCTGTTCTGTGGTAAGTTTGGAGCATTTTATCTACTGATCTTACAGGTCGAGCTGTTCTGTGTCTTGTTTGGAGCATTTTAACTACTGACTCTTCAGGTCGTCCTGTTCTGTGGTAAGTTCGGAGCATTTTAACATCTGACATGCAGATCGACCTGTTCTTTGGTATGTTCGGAACATTTTAACTACTGATCTTACAGGTAGACCTGTTCTGTGGTAAGTTCGGAGCATTTTAACCTCTGACATGCAGGTCGACCTGTTCTGTGGTGTGTTCGGAGCATTTTAACTACTGATCCTTCAGGTAGACATGTTCTGTGGTAATTTAGGAGCATATTAACCTCTGATCGTGCAGGTCAATCTGTTCTGTGGTATGTTCCGAGCATTTTAACCTCTAATCCTGCAGATCGACCTGTTCTGTGGTAAAATAGGAGCTTTTTAACAACTGATCCTGCAGGTAGACCTGTTCTGTGGTATGTTCGGAGCATTTTAACTACTGATCTTAGAGAAATACCTGTTCTGTGATATGTTCGGAGCATTTTTACTACTGATATTACAGGTAGACATTTTCTGTGGTTAGTTCGGAGCATATTTACCTCTGATCGTGCAGGTCAATCTGTTATCTGGTATGTTCGGGGCATTTTAACCTCTGATACTGAAGGTCGACCTGTTCTGTGGTAAAATCGGAGCATTTAACAACTGATTTTGCAGGTCGGCCTGTTCTGTGGTATGTTCTGAGCATTTTAACTTCTGATCCTGCAAATAGATCTGTTCTGTGGTAAGTTCAGAGCATTTAACTACTGATCCTGCAGGTCGACGTATTCTGTGGTATGTTCGGAGCATTTTAACTACTGATTTTACAGGTAGACATTTTCAGTGGTTAGTTCGGAGCATATTTACCTCTAATCGTGCAGGTCAATCTGTTATCTGGTATGTTCGGGGCACTTTAACATCTGATCCTGAAGGTCGACCTGTTCTGTGGTAAAATCGGAGCATTTAACAACTGATTTTGCAGGTCGGCCTGTTCTGTGGTATGTTCTGAGCATTTTAACTTCTGATCCTGCAAATAGATCTGTTCTGTGGTAAGTTCAGAGCATTTAACTACTGATCCTGCGGGTCGACGTATTCTGTGGTATATTCGGAGCATTTTAACTACTGATTTTACAGTTAGACCTGATCTATGGTTTGTTCGGAGAGCATTTTAACATCTGATCCTGCAAGTCGACCTGTTCTAAAGTATGTTTGGAGCATTATAACTACTGATCTTACAAGTCGACCTGTTCTGTGGTATGTTCGGAGCATTTTAACCTCTGATCCTGCAGGTCGACCTGTTCTGTGGTATGTTCGGAGCATTTTAACTACTGATCTTAGAGGTATACCTGTTCTGTGATATGTTCTGAGCATTTTAACTTCTGATCCTGCAAATAGATCTGTTTTGTGGTACGTTCAGAGCATTTAACTACTGATCCTGCAGGTCGACGTATTCTGTGGTATGTTCGGAGCATTTTAACTACTGATCTTACAGGTGTACCTGTTCTGTGGTATGTTCGGAGCATTTTGACCTCTGATCCTGCAGGTCGACCTGTTCTGTGGTATGTTAGGAGCATTTTAACTACTGATCTTAGAGGTATACCTGTTCTGTGATATGTTCGGAGCATTTCAACTTCTGATCTTACAGGTAGACCTGTTCTGTGGTAAGTTCGGAGCATTTTTTTCCTTTGATCATGCAGGTCGACCTGTTCTGTGGTATGTTTGGAGCATTTTAACTACTGATATTACAGGTAGACATTTTCTGTGGTTAGTTCGGCGCATATTTACCTCTGATCGTGCAGATCAATCTGTTCTGTGGTATGTTCGTGGCATTTTAGCCTCTGATCCTGAAGGTCCACCTGTTCTGTGGTAAAATCTGAGCATTTAAGAAATGATCCTGCAGGTCGACCTGTTCTGTGGTATGTTTGGAGCATTTTAACCTCTGATCCTGCAGGTCGACCTGTTCTGTGGTATGTTCGGAGCATTTTAACCTCTGATCCTGCAGGTCGACCTGTTCTGTGGTATGTTCGGAGCATTTTAACCTCTGATCCTGCAGGTCGACTTGTTCTGTTGTATGTTCAGAGCATTTTAACCTCTGATCCTGCAGGTCGACCTGTTCTGTGGTATGTTCGGAGCATTTTAACTTCTGATCCTGCAAATAGATCTGTTCTGTGGTAAGTTCAGAGCATTTAACTACTGATCCTGCAGGTCGACGTATTCTGTAGTATGTTCGGAGCATTTTAACCTCTGATCCCGCAGGTCGACCTGTTCTGTGGTATGTTCTGAGCATTGTAACTACTTATCTTACAGGTAGACCTGTTCTGCGGTATGTTCGGAGCATTTTAGCTACTGATCTTACGGGTATACATTTTCTGTGGTAATTTTGGAGCATTTTAACTACTGATCCTGCAGGTCGACCTGTTCTGTGGTATGTTTGGAGCATTTTAACTACTGATCTTACAGGTAGACCTGTTCTGTGGTAAGTTTGGGGCATTTTAATCACTGATCCTGCAAAAATATCTGTTCTCTGGTAAGTTTGGAGCATTTAGCTACTGATCTTCCAGGTCGACCTGACCTGTTCTATGTTCGGATTATTTTAACCTCTAATCCTACAGGTCGACCTGTTCTGTGGTATGTTCGGAGCATCTTAACTACTGGTCTTACAAATCGACCTGTTCTGTGGTAAGTTCGGAGCCTTTTAACCTCTGATCTGCATGTCGATCTGTTCTGTGGTATGTTCGGAGCATTTTAACTACTGATCCTGCATGTTGACCTGTTCTGGGGGTAAGTTCGGAGCATTTTAACCTCTGATGCTGCTGGTTGACTTGTTCTGTAATATGTTTGGAGAATTTGAACCACTGATCCTGCAGGGCGACCTGTACTGTGGTATGTTAGGAGCATTTTAACTACTGATCCAGCAAACAGATCTGTTCTCTGGTAAGTTCGGAGCATTTAACTACTGATCCTGCAGGTCGATCTGTTCTGTGGTATGTTCGGGGTATTTTAAATACTGATCTTACAGGTAGATGTTCTGTCGTAAGTTCGGAGCATTTTAACTACTGATCCTGTAGGTCGACCTGTTCTGTGGTATGTTCAGAGTATTTTAACAACTTATCTTACAGTTAGACCTGTTCTATGGTATGTTCGGAGAGCATTTTAACATCTAATCCTGCAAGTCGACCTGTTCTAAGGTATGTTTGGAGCATTATAACTACTGATCTTACAAGTCGACCTGTTCTGTGGTATGTTTGGAACATTTTAACCTCTGATATTGCAAGTCGACTTGTTCTAAGGTATATTTGGAGCATTTTAACTACTGATCTTACAGGACGATATGTTGTGTGGTATGTTCGGAGCTTTTAAACCTCTGATCCTGCAAGTCGACCTGTTCTATGGTATGTTCCGAGCATTTTAACTATTGATCTTACAGGTAGACCTGTTTTTTGGTATGTTCCAAGCATTTTAACTAGTGATCCTGCAGGTCGACATGTTCTGTGGTAAGTTCGGAGCATTTTAACCTCTGATCCTGCAGGTCGACCTGTTCTGTGGTATGTTCGGGCCATTTTAACTACTGATCCTGCAGGTTGACCTGTTCTGTGGTATGTTCAGAGCAATTTTACTACTGATCTTACAGGTCGATCTGTTCTGTGGTATGTTCGGAGCTTTTTAACTTCTGATCCTGCAAGTCAACATGTTCTATGGTATGTTCCGAGCATTCTAACTATTGATCTTACAGGTAGACCTGTTTTTTTGGTATGTTCCAAGCATTTTAACTAGTGATCCTGCAGGTCGACATGTTCTGTGGTTAGTTCAGAGCATTTTAACCTCTGATCCTGCAGTTCGACCTGTTCTGTGGTATGTTCGCGCCATTTTAACTACTGATCTTACAGGTAGACCTGTTTTGTGGTAAGTTTGGAGCAATTTGACTACTGATCCTGCAGTTCGACCTGTTCTGTGGTATGTTCGGAGCATTTTAACTACTGATCTTACAGGTACACCTGTTCTATGGTAAGTTCGGAGCATTTTAACTACTGATCTTACAGGTAAACCTGTTCTGTGGTAAGTTCAGAGCATATTAACCTGTGATCGTGCAAGTCGATCTGTTCTGTGGTATGTTCGTAGCATTTAAACCTCTGATCATGCAGGTCGACCTGTTCTGTGGTAAAATCGTAGCATTTTAACTACTGATCCTGCAGGTCGACCCGTTTTGTGGTATGTTCGGAGCAGTTTAACTACTGATCCTGCAAATAGATCTGTTCTCTGGTAAGTTTGGAGCATTTAACTACTGATCCTGCAGGTCGACCCGTTCTGTGGTATGTTCGGAGCATTTTAACTACTGATCTTACATGTAGACCTGTTCTGTGGTAAGTTCGAAGCATTTTAACTACTGACCCTGCAGGTCGACCTGTTCTTTGTTATGTATAGAGCATTTAAACTACTGATCTTACAGGTCGACCTGTTCTGTGGTATGTTCAGAGCATTTTAACCTCTGATCCTGCAAGTCGACCTGTTCTAAGTTATATTCGGAGCATTTTAACTACTGATCTTACAGGTAGACCTGTTTTATGGTATGTTTGGAGCATTTTAACTACTGATCTTACAGGTAGACCTGTTTTGTGGTAAGTTCGAAGCATTTTAACTACAGATCCTGCAGGTCGACCTGTTCTGTAGTAAAATTGGAGCATTTTAACTACTGATCCTTGTGGTCGACCTGTTCTGTGGTATGTTCAGAGCATTTCAACTACTGATCTTACAGGTATACCTGTTCTGTGGTAAGTTCGGAGCATTTTAACCTCTGATCCTGCAGGTCAATCTGTTCTGTGTTATGGTAGAGCTGTTCTGTGGTAAGTTCGGAGCATTTTAACCTCTGATACTACAGGTCGACCCGTTATATGGTATGTTCGGAGCATTTTAACTACTGATCTTACAGGTAGACCTGTTCTGTGGTAAGTTAGGAGCATTTTAAGAGCAAAACTTACAGGTAGATCTGTTCTGTGGTAAGTTCGTAGCATTTTAACCTCTGATCCTGCAGGTCGACCTGTTCTATGGTATTTTCGGAGCATTTTAAATACTAATCTTACAGGTAGAGCTGTACTGTGGTAAGATTGGAGTAGTTTAACCTCTAACGTGCAGGTTGATCTATTCTGTGGTATGTTCGGAGCATTTTAACTACTGATCTTACAAGTAGACCTGTTCTCTGGTATGTTTGAAGCCTTTTAACTACTGATCCTGCAAAAAGACCTATTCTGTGGTAAGTTACGAGCATTTTAACTAATGATCCTGCAGGTCAACCTATTCTGTGGTATGTTCAGACTATTTTAACTACTGATCTTACAGGAAGACTTGTTCTGTGGTAAGTTCGGAGCATTTTAACTACTGATCCATCAGGTCGATCTGTTCTGTGGTATTTCCGGACTATCTAAACTACTGATCTTATTTTAACTGCAGGTCGACCAGTTCTATGGTATGTTCGGAGCATTTTAACTACTGATCTATAGACCTGTTCTGTGGTAGGTTTGGCATTTTAACCGGTGATCCTGCAGGTCGACCTTTTCTATGGTATGTTCGGAGCATTTTAACTACTGATCCTGCATGTCGACCTGTTCTGGGGTATGTTTGGAGCATTTTAACATCTGATCCTGCAGGTAGACCTGTTCTGTGGTATGTTCGGAACATTTTAACTACTGATCTTACAGGTAGACCTGTTCTGTGGTAAACTCGTAGCATTTAAACGTCTGATCCTGCAGGTCGACCTGTTCTGTGGTATGTTCGTATCATTTTAACGTCTGATCCTGCATGTCGACCTGTTCTAGGGGTAAGTTCGGAGCATATTAACAACTGATCCTGCAGGTCGACCTGTTCATTAGTTTGTTCAGAGCATTTTAACATGTGATCCTGAAGGTCGCCCTGTTCTGTGGTATGTTCAGAGCATTTTAACTACTGATCCTACAGGTAGACCTGTTCTGTGGTAAGTTTGAAGCATATTAACCTCTGATCGTGCAAGTCGATCTGTGTGTGGTATGTTCGGAATATTTGAACCTCTGATCCTGCAGTTTGACCTGTTCTGTGGTAAAATCGGAGCATTTTAACTACTGATCCTGCAGGTCGACCTGTACTGTGTTGTGTTAGGAGCATTTTAACTACTGTTCCTGCAAATAGATCTGTTCTCTGGTAAGTTCGGAGCATTTAACTACTGATCCTGCAGGTCGAACTGTTCTGTGGTATGCTCTGGGCATTTTAACTACTGACCTTAAAGGTAGATGTTCTGTGGTAAGTTCGGAGCATGTTAACTACTGATCCTGCAAGTCGACCTGTTCTGTGATATGTTCAGAGCATTTTAACTACTGATCTTACAGGTAGACCTGTTCTATGGTATATAAGGAGCATTTTAACCTCTGATCCTGCAAGTCGACCTGCTTTAAGGTATGTTAGGAGCATTTTAACTACTGATCTTACAGGTAGACCTGTTCTATGGTATATAAGGAGCATTTTAACCTCTGATCCTGCAAGTCGACCTGCTTTAAGGTATGTTAGGAGCATTTTAACTACTGATCTTACAGGTCGACCTGTTCTGTGATATGTTCGGAGCATTTTAACTACTGATCTTACAGGTAGACCTGTTTTGTGGTATGTTCAGAGCTTTTTAACCTCTGATCTTGCAAGTCGACCTGTTCTGTGGTATGTTAGAAGCTTTTTTACCTCTGATCCTGCAAGTCGAAATGTTCTGTGGTATGTTCAGAGCTTTTTAACCTCTGATCCTGCAAGTCGACCTGTTCTAGGGTATGTTCAGAGCTTTTAAACCTCTGATCTGCAGGTTGATCTGTTCTGTGGTATGTTAGGAGCATTTTTTAACCTCTGATCTGCAGGTCGATCTGTTCTGTGGTATGTCTGGAGCTTTTTAACCTCTGATCTGCAGGTCGGCCTGTTCTGTGGTATGTTAGGAGCATTTTAACTACTGATCTTACAGGTCGATCTGTTCTGTGGTAAGTTCAGAGCATTTTAACCTCTGATCCTGCAAGTCGATCTGTTCTGTGGTATGTTCGGAGCATTTTAACCTCTGATCTGCAGGTCGATCTGTTCTGTGATATGTTAGGAGCTTTTTTTAACCTCTGATCAGCAGGTCTATCTGTTCTGTGGTATGTCTGGAGCTTTTTAACTACTGATCTTACAGGTAGACCTGTTCTGTGGTATGTTCGGAGCATATTAACTACTGATCTTACTGGTAGACCTGTTCTGTGGTAAGTTCGGATCATTTTAACCTCTGATCGTGCAGGTTGATCTGATCTGTGGTTAGTCCCGAGCATTTTAACTTCTGATCTTACAGGCAGACCTGTTCTGTGGTATGTTCGGAGCATTTTAACTACTTATTTTACAGCAAGACCTGTTCTGTGGTATGTTCGAGTATTTTAACCTCTGATCCTGCAGGTCGACCTGTTCTGTGGTATGTTTGGAGCATTGTAACTACTTATCTCACAGGTAGACCTGTTCTGTGGTATGTTCAGAGCATTTTAGCTACTGATCTTAC
This sequence comes from Loripinus fragilis, assembly GCA_964019695.1. Lineage (NCBI taxonomy): Eukaryota > Metazoa > Mollusca > Bivalvia > Lucinida > Lucinidae > Loripinus > Loripinus fragilis. The sequence continues at coordinate 34,746,815 of OZ026525.1, forward strand.
GGGTATACATTTTCTGTTGTAATTTTGGAGCATTTTAACTTCTGATCCTGCAGGTCGACCTGTTCTGTGGTATGTTTGGAGCATTTTCACTACTGATCTTACAGGTAGATCTGTTCTGTGGTATGTTCGGAGCATTTTAACCTCTGATCTGCAGGTCGATCTGTTCTGTGGTATGTCTGGAGCATTTTAACCTCTGATCTGCAGGTCGATCTGTTCTGTGGTGTGTTAGGAGCTTTTTTTTAACCTCTGATCTGCAGGTCGATCTGTTCTGTGGTATGTCCGGAGCATTTTAACCTCTGATCTGCAGGTCGATCTGTTCTGTGGTGTGTTAGGAGCTTTTTTTAACCTCTGATATGCAGGTCGATTTGTTCTGTGGTATGTCTGGAGCTTTTTAACTACTGATCTTACAGGTAGACCTGTTCTGTGGTAAGTTTGGAGCATTTTAACCTCTGATCGTGCAGGTCGATCTGTTCTATGGTTAGTCCCGAGCATTTTAACTTCTGATCTTACAGGCAGACCTGTTCTGTGGTATGTTCGGAGCATTTTAACTACTTATTTTACAGATAGACCTGTTCTATGGTATGTTCGAGCATTTTAACCTCTGACCCTGCAGGTCGACCTGTTCTGTGGTATGTTTGGAGCATTTTAACAACTTATCTTACAGTTGAACCTGTTCTGTGATATGTTCGGAGCATTTATATACTGATCTTACAGGTAGACCTGTTCTTTGGTAAGTTTGGAGCATTTTAACTACTGATCCTGCAAGTCGACCTGTTCTGTGGTATGTTCGGAGCATTTTAACTACTGATCTTATAGGTCGACCTGTTTTGTATTAAGTTCGGAGCATTTTAACCTCTGATCCTGCAAGTAGATCTGTTCTGTGGTATGTTCAGAGCATTTTAACTACGGATCTTAAAGGTAGACCTGTTCTGTGGTAAGTTCCGTGCATTTTACCTCTGATCCTGCATGTCGACCTGTTCTGTGGTATGTTCGGAGTATTTTAACTACTGATCTTACAAGAAGACCTGTTCTGTGGTTAGTTCGTAGCATTTTAACATCTGATCCTGCAGGTCGACCTGTTCTGTGATATAATCGAAACGATTTAACTACTGTCCCTGCATTACGACCTGTTCTCTTGTATATTCGGAGAATTTTAGCTACTGATCGTACAGGTCGACCTGTTCTTTGTCTTGTTTGGAACATTTTAACTACCGATCCTTGAGGTCGACCTGTTCTTATATGTTTCGAGCATTTTAACCTTTGATCCTTGAGGTAGACCTGTTCCAATTTATAGTCGGAGCATTTTAACTACTGATCTTACAGGTAGACCTGTTCTCTGTCTTGTTTGGAGCATTTTAACTACTGATCCTTCAGGTCGACCTGTTCTGTGGTATGTTCGGAGCATTTTAACTACTGATCTTACAGGTAGACCTGTGCTGTGGTTAGTTTGTAGCATTTTAACCTCTGATCCTGCAGGTCGACCTGTGCTGTGGTAAGTTCGGAGCATTTTAACCTCTGATCTGCAGGTCGACCTGTTCTGTGGTATGTTCATGGCATTTTAGCTACTGATCTTACAGGTAGACCTGTTCTGTGGTATGTTAGGAGCATTTTAACTTCTGATCCTGCATGTCGACTGTTCTGTGATTAGTTCGGAGCATTTTAACTACTGATCCTTCAGGTCGATCTGTTCTGTGGTATGTTCATGGCATTTTAACTACTGATCTTACAGGTAGACCTGTTTTCTTGTTTGTTCGGAGCATTTTAATTTCTGATCCTGCATGTCGACCTGTTCTGTGATATGTTCAGAGCATTTTAACTACTGATCCTTCAGGTCGATCTGTTCTGTGGTATGTTCATGGCATTTTAACTACTGATCATACAGGTAGACCTGTTCTCTTGTTTGTTCGGAGCATTTTAACTTCTGATCCTGCATGTCGACCTGTTCTGTGATTAGTTCGGAGCATTTAAACCTCTGATCCTTCAGGTCGATCTGTTCTGTGGTATGTCTGGAGCATTTTAACTACTGATCTTACAGGTAGACCTGTTCTCTTGTTTGTTCGGAGCATTTTAACTTCTGATCCTGCATGTCGACCTGTTCTGTGATTAGTTCGGAATATTTTAACTTCTGATCCTTCAGGTCGATGTGTTTTGTGGTAAGTCTGGAGCATTTTAACTACTGATCTTACAGGTAGACCTGTTCTGTGGTAAGTTTGGAGCATTTTAACCTCTGATCCTGCAGGTCGACCTGTGATGTGGTATGTTCATGGCATTTTAACTACTGATCTTACAGGTAGACCTGTTCTCTTGTTTGTTCGGAGCATTTTAACTTCTGATCCTGCATGTCGACCTGTTCTGTGATTAGTTCGAAGCATTTTAACTACTGATCCTTCAGGTCGATCTGTTCTGTGGTATGTTCATGGCATTTAACTACTGATCTTACAGGTAGACCTGTTCTCTTGTTTGTTTGGAGCATTTTAACTTCTGATCCTGCATGTCGACCTGTTCTTTGATTAGTTCGGAGCATTTTAACCTCTGATCCTTCAGGTCGATCTGTTCTGTGGTGTGTCTGGAGCATTTTAACTACTGATCTTACAGGTAGACCTGTTCTGTGGTAAGTTCGTGGCATTTTAACCTCTGATTTTACAGGTCGACCTGTTTTGTGGTATGTTTGAAGCATTTTAACTACTGATCCTATAAATAGAACTATTCTCTGGTAAGTTCGGAGCTTTTTAATACTGATCCTGCAGGTCGACCTATTCTGTGGTATATTCGGACTATTTTAACAACTGATCTTACAGGAAGACTTGTTCTGTGATAAGTTCGGTGTTTAAGTACTGATCCAGCAGGTCGAAGTTCTGTGGTATGTCCGGACTATTTTAACTACTGATCTTATTTTAACTGCAGGTCGACCTGTTCTGTGGTATGTTCGGAGCATTTTAACTACTGATCTTACAGGTAGACCTGTTCTCTGGTATGTTCGGAGCATTTTAACCTCTGATCCTGCAGGTCGACCTGTTCTAAGGTATGTTCAGGGCGTTTTAACTACTAATCTTACAGGTAGACCTGTTCTGTGGTAAGTTCGGACAAGTGTTTTAAGTTTTAGGACAAGTGTTTTTAAGCTTTAGGACAAGTGTTTTTAAGTTTTTAGAACAAGTGTTTTTAGTTTAAGGACAAGTGTTGTTAAGTTTTAGGACAGTGTTTTTAAATTTTAAGACAAGTGTTTTTAAGTTTTAGGGCAAGTTTCAGGACAAGTGTATTTAGTTTTAGGACAAGTGTTTTTTAAGTTTTAGGAGAAGTGTTTTTAGATTTAGGACAAGTGTTTTTAAGGTTTAGGATAAGTTTTTTAAGTTTTAGGACAAGTGTTTTTAAGTTTAGGACAAGCGTTTTTAAGCTTTTTAGGACTATAGTTTTTAGGGTTTGGACAAGCATTTTTCATGTTTAGGACAATTGTTTTATGTTTTAGGACAAGTTTTTTTAAGTTTTAGGACAAGTAATTTTAAAATTTAGGACAAGTGTTTTTAAGGTTTTAGGACAAGTGTTTTTAAGGTTTTAGGACAAGTTCTTTAAGGTTATGACAAGTGTTTTTTACGTTTTTAGGACAAGTGTTTTTAAGTTTTAGTACAAATGTTTTTAAGTTTTAGGACAAGTGTTTTTAAGCTATAGGACAAGTGTTTTTAAGTTTTAGGAAAAGTTATTAAGTCTTAGGACAATAGTTATTAAGTTTTAGGACAAGTGTTTTAAGTTTAAAGACAAGTATTATTAAGTTTTAGGACAAATGTATTAGGTTTTTAGGACAAGTGTGTTTAAGTTTTAGGGCAAATGTTATTAAGTTTTAGGACAAGTGTTTTGTTTAAGTTTTAGGGCACATGTTTTTAAGTTTTAGGACAAGCAATTTTAAGTTTAAGGACAAATGTTTTTAAGTTTTAGGACAAGTGTTTTTAAGTTTTAGGACAATTATTTTTAAGGCTGGGACAAGTGTTTTTAAGTTTAAGGACAAGTCATAATTTTAAGTTTGAGGAGAAGTGTTTTAAGTTTTACGACAAGTGTTTTTAAGATTTGGAACAATTAATTTTAAGTTTTACGAAAAATGTTCTTAAGTTGTAGGAAAAGTGAATCTAAGTTTTTAGGACAAGTATTCATAAGTTTAAGGACAAATGTTTTAAGTTTTTAGGACAAGTGTTTGTAAATTTGAGGACAAATGTTTTTAAGTTTTAGGACAAGTAATAAAAATATGTATTAGGACAAATATTTTAAGTTTTAGGACAAGTGTTTTTAAGTTTTAGGACAAGTCTTTTTAAGTTTTAGGACAAGTGTTTTTAAGATTTTAGAACAAGTGTTTTTAGTTTAGGACAAGTGTTTTTAAGTTTAAGGGCAAGTTTCAGGACAAGTGTATTTAGTTTTAGTATAGGTGTTTTTAAGTTTTAGGAGATAGAGAGAGAGAGAGAGAGAGCCGGAGAGAGAGAGAGAGTGGCAGAGGGAGAAAGAGAGATTGAGAGCGCGGGGGAGAAGAGCAGGAGAAAAAGTGGGGGAGAGAGTGGGAGATATAGGGAGAGAGAGGGAGAGCGGGAGAGAGAGAGAGAGAGAGAGGGAGAGCGGAAGAGGGGGAGAGCGGAAGAGGGGGATAGCGGCAGAGGGTGATGAAAAGAGAGAGTGCGGGAGAGAATATGAAAGAGAGAGATAGGGAGAGAAAAAGTGAGAGAGTGTGGGGAGACCAGGGAGAAAGAGCGGGGAGGGAGAACGTGGAGAGAGAGTGGGAGAGAAAGAGCAAGAGAGAAATAGAGTGAGTGAGAGAGAGTGGGAGAGAGAGAGAAAGAGTGAGAGAAAGGGAGAGTGAGCGGCAGAGAGGGAGAGAGCGACAGAGAGAGAAAGAGAGGGAGAGAGATAAAGCGGGAGAGATGAAGAGAGAGAGAGAGAGAGAGAGAGAGAGAGAGAGAGAGAGATTGAGAGTGTGTGAGAGAGATTGGAGGAAAGAGAGAGCGGTAAACAGAGAGAGCGGGAGAGAGAGCACCAGAGGGAGAAAAAGAGAGATTTAGAGCGCGGGAGAGATAGAGTGGTAGAGAGAGTGGGGGAGGGAGAGAGCGTGAGAGAGAGCGGGGGAGAGAGAGCAGGAGAGAGATAGTGAAAGAGAGAGAGAGAGCGGGAGAGGGAGAGACAGAGTGAGAGAGGGAGAAAAAGAGAGATTTAGAGTGCGGGAGAGAGAGTGTGGTAGAGAGAGTGTGGGAGGGAGAGAGCGGGAGAGAGAGCGGGGGAGAGAGAGCAGGAGGGAGATAGTGAAAGAGAGAGAGAGAGCGGGAGAGGGAGAGACAGAGTGAGAGAAATGGAGAGAGAGCGTGAGAGAGAGCATGGGAGAGAGGGAGAGAGTGGGTTAGAGAGAGAGCGGGAGAGAGAGAGCAGGAGAGAGATAGTGGGAGTGAGAGAGAGTGGGAGAGAGACAGAGTAGGAGAGGGAGGGATAGAGGGAGAGCGGGAGAGAGAGTTGGAGAGGGAGAACGGAAAATGGAGAGAACGGCAGATGGCGATAGAGAGAGATTGCAGGAGAGAGAGAGAAAGAGAGAGAGAGAAAGAGAGAGAGAGCAAGAGCAATAGAGCGGGGGAGATAGCAGGGAGAGAGAGCGCGGGAAAGAGGGAGAGAGTGAGAGAGAAAGAGAGTGGAGAGAGTGCGTGAGAGAGGGAGAGAGACAGCGCGAGAGAGAGATTGAGAGTGCGGTAGAGAGAGAGAGAGAGCGGGAAATACAGAGAGCGGGAGAGAGAGCGACAGAGGATGAAAGAGAGAGATTGAGAGGTGGGAGAGAGAGAGAGAGTGCGGGAGAGAGAGTTGGAAAGATGGAGAGGGAGAGATAGAGGGAGAGCGGGAGAGATAGTGAGAGAGAGCGGGAAAGGGAGAGATAAAGGTAGAGCGGGAGAGATAGTGGGAGTGTGGGAGAGGGAAGGAGAGATAGCGGGAGAGGGAGAGAGTGAGAGCGAAAGGTGGAGAGAGCGGCAGATGGCTTTAGAGAGTGAGAGCGCTGGAGAGAGAGCGAAATACAGAGAGGGAGAGAGAGGCAGAGGGAGAAAGAGAGAGAGTGAGAGTGCAGGGGAGAGAGAGCGGGAGAGAGAGAGAGCGCAGGGGAGAGAGAGAGAGAGCGGGAGAGATAGGGAGAGAGAGAGGGAATGCGGGAGAGAGAGAGAGAAAGCGAAAAATACAGAGAGTGCCAGAGGAAGAAAGTGAGAGATTGAGAGTGTGGGGGAGAGAGAGCAGGAGAGAGAGAGAGAGAGAGAAAGAGAGGGGGAGAGAGAGAAAAAAAGCGATAGGGAGAGAGAGGGAGAGCGGGATAGAGAGGAAGATCGGGAGAGAGAGGGAGAGCTGGGAGAGAGATCAGGAGAGAGAAAGTGGGAGTGAGAGAGAGTGGGGGAGAGAGGGAGAGACAGAGTGGGAAAAAGGGAGAGAGAGTGCGGGAGAGAGAGAAAGTGGGAGTGAGAGAGAGCGTAAGAGAGAAAGAGACAGAGGGGTGAGGGAGAGCGGGAGAAAGAGAGAGTGGGAGAGGGAGACAGGGAGAGCGGATAATGGAGAAAGCGGCAGATGGCGATAGAAAGAGAGAGCGCGGGAGAGAGAAAGAAAGAGAGAGCAAGCCCCGCCTGTTATGTTACTTGTTCCGTATATTTAACAGCTGATCACGTAGCTCTGCCTGTTTGTAACTTGTTCCGTGCGTTTTAACAGATGATCGCGCAGCCTGGCCTGATAAGTAACTTGTTCCGACATTTTAACTTAACAGCTGATCACACAGCCCCGCCTGTTATGTAACTTGTTCCGTGCATTTTAACAGATGATCATGAAGCCCCGCCAGTAATGTAACTTGTTCGGAACATTTTTACAGATGATCACGCAACCTCGACTGTTAAGAAATTTGTTCCAAACATTTTAACAGCTGATCACGCAGCCCTGCCTGTTATGTTACTTGTTCCACACATTTTTACAGATGATCATGCAGCCTGGTCTGTTATGTATCATATTCCGAACATTTGAACAGATGATCACGCAGCCCCCCTGATATGTAACTTGTTCCGAACATTTTAACAGATGATCACGCAGCCCCGCCAGTTATGTAACTTGTTCTGTGCATTTTAACAGATGATCACGCAGCCCCGCCTGTTATGCAACTTGTTCCGAACATTTTAACAGTTGATCACACCGCCCCGCCAGTAATGTAACTTGTTCCGTGCATTTTTACAGATGATAACGCAGTCTGTCCTATTATGTAACTTATTCCGAACATTTTAACAGCTGATCACGCAGCCCCGCCTGTTCTGCAACTTGTTCCGTGAATTTTAACAGATGATCACGCAGCCCCGCCTGTTATGCAACTTGTTCCGTGAATTTTAACAGATGATCACGCAGCCCCGCCTGTTATGCAACTTGTTCCGTGTATTTTTACAGATGATCACGCAGCCCCGCCTGTTATGTAACTTGTTCCGAACATTTTAACAGATGATCACGCAGCCCCGCCTGTTATGTAACTTGTTCCGAACATTTAAACAGATGATCACGCAGCCCTGCTGTTATGTAACTTGTTCCGAACATTTTAACAGATGATCACGCAGCCCCGCCTGTTATGCAACTTGTTCCGTGTATTTTTACAGATGATCATGCAGTCTGGTCTGTTATGTATCATATTCTGAACATTTGAAGAGATGATCACGCAGCCCTGCTGTTATGTAACTTGCTCCGTGCATTTTAACAGATGATCACGCAGCCCAGCCTGTTATGTAACTTGTTCCGAACATTTTAACAGATGATCACGCAGCCCCACCTGTTATGTAACTTGTTCCGTGTATTTTTACAGATGATCATGCAGTCTGGTCTGTTATCTATCATATTCTGAACATTTGAAGAGATGATCACGCAGCCCAGCCTGTTATGTAACTTGCTCCGAACATTTAAACAGATGATCACGCAGCCCCACCTGTTATGTAACTTGTTCTGAACATTTTTACAGATGATCATGCAGTCTGGTCTGTTATGTATCATATTCTGAACATTTGAAGAGATGATCACGCAGCCCAGCCTGTTATGTAACTTGCTCCGAACATTTTAACAGCTGATCACGCAGTCCCGCCTGTTATGCAACTTGTTCCGCGAATTTTAACAGATGATCACGCAGCCCCGCCAGTTATGTAACTTGTTTCGTGCATTTTAACAGATGATCACGCAGCCCCGCCTGTTATGCAACTTGTTCAGTGAATTTTAACAGATGATCACGCAGCCCCGCCTGTTATGTAACTTGTTCCGTGCATTTTAACAGATGATCACGCAGCCCCACCTGTTATGTAACTTGTTCTGTGCATTTTTACAGATGATCATGCAGTCTGGTCTGTTATGTATCATATTCTGAACATTTGAAGAGATGATCACGCAGCCCAGCCTGTTATGTAACTTGCTCCGAACATTTAAACAGATGATCACGCAGCCCCACCTGTTATGTAACTTGTTCTGTGTATTTTTACAGATGATCATGCAGTCTGGTCTGTTATGTATCATATTCTGAACATTTGAAGAGATGATCACGCAGCCCTGCTGTTATGTAACTTGTTCCGAACATTTTAACAGATGATCACACAGCCCCGCCTGTTATGCAACTTGTTCCGTGTATTTTTACAGATGATCATGCAGTCTGGTCTGTTATATATCATATTCTGAACATTTGAAGAGATGATCACGCAGCCCAGCCTGTTATGTAACTTGCTCCGAACATTTAAACAGATGATCACGCAGCCCCCGCAGTTATGTAACTTGTTCTATGCGTTTTAACAGATGATCACGCAGCCCAGCCTGTTATGTAACTTGCTCCGAACATTTAAACAGATGATCACGCAGCCCTGCTGTTATGTAACTTGTTCCGAACATTTTAACAGATGATCACGCAGCCCCGCCTGTTATGCAACTTGTTCCGTGTATTTTTACAGATGATCACGCAGCCTGGTCTGTTATGTATCATATTCTGAACATTTGAAGAGATGATCACGCAGCCCAGCCTGTTATGTAACTTGCTCCGAACATTTAAACAGATGATCACGCAGCCCCCGCAGTTATGTAACTTGTTCTATGCGTTTTAACAGATGATCACGCAGCCCCGCCTGTTATGCAACTTGTTCCGTGCATTTTAACAGATGATCATGCAGCCGGGCCTGTTATGTAACTAGTTCCATGCACTTTAACAGCTGATCACGCAGTCCCGCCTGTTATGTAACTTGTTCCGTGCATTTTAACAGATGATCACGCAGCCCCACCTGTTATGTAACTTGTTCCGAACATTTTTACAGATGATCATGCAGCCTGGTCTGTTATGTATCATATTCCGAACATTTGAACAGATGATCACGCAGCCCTGCTGTTATGTAACTTGTTCCGAACATTTTAACAGATGATCACACAGCCCCGCCAGTTATGTAACTTGTTCTGTGCATTTTTACAGATGATCACGCAGCCTGGTCTGTTATGTATCATATTCCGAACATTTGAACAGATGATCACGCAGCCCTGCTGTTATGTAACTTGTTCCGAACATTTTAATAGATGATCACGCAGCCCGGCCAGTTATGTAACTTGTTCCGTGCATTTTTATAGATGATAACGCAGTCAGTCCTATTATGTAACTTATTCCGAACACTTTAACAGATGATCACGCAGCCCCGCCTGTTATGTAACTTGTTCCGTATATTTTTACAGGTGATCATGCAGCCTGGTCTGTTATGTATCATATTCCGAACATTTGAACAGATAATCACGCAGCTCTGCCTGTTATGTAACTTGTTCTGAACATTTAAACAGATGATCACGTCGTCCCGCCAATTATGTAACGTGTTCTGTGCATTTAAACAGATGATCACGCAACCCCGCCTGTTATGCAACTTGTTCCGTGCATTTAAACAGATAATCACACAGCCCGGCCTGTTATGTAACTTCTTCGGTGCACTTTAACAGCTGATCACGTAGCCAGGTTTGTTATGTATCATATTCCGAACATTTGAACAGATGATCACGCAGCCCCGCTGATAAGTAACTTGTTCCGAACATTTTAACAGATGATCACGCAGCCCCGCCTGTTATGCAACTTGTTCCGAACATTTTAACAGATGATCACGCAGCCCCGCCTGTTATACTACTTGTTCCGAATATTTTAACAGATGATCATGCAGCCTGGTCTGTTATGTATCATATTCCGAACATTTGAACAGATGATCATGCAGCCCCACCTGTTATGTAACTTGTTCCCAACATTTTAACAGATGATCACGCAGCCCAGCCTGTTATGTTACTTGTTCCGACCATTTTAACAGAGATGATCACGCTGCCCCGCCTGTTACGCAACTTGTTCCGTGAATTTTAACAGCTGATCACACAACCCCGCCCGTTATGCAACTCGTTCCATCATTTAAACAGATGATCACGCAGCCCGGCCTGTTATTAAACTAGTTCCGAACATTTTATCAGATGATCACGCAGCCAGGCCTGTTATATAACTTATTCCGAACATTTAAACAGCGGATCACGCAGCCTGGCCTGTTATGTAACTTGCTCCGTGCATTTTAACAGATGATCATGCAGCACCGCCTGTTATGAAACTTGTTCCGTGCATTTTAACAGATGATCACGCAGCCTGGTCTGTTATGTATTATATTCCGAATTTTTTAACAGATGATCACGCAGCCTCGCCTGTTATGTAACTTGTTCTGAACATTTAAACAGATGATCACGCCGTCCCGCCAATTATGTAACGTGTTCTGTGCATTTAAACAGATGATCACGCAACCCCGCCTGTTATGCAACTTGTTCCGTGCATTTAAACAGATAATCACACAGCCCGGCCTGTTATGTAACTTCTTCGGTGCACTTTAACAGCTGATCACGTAGCCAGGTTTGTTATGTATCATATTCCGAACATTTGAACAGATGATCACGCAGCCCCGTTGATATGTAACTTGTTCCGAACATTTTAACAGATGATCACGCAGCCCCGCCAGTTATGTAACTTGTTCTGTGCATTTTAACAGATGATCACGCAGCCCCGCCTGTTATGCAACTTGTTCCGAACATTTTAACAGATGATCACGCAGCCCCGCCTGTTATACTACTTGTTCCGAATATTTTAACAGATGATCATGCAGCCTGGTCTGTTATGTATCATATTCCGAACATTTGAATAGATGATCATGCAGCCCCACCTGTTATGTAACTTGTTCCCAACATTTTAACAGATGATCACGCAGCCCAGCCTGTTATGTAACTTGTTCCGACCATTTTAACAGAGATGATCACGCTGCCCCGCCTGTTATGCAACTTGTTCCGTGAACTTTAACAGCTGATCACACAACCCCGCCCGTTATGCAACTCGTTCCATCATTTAAACAGATGATCACGCAGCCCGGCCTGTTATTTAACTAGTTCCGAACATTTTAACAGATGATCACGCAGCGAGGCCTGTTATATAACTTATTCCGAACATTTTAACAGCGGATCACGCAGCCTGGCCTGTTATGTAACTTGCTCCGTGCATTTCAACAGATGATCATGCAGCACCGCCTGTTATGAAACTTGTTCCGTGCATTTTAACAGATGATCACGCAGCCTGGTCTGTTATGTATTATATTCCGAACATTTTAACAGATGATCACGCAGCCTCGCCTGTTATGTAACTTGTTCCGAACATTTTAACAGCTGATCACGCAGCCCTGCCTGTTATGTAACTTGTTCCGTGCATTTAAACAGATGATCACGCAGCCTCGCCTGTTATTTAACTAGTTCCGAACATTTTAACAGATGATTACGCACTCCGGCCTATTATGTAACTTATTCCGCACATTTTAACAGATGATCACACAGCCCGGCTTGTTATGAATCTTATTACGAAAATTTTATCAGATGATCATGCAGACCTGACTGTTATGTAACTTTTTCTGTGCATTTTAACAGCTGATCACGCAGCCCAGCCTGTTATTTACATTGTTCGATGCATCTTAACAGCTGATCACACAGCTGGGCCTCTTATCTAAATTGTTCGATGCATTTTATCAGATGATCACACAGCTGGGCCTGTTTTGCATCTTTTTTTAAGTTTAAAGACAAGTGCTTTTGAGTTTAAGGACAAGTTGTTTTTTGTTTTTTTTAAATTTTAGGACAAGCGTTTTTAAGTTTTGGGACAAGTGTTTTTAAGTTTAAGTTTAAGGACAAGTGTTTAAAAGTTTAAGGACAATAGTTTTTAGGGTTAGGACAAGTTTTTTAAGTCTTAGGATAAGCGTTTTTATTTTTAAGGACAAGTTTTTTTTAAGTTTTAGGAAAAGTGCTTATAAGTTATAGTACAAGCGTTTTTAAGTGTAAGGACAAGTGCTTTGAAGTTTTAGGGCAAGTGTTTTAAAGTTTTAGGACAATAATTTTTTTGTTTTGGACAAGTTTTTTAACTGTTAGGATAAGAGTTTTTAAGTTTTGGGACAAGTGATTGTAAGGTTTAGGACAAGAGTTTTTTAAGTTTTAGGAAAAGTCTTTTAAAGTTTTAGGACAAATGTTTTTTAAGTTTAAGGACAAGTGTTATTTAGTTTTAGGACAAGTGGTTTTAAGTTTTATGACAAGTGCTTTCAAGTTTTAGGACAAGTTTTTTAAAGTTTTAGGACAAGTGTTTTTATGTTTTAGGACAAGCGTTTTTAAGTTTAAGGGCAAGTGTTTTTTAAGCTTTAGGACAAGTGTTTTAAAGTTTTAGGTCAATAGTTTTAAGGATTGGACAAGTTTTATTAAGTTTTAGGATAAGTATTTTTAAGTTTTAGGGTAAGTGTTTTTAAGTTTGAGGATAAGAGTTTTTAAGTTTTAGGACCAGTGTTTTTAAATTTTAGGACAAGTGTTTTTAAGTTTTAGGACAAGTGTTATTCAGTTGTAGGACAAGTGTTTTAAAGCTTTGGGACAAGTTTTTTTAAGTTTTAGGACAAGCACTGTTTTTAAGTTATTTAGGACTAGTGTTTTACGTTTTATGACAAAGTTTTTTTTCAAGTTATAGGACTAGAGTTTGTTAAGGTCTTGGACAAGGGTTTTTAAACTTTTAAGGACAAGTGTTTTTGAGTTTTAGAACAAGTGCTATTAAGTTTTAGGACAAGTGTTTTTGAGTTTAAGGAAAAATGCTATGAGTTTTAGGACAAGTTTTTTTAAGTTTTAGGGCAAGCTGTTTTAAGTTTTAGGACAAGTGTTTATTAAAATTTTCAGGACAAATGTTTTTAAGTTTTAGGACAAGTTTTTTTAAGGTTTAGGACAGTGTTTTTTTTAAGTTTTAGGACAAGTGTTTTTAAGTGTTTTAGGACAAGTGTTTTTAAGTTTTAGGACAAGCTTTTTTTAAGTTTTAGGACAGTGTTTTTATGCTTTAGGACAAGTGTTTTTAAGTTTTTTATGACAATTGTTTGAATTTTAGGACAATTTTTTAAGTTTTAGGACAAGTGTTTTTTAAGTTTTAGGACAAGTGTTTTTTAAGGTTTTTAGGACATAGATACAACAACAACAACAACAACAACACAACAACAACAACTTCTGTAGTTTCTACAGCAACGAATTCTATAATAACAACAATAACACCATCAACAACAACAACTATAGTTACTAGAACAACAACATGTGTAGTTACTTCTGCAACAACAACTGTATTCCCTATAACTACAACTATAGTCAATTCTACAACTACAACTGTAGATACTACAACAAGAACATTATCAACAACAACAACAACAACAACAACTTTAGTTACTACAATAACTACAGCAACATTTTATCTATAGTTACAACAAAAACAACAACACCAACAAGAACACCACCAACAACAACTTTAACAATGAAAACAATTCCTACTGTTGTGACACCAACAACAACTACCTTTTTGTACAACAACACTAACAACAACTGGAGTTACTACAGCAACAAATACAATTACAAAATAAGGGAGCGCAGTGGCTCAGTGGTAGAGTGCTTGACTCGAGACCGAAGGGCCGCGGGTTCAAGCCTCACCGGCGTCACTGTGTTGTGGTCCTTGAGCAAGACACATTTATCCTAGCTTAGTACTGGTTCAACCCAGGAAGATCCGTCCCTATATAACTGAAAGATTGTTGATAGGGCGTAAAGAATCAAATCAAACAAACAAACAATTACGAAATATCCCGTGATGTGCAAGGTGGTAGTATAAGATAGCTATACCATGTTTGTCCACCTGTACGTAAGTTAATTCACTCGTTAAAGCTCGTGGATTATCTCCGCGTACAGGCGGACAACCTATGGTAAAATATTACAACTCACAATATTTTAGATCACCTCCCATAACTTGATGAGAGGAAATTGCAGTCTAGAATGTCAGTTTCAACACATTTATTGTATTTTTAGAATCTAAGCGTGATATATACCTTGAGAATACCTTGAAAATAGTTGCTGGACTCTGGGGGAAGGACAAAATATGGACACAAAATGATGTACATTTCGTTTTTAGCCATTGCACGCTGCAGAAAAAAAACTTACCAGACTGTTCGTTTAGGCCTGGTCAGAAATAGCACTGCTTACGCCAAAATGATATTTGATAAAGAATATCATGATCAAACGGCACATGGATATATACACTAATCTGAGTGAGTCTACACTGTTTGCGTATCAGAAGTAGAGAGAACAAACAGTGGGGACTGATCAGCATATATATGTACATCTCTAACATGTGATCAGTGAAATATTTCCCAGATAAATTTGCTAAAAAATCAAAATAAAAAAAAAGATAAAAAAAAAGAATGAAATGCAGCAAAATACTACATAATATGTATATTACACGATGTGAAGCCTGCGTGTCAGCAACACAGGAAGCACCTGGGTCAGAGCTAAATATTTCCTGTTTTCCAGACAACTAAAACGATCCCACTTCCTACTTCCTGTTTCACAGACAATTAAAAAATGACATCACCAAAGTCAAGATTTACAATAGTATTGTAAGGGCTGATGCTTTGGCCATTTTTACATGCATTTGAAGCAATACCTGGCTTCTAGAGCCACACCGGATAGGGCGGCAGTCGAAAACGCTAATACTATCAACGAGATAAAAAAAATAGTTAGAAACAGATTTCGATTGCCATTTGTCGCCTGATTGGCGACAAATGGCAATCGATAACACTGTAATTAGCGATGGTTGATCCGCATTCGTTGATTGTTAAGAGCGTTTTCGATTGCCGCCTATCCCGTTTGAGAATGTCATGCCTATGGTAAGTTAAAAAGTGAGTAAGATCAGGAAATATGCAGACCGACCCACGGCACCGTGGTGGATGGAGCACAACAGAACACTAAGTCGCAAGACATCCTCAGTACAATTAAAGCAAAGCATCCAGCTCTCTCTTCCTCTTCAAGATGAGTGCAAAACACAAAGTAATGCATAACAAAAAAACGACCAGCGAAAATCTCCCTAAACAATGTTAGGTGCATAAAACAAAGAAACAACTGTCAATACCCATTCGGCCACAAATACATTTATTTCTTTCATCAGGCTACAGTCAAATTATAATACAAAAAGTAAGTGAGTATGATAAGGAATTACCACAATCATAAACGGCAGACCAACCCATGGCACCGTGAGAAAGAGCTACAGGACATATACAGTAAGAAGACATCCAAAAGACAATTAAAGTAAAGCAACTAGCTCTCTCTTCCTCGTCAAAATAATGGCAAAACTAGAGAAGCCATAAAGTAATGCATACCAAATCAAAGACCAACACAGAACCCCCACAAACAATGAGAGGTACATAAAACAACAAATCAACAACAACAGAACCACCGCCTCAGAACTGACAGCAGCCTAAGCCACAGGTGGGGGGGGGGTTTAATACTTTTTACTTTCATGTACAGATAACAGGCAAAACGACGAAATAATCGAGTTACCCAGTACACACCCCACCCACCCCTCTACAGTTCGAGCAATATAAATATGTAAGTGAAGCTTAGCAACAATATTTGGGCATTCTTTCGAGAAAATTAGATAAAAGAATCAGCCGACGTTGGGCTGCCCCCTAAAACAAACAGATTGAGGCCGCGCACACCCTACAAACGTTAGAACTGATCTGGCCCCAGTACGTTCTAACAACAAACAAAATTGGCAATCTAGAAACAAGTACCTTGGAACAGGATCAGGCCAACAAAAGCCGGGGGGAGTCGTGTCGAATTCTTGTACATGTTCAGGAAAAAACCCTCATATTTTGTGTACGAGAATATTGGCCGCATTTGGGATCGTGGGTTGACACCATATCCCAAATGAGGTCCGAATCTGAATCACAAAAGTCAAAACGCCAGCAATTGCTGGCCTTTTAAATGTTAAAATGCCGACAATTATTGCCCAAGCTGGTCTGCGCCTTTGTTATTCCCAAACCCCTGAAGACAGGTTTTCTCGTGTCCATGCCCACATTTGCAACATCAGAATCTAGGGCGAATGTTTGGCGAGTAAAATGCATTAATTTGAAAACCCTATGCGGCCTATGCAAGAGCCCGTTCTTAAAGGTGGTGTTATCATTGTTGTTGTTCAAATTGTATGCGGGGGTTTGTTTTGGTTCCTTGTTTTGGTTTGTTTTTGGTGTCCTCTCTCGTTCAGCAATTCATCTTACAAAAGGGAGCGCAGTGGCCATAAATTGAAGCAGGAGTCAACGTGTGCGGATCCAGAGGGGGGACAGGGGGTCCGGACCCCACCTGGAAAATTACAACAATATAGGGTTCCTTAGCAATACTGGTCCGGGTCCCCTTAAATCACAAAGCTACAAATCCAGCATTCATTGTGGGGCTATCATCGGCCCGTCAGCGAAACGCCATTTAAATGGCGTTTCGCTGACGAGCCGTTGATGGCCCGCTTATAGTGGTATTTGGGTCCTTCCTCCCCTCATCAAACTAAAAAAAAAAAAGAAAAAAACGTTGTCAAAGTTGGGCCCGCTCTGACAAAACTTTCTGGATCCGCGCATGAGTCAACCATAAATTGAAGCCCCATAGAGAATTGGCAAAAAATGTATGCTTCTTTTTAGAACAAACGCAAACATATGGGTTGAGACACGAAAAAAAACCCCTTGAATTTGGTATTTCTGACAAAGTAAAATTCAAACCAGCCTGCTCAGCTATAGAGACTAGCTAGAAAATTGAAAGTATGCTTGTAGCAAGTCTCGATCTGATACTTTCCAATAAGCGAATGAAAAAGGCGCTGATCAGACTGCGGATGCACAGGCTGGTCTGTGCCTTTGTGGTTCGCAAATCCCAGAAGACATGTTTTCTTGCGTCCAGGCCCATATTACATCGGGCAGCAGCAAAGACCCAGGTGAGCCTGCGCATATGGGCAGTCTGACTAGAGCCTTCACTTCTTGCATACATAAAGCATGGAAGTAGAAGAAGTCTCAGTTAAATAATAAGACAACTAGCCCTGCTAAATAGGTCAGCTTGGGCATTTAAAGAGGGCCTAAGGCATGTGCGATAAGTACAAAACTCTTGTTTGCAGGCCCATACAATGCTTGACATTCACTCCACTCCTAAATTCAAAATGAGTTTGATGAAGTTTTGGCCATGAAAAGTGAATGGATGCTCTAGCAAATGTACAATTTATTGGCTTTTATTTTGAAAAACACATACCGGTACTTATGTGGCTACATAAATGCTTTGTAGCCACATACCCCCACATGCACAGTCTTGCCAGAGCCTTCCCTGATGACCTGTGCATTAAGGGTCAACATTTGACAAGCTGGCCAAATGAGTTTCACGATTTTTTGTCGTCTGCTGACTTTTTTTTGCATAATCAACTTTTTTTTAATTCTTTCAGGAAGACTATCAGAGTGTTAAACAGTTTGGATCTCGATCAGGACGCACATTTTGTTGAGATTGATCTGGGTCCAAACTATTTGCAAAGGTTTATACATGTATAAAGCCTTACTACAGATGGTTCAAAGATGCATAATAATAGGATTATACTATTTTCATAGAAACAGGTAAATTAAGGTGTATATTATACTGCAGTAAATAATATATGTACCAATATAGAGTACCCATTACCTGGGTTAGTTTATATGTTTTGTTTCCAACGATTCTCATGTATCTTTGAATCCACAGTACAAATATAACATCACTGTGACCACTGGATAATTTACGAGAAGTAAAATAAAGATATAGGATTGGCTGTGTCATTTTGTTTGTTTCGGGAGCAAAACAACTTGTACAATTTTGAAAAAAAGACATATTTGGGACCGATGAAACAGGGAGAATGACAGCCGAAATACAGAGAACAAGATGCAGAACAGAAAAAAATGGAAGCCAAAATATGTTAAACAAGATGCGGAACAGATGGAACAGACAGAGCGGCAGCCTTGCTTACTGTGTTAACTATTTACCTGCTTAAAGGCTGCCATTCACAGCAAATGTAGTCTGCAATCTCATCTGCTGATGTACTTTGGTAGCCAATGTTGCAAACAGTATGGAGTTCGTTCAGAAATTGTAAGTGAGTATGATCAGGAAATACCACAATCACAAACTGCAGACAAACCCATTGCGCCTCGAGGAAGAGCCATCCAATTATCACAAGACACCAGGAAAACAAACTAAGCTAAGCAATCAGCCAAGATGATTGCAAAACTAGAATGGACTTAAAGTCACATACAGTAAAACATACAACAATTAGGACACCCACAACGGGAGTAATGCACCAGTCATTTGTATCCACGCCACCCCCCACCTACGGTGATAGCGGTGAAATAGCCGGGCTATGGTGCAGTGCAAGTACTTTTTGATTGTCCCCGCAGTGCTGGATAAGTGGGTGGGGGGTATAACATTGGGAAACCTACCCCGGTGAGATTTGCTGTAGTGTAGGGTGGGGCTAAGAGTATAAGAGTAGGGTTGTTACCATCAGCTTGTCCCCACAGGGCGGGGCTTATACCAGGGCTTTGAAAAATAAACAGTCACTATCCCCGCCCATCCCCGTAGGAGGGAGAGCAGTTAATACAAACAATCAACTACGAATCATCAACAACAGAACCACCGCCTTAGAACCGACAGCAGCCTAAGCTAGGGTGGGGGGGGGGGCTTAAATGTATTTTACTGGTACCAAATCTTTGCCCTAGATTCTGTTGATGTTGAAATACACAAATGTTCAACTCACATGGAGGCCATGCGCGGATCCAAAAAAATTTGTCAGATGGGGTCCAACTTTTTTTTTAGTTGATGAGGGGTGGGTGGATCCAAATAGCACTTTAAGCGGGTAATCATCGGCCCGCCAGCGAAACACCATTTAAATGCGTTTCGCTGGCGTGCTGATGATGGCCCAACATTGAATGCTGGCTCGGTAGCTTCGTAATTGTTCAGAGGATCTGGACCAGAATTGCTAAGAAACCTTATATTTTTGTGATTTTTCAGGGGGGGGGGGTCCGGACCCCCTGTCCCCCTCTTAATCCGCCCATGGAGGCCTTCTAACTAATACAGTGCATCATCATAGAGAACCACTCTAATCAAATTAACATACTATGATGAAACAAAGAAAAGGCTCAAAATGCTATGTGAGAAGCAGTCAGACTGCTTTGATCAGGGTGCACTTCAATGGTAAATGTGTTCTGAAGTACATTTAAAATGTCTGCAGCATATGCATAGTATAACAAGCAGACACTTCCATTTGCTCTCTTACATGTATCTGCTTATTGGCACGCTGTAGCTCAGTTGGTAGAGCGTTAAACTAGGGATCGAGGGGCTGCTAGATTGAGACACACCTCAGCCACTGTGTTGTGTCTTTATCTGCTGCTTAGTGGGCACACAGCATGCGCGATTTCAGAAAGTTTTGTCAGAGGGGGTCCAACTTTGACGCTTTTATTTTTTAGTTTGATGAGGGGAGGAAGCATCCAAATATCATTATAAGCGGGCCATCAACGGCCCGCCAGCAAAACGCCGTTTAAATGGTGTTTCGCTGGCGTGCCGATGATGGCCCAACATTGAATGCTGGCTTGGTAGCTTTGTGATTTATCAGGGGATCCAGACCTGTATTGCTAAAAAAAAATATATACTTTTGTGATTTTTCAGTGGGGGGTCCAGACCCCCTGCCCCCCCCCCCCCCCCCCCCTCTGGATCCGCACATGCACAGAAAATCTTTCTGACATGACTGAAATATTGTTGAGTGGGACATAAAGCATCAGCACTAACAAAGTACTCTTATCTGCTTAAGTACTGTTTTGCATATAATATGAACCCTGATCAGACGGCATCCTTAGTAAATGAGTTATGGAGTACACTTGAGTGCATTATATGCAGCAGATGCAACAAGCTGATAACATTTTAGGACAAAATAAATATTGGTAGGATAATGGTAAATACAGGTGGTGCATAATGCTACAGCTGCTTAACTCTGTGTTTACTTGGTAATTTTGAATGTTTTTTGTTGTCTGCTGATTTTTTGTAAATCAACTTTTTCGAAAAATACTTTCAGAAATACTGTTGTTTAGGATTTTTTAGCAATACTGGTCTGGATCCCCAGGAAAATCCAAAAGCTGCCAAACCAGAATTCAATGCTGGGCCATCGCTGGCAGGCCGATGAGGGCCTGCTGTATCCTCCCTCCCCTCATAAACTAAAAAAACTTTGTCAAAGCTGGACCCCCTCTGACAAAACTTTCTGGATACACGCATGCATTCGTTATTCCGAAAACCATGCCCGCACCCATATTGACCTTGGTCTTTTTTACCTTCCTGCTGCACACTGACCATCCTACTCTGCAGCTGCTGGTGGCCTCCCCAGGGGGGGGGGGGGTACTCTCATTTTTTCTTCATACTCGAGCACAGCATCTACGGTTCACCCCCAAAAAATATCAGGAGTTTCAAGCACCCCAAAAAAATATTTGAAATTTTAGAGACCCCAAAAAATACCCCCATTCTGTAACTTAACTAATGAAAAGGCACTAAAATGCATAGAATGACCCCTAAATATAGTCTAATTTTGTGATGACCCCCAAAAAATATCCACAAAATTTTCATACCCCCAAAAATATTCATTTTTCTGAAACCCCAAAAATATTGAAATTCAAAATTTTGGACCCCCCAAAAATGACCCAAGCCTACGTATGTATATGAAAATATCAGAGTACCCCCCTTCCCCCCTGGGTGGCCTCCTTGCTGCCACAAAGGCTAGATATACGTACGCGCATAGAAATGATCGGCTTCTCCATTTACACAAATGAATGATTGCAGCAGCTTTGTGGGTCTCCTTTTTATACCTTGGGCACAAACGGGTTCAAAAAAGTTCATTTTGAAAAAAACAGCAGACGACAAATATTTGGATTTTTTTCCAGGGGGGCAGAGTTAAAACATACACAGAGAGCTATCTAGTGAGGCTTAAGGCCAAATCTGGGGTCTTGGGCCATTATCTAATGCCATAGGTGGTGTAATTCATCAGTGAAGGCTCTGATCGACAAGACTGCACAAAGAGTTAAAACATACACAGACAGCTATCTAGTGAGGCTTAAGGCCAAATCTGGGGTCATGAGCCAATATCTAATGCCATAGGTGGTATAATTCATCAGTGAAGGCTCTGATCGACAAGACTGTACAAAGAGTTAAAACATACACAGACAGCTATCTAGTGATGCTTAAGGCCAAATCTGGGGTCATGAGCCATTATCTAATGCCATAGGTGGTATAATTCATCAGTGAAGGCTCTGATCGACAAGACTGCACAAAGAGTTAAAACATACACAGACAGCTAAGGCCAAATCTGGGGTCTTGGGCCATTATCTAATGCCATAGGTGGTATAATTCATCAGTGAAGGCTCTGATCGACAAGACTGCACAAAGAGTTAAAACATACACAGACAACTATCTAGTGATGCTTAAGGCCAAATCTGGGGTCTTGGGCCATTATCTAATGCCATAGGTGGTATAATTCATCAGTGAAAGCTCTGATCGACAAGACTGCACAAAGAGTTAAAACATACACAGACAACTATCTAGTGATGCTTAAGGCCAAATCTGGGGTCATGAGCCATTATCTAATGCCATAGGTGGTATAATTCATCAGTGAAGGCTCTGATCGACAAGACTGCACAAAGAGTTAAAACATACACAGACAGCTAAGGCCAAATCTGGGGTCATGAGCCAATATCTAATGCCATAGGTGGTATAATTCATCAGTGAAGGCTCTGATCGACAAGACTGTACAAAGAGTTAAAACATACACAGACAGCTATCTAGTGAGGCTTAAGGCCAAATCTGGGGTCATGAGCCATTATCTAATGCCATAGGTGGTATAATTCATCAGTGAAGGCTCTGATCGACAAGACTGCACAAAGAGTTAAAACATACACAGACAGCTAAGGCCAAATCTGGGGTCTTGTGCCATTATCTAATGCCATAGGTGGTATAATTCTTCAGTGAAAGCTCTGATCGACAAGACTGCACAAAGAGTTAAAACATACACAGACAACTATCTAGTGATGCTTAAGGCCAAATCTGGGGTCTTGGGCCATTATCTAATGTCATAGGTGGTGTAATTCATCAGTGAAGGCTCTGATCGACAAGACTGCACAAAGAGTTAAAACATACACAGACAGCTATCTAGTGATGCTTAAGGCCAAATCTGGGGTCTTGGGCCATTATCTAATGCCATAGGTGGTGTAATTCATCAGTGAAAGCTCTGATCGACAAGACTGCACAAAGAGTTAAAACATACACAGACAACTATCTAGTGATGCTTAAGGCCAAATCTGGGGTCTTGGGCCATTATCTAATGCCATAGGTGGTGTAATTCATCAGTGAAAGCTCTGATCGACAAGACTGCACAAAGAGTTAAAACATACACAGACAGCTAAGGCCAAATCTGGGGTCTTGGGCCATTATCTAATGTCATAGGTGGTATAATTCATCAGTGGAGGCTCTGATCGACAAGACTGCACAAAGAGTTAAAACATACACAGACAGCTATCTAGTGATGCTTAAGGCCAAATCTGGGGTCTTGGGCCATTATCTAATGTCATAGGTGGTATAATTCATCAGTGAAGGCTCTGATCGACAAGACTGCACAAAGAGTTAAAACATACACAGAGAGCTATCTAGTGATGCTTAAGGCCAAATCTGGGGTCTTGGGCCATTATCTAATGCCATAGGTGGTGTAATTCATCAGTGAAAGCTCTGATCGACAAGACTGCACAAAGAGTTAAAACATACACAGACAACTATCTAGTGATGCTTAAGGCCAAATCTGGGGTCTTGGGCCATTATCTAATGTCATAGGTGGTATAATTCATCAGTGAAGGCTCTGATCGACAAGACTGCACAAAGAGTTAAAACATACACAGACAGCTATCTAGTGATGCTTAAGGCCAAATCTGGGGTCTTGGGCCATTATCTAATGCCATAGGTGGTGTAATTCATCAGTGAAAGCTCTGATCGACAAGACTGCACAAAGAGTTAAAACATACACAGACAACTATCTAGTGATGCTTAAGGCCAAATCTGGGGTCTTGGGCCATTATCTAATGCCATAGGTGGTGTAATTCATCAGTGAAAGCTCTGATCGACAAGACTGCACAAAGAGTTAAAACATACACAGACAACTATCTAGTGATGCTTAAGGCCAAATCTGGGGTCTTGGGCCATTATCTAATGTCATAGGTGGTATAATTCATCAGTGAAGGCTCTGATCGACAAGACTGCACAAAGAGTTAAAACATACACAGACAGCTATCTAGTGATGCTTAAGGCCAAATCTGGGGTCTTGGGCCATTATCTAATGCCATAGGTGGTGTAATTCATCAGTGAAAGCTCTGATCGACAAGACTGCACAAAGAGTTAAAACATACACAGACAACTATCTAGTGATGCTTAAGGCCAAATCTGGGGTCTTGGGCCATTATCTAATGTCATAGGTGGTATAATTCATCAGTGAAGGCTCTGATCGACAAGACTGCACAAAGAGTTAAAACATACACAGACAACTATCTAGTGATGCTTAAGGCCAAATCTGGGGTCTTTGGCCATTATCTAATGCCATAGGTGGTATAATTCATCAGTGAAAGCTCTGATCGACAAGACTGCACAAAGAGTTAAAACATACACAGACAGCTATCTAGTGATGCTTAAGGCCAAATCTGGGGTCTTGGGCCATTATCTAATGCCATAGGTGGTGTATATCATCAGTGGAGGCTCTGATCGACAAGACTGCACAAAGAGTTAAAACATACACAGACAACTATCTAGTGATGCTTAAGGCCAAATCTGGGGTCTTGGGCCATTATCTAATGCCATAGGTGGTGTATATCATCAGTGGAGGCTCTGATCGACAAGACTGCACAAAGAGTTAAAACATACACAGACAGCTATCTAGTGAGGCTTAAGGCCAAATCTGGGGTCTTGGGCCATTATCTAATGTCATAGGTGGTATAATTCATCAGTGAAGGCTCTGATCGACAAGACTGCACAAAGAGTTAAAACATACACAGACAGCTATCTAGTGAGGCTTAAGGCCAAATCTGGGGTCTTGGGCCATTATCTAATGTCATAGGTGGTATAATTCAGATCGACAAGACTGCACAGAGTTAAAACATACACAGACAGCTAAGGCCAAATCTGGGGTCTTGGGCCATTATCTAATGTCATAGGTGGTATAATTCAGATCGACAAGACTGCACAGAGTTAAAACATACACAGACAGCTAAGGCCAAATCTGGGGTCATGAGCCATTATCTAATGCCATAGGTGGTGTATTTCATCAGTGAAGGCTCTGATCGACAAGACTGCACAAAGAGTTAAAACATACACAGACAGCTATCTAGTGAGGCTTAAGGCCAAATCTGGGGTCTTGGGCCATTATCTAATGTCATAGGTGGTATAATTCAGATCGACAAGACTGCACAGAGTTAAAACATACACAGACAGCTAAGGCCAAATCTGGGGTCTTGGGCCATTATCTAATGTCATAGGTGGTATAATTCAGATCGACAAGACTGCACAGAGTTAAAACATACACAGACAGCTAAGGCCAAATCTGGGGTCATGAGCCATTATCTAATGCCATAGGTGGTGTATTTCATCAGTGAAGGCTCTGATCGACAAGACTGTACAAAGAGTTAAAACATACACAGACAGCTATCTAGTGAGGCTTAAGGCCAAATCTGGGGTCTTGGGCCATTATCTAATGCCATAGGTGGTGTATTTCATCAGTGAAGGCCTTGATCGACATGACTGTACAAATGTACAGGCTCGTCTGTGCATTAGCTACTCATGTATATATGCACCAAAAGCTCACGGTTGGTCCGTTTAGATTTTCTCAAGTGTTTTATTTTCTCCTGCAGTAACCGGATTTAGGTGACAGTTGTTTCCTGTGTTGCTGACACGCCAGTTTTACATCGTGAAACATACATATTGTGTAGTATTTTGCTGCATTTCATTTAGGAGTATGTCGTGTAGACCTTGCACATCACGAGCTATTGCGTGCTAAAGTTGGTAAGGGTGGTATAATTCTTTTTATACCACCCTTACCAACTTTAGCACGCAATATATCATGGTGTGCAAGGTCTACACTGATGTAGGTGGTATAAAATATTATACCATGTTTGTACACCTGTACGTAAGATAATCCACTCGCTAAAGCTCGTGGATTATCCTCACGTACAGGCAGACAACCCATGGTATAACTATTACTTAGCCATGTATTAGAAGCATTATTGCTTGCGGCGCTCTCGCCGCAAGCATTTCTGTCGGAATAGTGATACCCTCTACCTGGTTTGTCTATTTATATAAACAAACTGTTAGCATAACGGTCGTGGTTCTGTCAACGGTGATAAAAGCCGGGACTACCGCACAAATTGAATTGAATAGAACACGAGTTGCACCTCGCTCTTTGACGTGTATCTAGCGATTTTCATTCAGTTTTTTTTTGCGATTTTCGCACAGTTTTTAGCGCATCCCATAAATCTGAAAGGACAAGTTGTATTTTTATATTTTTCAAAGACTAATATTTTCAAGGAAGATTTTACAAAATTCAAGGACAATTCCAGGACAAAAGGCACTTTTTTCCAGGACCAAGGCCAAATTTGTCCAGGTCTGTGCGAGCCTGTAAGAGCATGTCTCATATTATATGCCATATTAACCCCCAAATTCAATTTGTGGATATATGTTGTGGTCATGGAATGTCGCTCACTGTTTTCATCCACTGTGACCTTGATCTCAGGAGTCAGATCTTGAAAAAGTGCCCCCACAGCAGATCGCCTATTTTATTTATGGTAGCATTCCATATTTGGTATGTAGATACATCTTGGACCCTGGAGAGTCACCAAATGTTTCCAGGTCACTGTGACCTTGACCTCTGGTTTCTGTTCTAGCAAGGTTGAGCTCAGAGCTTATCTGTATATAATTTGAGGTAGGAATCCTAATTTTGGTGTGAGGATATATTTTGGGATCATGGCGTGTCGCATACACTTCTGGGTCAATTTGACATGTAGCTTGTACAAAAGCATGTTTAAAAACACTGCAGATTTAGTTTTATAACTTTATTAATCATGCCACGATTGTCCAAACATGAACCATCTGGCACAATTGGCATGATATTGGCCCACTTCGAATCAAACTAAAGTTCCTACTAAAGATCTTACGCAATAGATGTGTGCGTACATTTACACCTAAATGGCTACGGTTGCTCCCTTTTAATTAGTTGTCAAGTAAACAAAGTGAATAGCCCTGTATGCCCCACCCCAATTCTTCATCATAGACAAAAAGGGTGTGAATAAACTGCACAGACTACTCTAATTAACAATTACGAATAAGAGGGACCGCAAATCGAACACATCAAGGATTTATTTTGTAAAATAAAAACATTTTGACGCTATTGATAGATCTTGAACCCATCTTGCTAGATAGGTCTAGAGGAGGGAACCAGATAAGCTACTAGAGTAACGGTGCTCTGACCCACCATTGATCTTTAGTAGGTTCATGACGTCACTATAGTAGCAACTATCGATGTTCGAATTGAAAATTAGTTACTATAGTAGGAACTAAACTTCGATGCGAAGTGGGCCATTATAATTGCCATCAGTAATCTATATAGAATTGCTACCAGTCTGATAATAAAAGTGGTCATTAATACACGTAAAAAATATGTAATAATATTTCTTTCTTTTCCAAATGGTTATGTTCATTACTCTATAAATGTAATTGTCTGCAGTATGATTATCAGAACTTAGCATCAGCATATAGACTAGCAACAAATTAGGAATATGTTTATATGGGAAACATGAAATGACTATTTGAAAAGTTCTAGGCCTTTGGGAAAGGCGATCAAGTAAACAGCCCTCAGAGATCGTTATCAGGCTACAGAGACAGTTAAATATTGAGGCAGGTCTGGTTAACCAAAAATGACGACCTGACGTTAAGACGGCAACTTACGTCAAGTGTATCAACGATATTTGCATCGAAGATATCCGTTCTGGCTGGCTTACGTCAGTTCCAGACAAATAATAGGGCTTCGAGGGTAATTTGTATCCAGGTTTTTAATAAAAAAAATTGAAACAACTACTTTAAATCACGTCTGATTCCTAGACAAATTTCAATTTGCAACTTTTGAATCTAAGGGTATTGCTATTTGGTAAACTGTTGTCCTAACATTATTTATATTTTGGCATGAAATTAAAAACATATTTTATTAATTTCATTTTTTTTTGCGTTTTTAAAGTCCTTCAGTGTACGTTACTAGGTGTCGCTTTAGATAACTGTTTGTGTTTTTCTTTTTCCAAAAGAGTATCTTACCCACCGACTCAATAACTATTGTTAATGTTCGTCTATGACGTGGTTTTAGTGCAGTGTAAACAATAACCAAATTTGGAGGTGTTCCCAACAAGGTGCACATGCTGTTTGTCAACTAGGCAAGCCCTCCTTTAAAAAGGAAAATTTATTTTAAGATTTTCTTGGCAAAATTATCTGAGAAGTATTTCACTAATCACACGTAACAGATGTACATGTATATACTGACCAGTCCCTTACCTACATGTACATCAACCACGACCCTGGTAGAGGGTCATTCAGCGTCTCTATTCATCGCGCGCTGAGCCCGAACAGGAGCTTATAACACTCACCGTAACATTGAAAATAATTTCATACCCATCTATTTAACATATGTTTTGGGTTCTTTTCAGTACCCACAAAAAATGTTTCTATTGCGAAATTAATTTTATGTTACGCAGGCTTTACTAAAAGTCTGAGTTACACTGGGATCTGATTGTTTTATTTGATTTTACGTCACAGTCAACAATTTTTCAGTTATGTCGAGACGGGTCTTCCTGTGTTGAATATCATCTGATCAAAATTGCTGGACCAGACCCCATCAAAAATGGTGAATTTTCATGAACAAAGAGCAATAACTCCAGAAAGCATGGAGCGATATGGACCATTATCGAACTTGAAGAAAAGATTATAGTACTCAACAATGTGACCAAGTTTCATAAAATTCTGATCAAAACTATTCAACTTAGAGAGCGGACATCATTTTAAACTGTGAATTTTCATTAAACAATGTGACCAAGTTCCACTAAGAGAGCGGAAATCGTTTCAAATGGTGAGTTTTCGTAACTCCTGAAGGCATGGTGCGATGAGGACCATTATCGAACTTGAAGAAGACATCATGGTACTAAATAATGCGACCAAGTTTCATAAAATTCTGATCGAAAACCACCCTTAGTCAAGCCTCTACTGCCACGATTATCACAATACAAGAAAGTAGGTGGTGATTTTGCACCACCCGCGGCTAGCTAGGGCTCCGTCGTCAGATAGCCGGACACGAGTTCCGAGGGCTGCGGTCTCTTGTCAGCTTCATTAAAGAAAAGAGCTTCTGGCAAAATCATTAAGAAGTTCTGATCTCGTTTTTACACCACGCACGTAGGAATCCAGGGCGGGGGGGGGGGGGGGGGGCTATTGCATAACAGTACCTCAGTTTTAATTATCCTCCAGGACATTCTAATCAATATGCATGTGCATCACCCCAAGTGCATTGATATTCCGACATTCAAAGAACAATAACTTCTCTACGCTCAATGGCATCCTCATGAAACTTCACATGCATCATCACACTATAGTCATATATACTCAGTATATGTTTCATGAAATTTCTTCCATTGCTTGCTTTTTAATGGCTGACGATCCAAAGCTCGATAACTCATCAACTACCTAGGACATTCTGACAAAACTTCATGCGCATTACCATAATTATGGTCATACATACTCATAATAAAGTTCATTGAATTCAATCAGTCGCTTACTTAGTTATGGCTGAGAACAGAATGAATTCTTTAAATGTAAGCAATCAAAGGGCAATAACTACTCTATTAACTCTTTGCCTGCTAGTGCCGCCTGCTGATAATCTTTGTATACAGTTTGAACCAAGAACAGACCCAAAATGCGCGGATCCAGGAATTTTCGTCAGGAAGAGAGAGAGAGAGAGAAAGGGAGGGGGAAGGCCCAACTGATAGAAAAAAGCCCTGAGGAGCTTTACGCAAATGGCATTGCGTGAATGCTTAAATAACGGAAACCTGTTGACACTACTTTGTCAGGTGATTCAAATTCAAAAAAATGTTAGTTTAGGTAAAAGTCAGATAAGTGTACATGTTTCCCATTGATGAAAAATAATATAACTGAGCCGCAACTTGAGATTTCGAACAAAATGGTTTGTGCGACAAAGGCTCCGACCAGCCTGCGCATACGCACAGTCTGGTCAGTTTCTTTACTAGTTGCTAGAATATTCTATGATTTTTAAGCTACTGACCAAACAAAAGATGGAGTTTCTAAGCTAATAAAGAGGCTTCATATGCTCGTCTGAGTCTATACTTGTCAAAATACCACATTGTTGGAAATGGGAGAGCAGTGGCTCAGTTGTAGAGGGCTTGACTCGAGACCGAGGGGCCGGGGGTTCGAGCCTCACCGGCGTCACTGTGTTGTGTACTTGTGCAAGAACATTAATCCTAGCTTAGTACTGAGTCAACCCAGGAAGACCCGTTCCTTTATGACTGAAAGATTGTTGATGGGACGTAAAATGCAGCAAAATGCTACATAATGTGTATATTTCAGGATGTGAAAACGGCTTGTCGCCAACACAGGAAGCAGCTGGGTCGTTTAAAACAATCCCGTTTCCCAGACAATTCAAAAAAGGACATTACCAAAGTTGAGATTTACAATAGTATTGTAAGGCCGATGAATGCTCATTTAAAATGCATTTGAACCAATACCTGGCTTCTAGAGTGTAAGGTCTATGTCCCTGACATGGGTCCAAGATCAAAAAGGTGAATATGATCTGGAAATACCTCACTCACACACTGCAGGCCGACCCATAGCACCTAGTGGGAGGGCCACAGAACGCTAACAGTCACAAGACATCCTCAAGACAATTAAAGCAAAGCAGCCAGCTCTCTCTTCCTCTTCAAGATAGTTGCAAAACACAAAGTAATGCATAACAAAACAAAGACCCGCACAGAACACCTTTAAACAATGTGAGATGCATAAAACAATGAATCGACAACAACAGAACCATCGTCATTACCCCTTTGACCACAAGTACATTTATTTATTTCAACAGGCTATGGTCAAATCATAATGCAAAAACATAGTTAGTATGATCATGAAATACCATAATCACACACTGCAGACCGACCCACAGCACCGTTATGGAGGACCACAGAACACTAATAGTCACAAGACATCCTAAAGACAATTAAAGCAAAGCAACCAGGTCTCTCTTCCTGTTCAAGATGATTGCAAAACGCCCACAAAGTAATACATCACAAAACAAAGACCCTAAACAATATGAGGTACATAAACAATAAATCGACAACAACAGAAACACCTTCATTACCCCTTTGACCACAAATATATTTATTTCATGGGGTATGTAAACAGGCTATGGTCAAATCATAATACAAAATCTAAGAATGAGTATGATCAGAAAATACCACAATCACAAACTGCAGACCAACCCGCAGCATCGTTAGAATGAGTTACAGGACATTTACAGTAAAGGGACATCCAAAAGACATAAAAGCAAAGCAACCAGCCAAGATGATTGGAAAACTAGAAAGGACATAAAGTAATGCATACCAAAACAAAGACCAACACAGAACCCCCACAAACAATGGGAGGTACATAAAACAATAAATCAACAGCAGTTGATCCACCGCTTTAGAAAGGACAGCAACCTGGGCCACCGGGGGGGGGGGGGGGGAGGGGGGGGGGTAAATGCACTTCATCTTCATGTACAGAAAAGAGACAAACGACGAAAATAAGAGGACGAAATAATCGAGTTACCCCACCCCTCCCCTCCCCTCTCCCCGGCCTCTCTCCAGGTTGAGCAACATAGATATTGAAATGATACGTAGCAACAATATTTGGGCATTCTTTCGTGAAAATTAGGTAAAAGAAACAGCCGTCGCTCGGCTGCCATCCACTCAAACGAACAGATTGAGGCTGGTGCAGACCCGACAAATGTTGAAACTGATCTGGCCCCAATAGGTTCTTACAACAAACAAATTGACAATCTAAAAACAAGCACCTTTGAACAGGAGCCGGGACTGCACCTGTTTCATGGGGTTTGTAACAGGCTACCGTCAAATCATAGAATACAAACAATTTGGAACCAAATCAGACACGACATAATATTGGATCTGATCAGGTTCAGAATTGTTTGATTATGCATTCAGCCATGGGTGGCAACTACATTAGCTGCCACAACAATTAACATAAAAAAAACTACAAACAGTTTGGAAGCAGATCAGGCTTGACAGATCAGGGGATTCCAAAATCAAAACAAACATCGTAGAACTAGTTTAAATGCGAAAAATAAACGTATTAGTGCAGGAATGTATATATAAAGAGCGATTAACAGAGATTTTTTGTTCAATCAATTTTTCAAAGCACCACGCGCCGTCGGGCCGTCCGTGTAGCAAGAACACTCTCGCGACAGGGACCGCCAAGCCGGGGTCCAGTCGTCAATATTTTTGCCAACATTTTCTTATGCTACTTTTCTAAAAATTGAGATAATGAAAAAAGATAACACATCAAAGGTATCGATATAGTCTGTTATTGATTTCGGTAGATATTTTTGAAAAATATTTTTTTTAAAAAAGGGCATGAAATGATCAGACTAGAACTCAGGCTAGGGACCGCCTGATGGCGCGAGATGCTTTATTTAATAAATCCACATTCCATCTGCATGTGGAAACTAGTTATGCATATTGTCTTATATTATATATGTAATATTCACGAGGTCTTACCCTACAACCCTACACATGCCCAGTTTAGATCTTAGCCGAAATTGGCGATAATCGCCTATTTCGGCCCGCGGGTTGACTTTGCAAACTTTGAGGGGATTTGGTGGGGGGGGGGGGGGGAGTCGATTCCGAATTCATGTACAATTTCAGGTCCGAATCTGGAATGGACCAGCGGGTTAGCAAGAAACATTTAGAAAATTGTCTAAGCTTGAGGTTGGTACCAAAGTTGAGCGGGAGGGGGCAGGCGTTGTGAATTCTTGTACACATTCAGGAAAAGACTACATACATTGTGCTTTCTGTGCAAGAATAGTCCGCCAATTTCGGCCCGCATGTTGACTTTACAAACTGTGCGGTGTGGGGGCAGTCTTTTTTTGTACAAATTCAGTGAAAAAAACTCATATTTTGTGTGCGAGAATATTGGCCGCATTTAGAATCGTAGGTTGATCCCGTATCCTAAATGAGGTCCGAATCTGGAACGGACCTGCAGAAATTGTCCCTTTTGGCAAGAAACATTCAGAAAATTGTCTGAAGAGAGAAAGCGGGAGAGAGAGAGCGGGAGAGAGAGATGGAGAGAGGGAGAGCGTGAGAGATAGGGAGAGCGGAAGAAAGAGAGTGGGAGAGGATGATAGAGGGAGAGCTGGAGATAGAGGGAGAGAGAAAGCGAGAGATAGAGTGGGAGAGAAAGAGAGTGGGAGAGCGGGAGAGTGAGAGAGAGGAGAGAGAGATTTTGAGAGAGAGGGAGATATAAAGAGATTGAGAGCGTGGGAGAGAGAGGGAGAGCTGGGCGATAGAGGGAGAGCGGGAGAGAGAGAGAGAGCGGGAGAGAGAGAGAGCGGGAGAGAGAGGGAGAGGGCAAGAGAGAGAGAGATCGAGAGAGAGGAAGAGAGAGGGGAGAGAGAGTGGGAGAGAGTGAGAGAGAAAGAGTCGGAGAGAGCGATAGAGAGAGAGCGAGGGGAGGGAGAGAAAGCGGGAGAGAGAGGGAGATAGCGAGAAAGAGAGTGAGTGAGAGAGAGAGAGCTGGAGAGAGAGAGTGGGAGAGCAAGAGCGGGAGAGCCAGAGCGGGAGATCGAGAGCGCTAGAGCGAGGGAGGGGGAGTGAAAGAGGGAGAGAGTGGGAGAGCATAAGAGGGAATGAGCGGCAGAGGGAGATACAAGAGAGATTGAGAACGCGGGAGATAGAGAGAAAGCGGGAGAAAGAGAGCTGGAGAGAGAGGGAGAGGAAAATTGGGAGAGAGTGGGAGCGAGAGCGGGAGAGAGAGGGAGAGAAAGAGTGGGAGACAGAGGGAGAGAAAAGGGAGAGTCAGAGGGGAGAGAGCGGGAGAGTCAGAGGGGAGAGAGAGGGAGAGAGAAAGCGAGAGATAGAGCTGGAGAGAAAGAGAGAGCTGGGGAGAGAGAGCTGGGAGAGAGAGAGCGGGAGGGAGAGGGATAGAGAGGGGGATAGAGTGAGTGGGAGAGAGAGGGCGATATAAAGAGATTGAGAGCGCGGGAGAGAGAGAGCTGGAGAGTGGTAGAGCAAGGGAGTGAGAGCGGAAGAGGGAGAGCGTTAGAGGGAATGAGCGGCAGAGGGAGATATAGAGATTGAGAGCGCGGGAGAGAGAGAGCGGGAGAAAGAGAGAGAGCTTGAGAGAGAGGGAGAGAAAAAGCAGGAGAGAGGGAGAGTAAGAGAGGGCGAGAGAGGGGTAGAAAGATCGGGAGACAGAGGGAGAGAAAAGGGAGAGAGAGAGAGAGAGAGCGGGAGAGGGAGAGAGAGGTAGAGAGAGTGAGAGAGAGAGAGATATAAAGAGATTGAGAGCGCGGGAGAGAGAGGGAGAGCTGGAGAAAGAGAGAGCAGGAGCGGGAGAGAAAAGGCGATCGGGGGAGAGCTGGAGTGAGAGAGAGGGAGAGAGAGAGCGGGAAAGAAAGAGAGAGGGAGAGAGAATGGGAGATATAGAGAGATTGATAGCGCGGGAGAGAGAGAGAGCGGGAGAGAGAGTGGGAGAGAGAGAGCGGGAGAGAGATGGAGAGCGGAAGAGAGAGGGAGAGGTGGAGAGAGAGCGTGAGAGGGAAAGAGAAAGAGAGAGAGGGCGGGAGAGAGAGGGAGATAGAGAGTGGGAGAGAGTGGGCGGGAGATATATAGAGCGGGAGAGAGAGAGCGAGGGTAGAGAGAGAGAACGGGGGTAGAGGGAGAGCGGAAGATAGAGAGCGGTAGCGGGAGAGAGAGAAAGGGATAGAGAGAGAGCGTGGGAGAGGGAAAGAGAGAGAGGGAGAGCAGAAGAGAGCAGAAGAGAGAGAGAGAGAGAGGATTAGAGAGGGAGATGGAGATATAGAGAGATTGAGAGCTTGGTAGAGAGAGGGAGAGCAGGAGAGAGCGGGAGAGCGAGAGCGGGAGAACAACAACAAGAAGAACTACAACAAAAACGACTGTAAAATGCTTACATACACACAGCTGTAGTTACAACAGCTGAGCAACATTTACGCATACAACTATAGTTACAACTGCAGTTTTAACAACAACAACAACAACACCTGAACAACACACGTACACGTACAGCTGTAGTTACAACAAAAACAACAACAATTACAGTACCCCTGCAACTTTGACTCCTTTGGCCAGCGAGACCCCTGGCGAATGCCAGCCGAAATTTACACGCTTCCCGGCTGAGATCCACGGCAAACGCCAGCCGAAGTTTACCCGCAACATGAACATGATCGCGTCTACCCGGCCTGCCTGCTCGTGCAACTCTGACTCCATCGGCTGGGAAGACACAGAGCAAAAGCCAGCCTATGTTTACCCGATTCCCCAGCAAAACTTGGTAGTGCAGCCGGCAAGCCCATCCCTCCGCCCGCCTGCCAACCTGGGAAACTCTGATTCCTCTGGTCGGAGAGGACCCCGGTTGAACACCAGCCAAAGTTTACCCGATTCCCAGGAGAAACATGATCCCGCCCACCTACCCGCCTGCGAGACCCCAGGCGAATGCCAGCTGAAGTTTAACGGATCATCCGGACGAAACATGATCATATCTGGCCGGCGAGACTTCTGTCGAAAGCTAGCCAATATTTGTCTGCTTAGGCCGAGATACTCTTGCCAGGCGCAGGTTGGCACCCTCGAGCTTTGTTTTTTTGTGAAAAATCGACTAAGTCATGGCGAGACCCCGAAACGATAAAGGAACAACAACAGCAATAAAGAAAACAACAACAACACAGCAAACAACAACAACGATAAAGAAAACAACAAAACACACTAAACAACAACAACGATTAAGAAACAACAGCAACAGTAACAGCAACACACATCTGTACAGCACTTACAAATACAACTGTAGTCACAAAAACAACTTTCACATAAAAGTGTAGCAACAACAACAACAACAACAACAACGATAATGAAATCATCAACAACAACAACAACAACACCAATTGTAGTTACAACCAATGATAAAGAAAACAACAACAACTATACAACACTTACACACACACACATACAACAACAACAACAACAACAACAACAACAACACCAATTATCTGAAGCTCGTGGATTACCTCTGCGTACATGTACAGGCGGACAAGCCAATGTATACTATTACATAACCGCCTGATGAGAGGAAAGTGCTGTCGGAAATGCTAATTTCACAAAATTTATTTTTATTTTTAGAACCCTAAAGAAAGCTGTGATAGAATATTGACACAAAATGATGTAAATTTCAGATTTTAGCTGTTTCACAGAAAATTGGCGACTGCAGTAAACACTGACCAGGCTGTACGTGTACATTGAAGCCTGGTCAGAAATTACACTAGACAGCACGTTCAAACGGCTATGTAATAGTTATACCATGGCTTGTCCGCCTGAACATGTTCTTCCCAGCCGAGAGTCGGCGCGAATGCCAGCAGAAGTTTACATGCTGACCCAGGTGAAACATGATCTCGTCTACCCGGCCTGCCTGCTTGGGCAACTCTTACTCCTTCGGCCAGCAAGACCCTGGGCAAAAGCCAGCCAAAGTTTACTGATTTTCCCAGCGAAACATGATCGCGCCCGCAGGCCCGCCCATTTGCCCACCCTCCCGACGGCGAGACCCCGGGCGAACGCCAGCCAAAGTTTACCCAATTCCTGGACGAAACATCATTTTAAAACAACCGGGGACATTGACCGGTTCAACACGGCTCATCCCGGATCTCCAAGGTTGTCCACGGTGCCGCCACGCTTGCTTAATTTGATTCTTTACGTCCCATCAACAATCTTTCAGTTATAAAGGGACGGGTCGTCCTGGGTTGAACCAGTACTAAGCTAGGATTAATGTTCTTGCTTAAGGACACAACGCAGTGACGCCGGTGAGGCTCGAACCCGCGGTCCTTCGGTCTCGAGTCAAGCACTCTACCAGTAAGTCGGTAAGTAAGTTATCTTTTATTATAGTGCCTTGTGTAACATCGTAATACAAATAGGAATAATACACCCGGCCGCATGGGCCTATAAGTCACTTCAAATTTTGTAAGTTTTCTGAGGGCTTTTAAAACGTATATATATATCAAGCCTTTGTTCTGTCAAAAGTAGATCCATCACTGCCTTGTCCGTTATAGGACTAGTTTGACTCAACACAGCAGAGCCAGATCAGAGATCCACAGCGTGGTTTATCGATCTGAGTCTACTGTGCTTGTCTCATAGACTTCACAACTAATCTTGAGCAACAAACAGCATAGGCTCATGCGCGACGCTTAAATTGAAGCCCCGCGCATGGGCCTAGGCTGTCTCCCGTGCTCTAGCCCGTAGTAATGGCAATAATAAAGAGGTACAACGGAAACTAACCCCTACCATGCTGATCGCGTACATATCTCGCTTTGAAAACTGTGCAGATCCAGATCAGCTGGCTTCTAAGAGGTCAGCTGATCAGCATCTATACTGTCTTCAATTTGGCCTCCGCATCCATCTACCACTGGGCCACTGTGCTCGATTGTGATACGGTTCATCACGATTCATCCCGGATCATCAAACCGGGATGAACCGGCACCTTAAACCGGGACAGTGAGAACGGGGCTAAGAGTGCGTATCGAAAAAATAGTTTTCTTATTTCTCAACCAAAACATATATGATGTGGGTA
This sequence comes from Loripinus fragilis, assembly GCA_964019695.1. NCBI lineage: Eukaryota > Metazoa > Mollusca > Bivalvia > Lucinida > Lucinidae > Loripinus > Loripinus fragilis. The sequence goes on from OZ026525.1 coordinate 34,784,138, forward strand.
CTCAAAAGAATCGTCTCAATGAGACGGTTCTTTTGAGCACCCAAAACATATGTTAAAACTGATGGGTAAGAAAATATTTTCAATTTTATGCTCCAAATTTTTGTTTCTCTAACCCTGTGCTAGGCAAGAGTTAAAGTGTGCTTTTTTAAATGAGCCGTTACACGTGATTTCCAACAATGCACGTGTAGACTGAGACTAGCCTGTGTATCCTTCTTTTAAGCTTAGAAACCTCAACTGATGTTCGGTCAGTAGCTTACCAGTCATAGAATATTTAGGCTCTGATCAGTCTGCGCATATGCGCAGGCTGATCTGAGGCTTTGATGGTCGCACATACCATATTGTTGGAAATCTCATGTCACGGCTCAAATGCGAGATTTAATGGGGGGGGGGGGGACAAGAACAAGAATCCAGAAGTTGTGTGAGGATGGCAACCAAACGCTGATCCTTGGGACGGGTTTTTTCCTATCACACCTTCCCAATCATGATAGATATTCCTATAATTTAGTGTAGCAGAATTGGGACGGACTTTGCTTTGGCTGCTTTGGCTCCGATTTTAGTGTTTGTTCAATGCTTACATAGCTTTGAAGATGATGTGTGCCTTTGAAAAAGGGACATTGGTGAAAGTCCAAGCAGGTACCGAACATGTCGTGTGTCGTTCCGTCGACGCTCAAGCGATGTCATCAATATGTAAATGCCGCGCGTAGGGGACGGCATTCGAATATAGTGGGTCCTATTCCTAATGAACAACTTGGCACCCATGAAAAATTGTCCTGGTGTGTGTGGAGGGGGGCTGCATGGTTAGCTAAATAATAGCATTCAAAGGAATGTGATGGGAAATTTGTTTTCCAAGCTGATTTCGCGGTGTGAAGTGGCTGTTCTACAATGCGGGTTTACAGTGGCGGATCCAGGGGGCTCGCTTGAATCCCCCGGCCCTTCCACACGCGCGTGTGTGTTTTTTTTAAATATCCTATGAAAATGAAATAATTTGGTCTCAGTGATCAAATTATTTCATTTTCATGAGATATTAAACAAAAATTACATTATCAGCAAAGCGAAACCCACACACCCGTATACATATGGTCCCCCTTTCCAGAAATCCTAGATCCGCCCCTGGGTTTGGACGTCTAATTCAAAACCTTCATTCGTTGTCATATTCACATTTTTCTGTGCTCACTGAGTGTGCCAGCTAGAATGCGGCATTTAACCCATTTAAGCCGAATGGAATTTCCCACTCTTATCAATTGTACCCGTTCATTTTCGTTTAAGGGTTGTCGGTTGGTATTTGTTTTTCTTTTTTAATCAAGTTTTTAATAGAATATTCTGTAAGCAAACAGTGGAGCCTGATCAGACGCCGCGTTCTGCGGCGTCTGATCCGTGTCTGCACTGATCTGTGATGCTCAAACCCTCAACTCCTCAATCTAGAGTCAAGCACTCAGACACTGAGCTGGCTGGGTAGCAAAATAGTAAGTGAGTATGATCAGGAAATACCACAATCACAAACTGCAGACAAACCCATGGCACCACGAGGAAGAGCCACACAACAATCACGAGACACCAGCAAGACAAACCAAGCAAAGCAAACAGCTCTCTCTTCCCCATCAAGATGATTGCAAAAAAGTAGCGTACAGCAAAACATAGAACAATTACAGACACCCACAATGGGAACAACAATAAGCAACGAATCAACAACCACAGAACCACCGCCTTAGAACGGACAGCAGCCTATTTTAAAATGCATTTTACTGGTACCAAATCTTCGCCCTAGATTCTGCTGTTGTTGAAGTACAAGAAATGTTCAGCTCACATGGGGGTCCAAACACAGACTTTCTCACGACAAGGCCCATATGTATAGGAACAACAAATGCGCAGAACAACCTGCGCTTCCACACAGTCTGATAAGTGTTGTTGTTATTTGTTTCCTGCAATGTATGAAATCAAAACTTGCTTAATTTATAACTAAATAAAAGCAGACATTTTCAGAACAGCAAAAATTGTATCATGGTCTGCTAGCTTCTGTTGAAGCCAGCTGATCTGGATCTATATTATTTTATAAAAGACGGTAAAATAATTTGAGGAAAAAGGTTACAGGTAAACCTGTCTTAAGCGGCCACTCAAAAATAAACAAAACAAAGGTCTGCAAGACAAATGGTAGCATTCTGCAATACTTTTGACCTGCATTAAGCGATAATCGGTCTTGAAAACCTTTTTTTGGAGTGGCCCCTTAAGACAGGTGTTACTGCATGTGCACACTGCACTTATCAGGTCAAATACAATACAGTAAAACCTGTGTAAAATGGCCACTCTCAAAAAGACCAAAAGTGGTTTTCAAGAATAAGTATCGCTTAATGCAGGTCAGAAGTACTGCAGAATACATTCTGCAATACTTTCGACCTTCATTAAGATACCATTTGTCATTAAGATCTGTGTTTTGTCTATTTTTGAGTGGCCATTTTACACAGGTTTTACTGTATGATAAAATTGCTTTACATAGTGTTCGCATGTATGTTTATGAACAGACAGAAATGAATAAATTTTTTCAAACCATTGTTGAGTTTTACTTTTATTGAGTTTTCCCTAAAGAAGTTCAGAGTCTTTGGGACCCCTTGTTTTCCTGTTTTGGGCTTCCAAGCTGTACATTTCACAGGAGGCACTGGGTTGTGTTCTTGAGCAAGACACTTTATCCTCTGCTTGATACTGGTTCAACCCAGGAAGACCTGTGTTGACTGGGATGTAAAGGGAGCACAGTGGTAGAGTGCTTGACTCCAGACAGAGGGGCCGCAGATTCAAGCCTCACCGGCGTCACTGTGTTGTGTCCTTGAGCAAGACACATTTATCCTTGCTTAGTACTGGTTCAACTGAGGACAACAAGTCCAGACATAACTGAAAAATTGTTGAATGGGATGTAAAGAATCAAATCAAACAAGATGTAAAGAATATGGGCCTCGAGGCAAGAAAACCTGTCTTCAGGTTTCCGACAAGGACAAACCTAAACCTACCTGCTCAGCTACAGAGACTAGCTAGAATATTAAAATCTTGCTTTTAGCAAGTTTAGATATGATACTTTCCAAAGGGCGAATAACAAAGGTACTGATCAGACTGTGCAGATGCGCAGGCTGGTCTGCACCTTTGTTGTTCGCATACCTCGATGACGTCATATGGTCAATAAAAAGATAACACAGATGTAAGTAAAAAATTTAATCCAATTTATTGGAATTCATGTTACATATGTATAAAATCTGTAAGAATCACAGCATGAAATTATTATTTCTCTGTTGCATAAACAGCATATAAAAATGAATAGCGCTATGATCTTGGTGATAATGATAACCATGTGGAATGGATAAAAAAGACAGGGATTTTCCATTTGGCGCCCAGTATGCATCTCCCTCACAAAATCTAGTAAGGCATTAACCCTTTATTAGTCCTAATAAACACACTGCAGTTTATCATATACCAATTATATAAAAATAAAAAAAACAGTGAAGATCCAGATCAGCTGGCTTCTGATGAAGCCAGCTGATCAGGATCTACACAATTTTTATATCCTCACTGTGAGTCCACATTAAGAATAAATGTACATCTTATGGAGAAAACACATTTTGTTGGCAAACATTTTTATCTAGTGTGGTACGGGAAAACGAACAATGAAAGAGTAATTGTTGTCAGTGGTAAGGCCATACTAGTTTGTCAACAAATTGATCAAAAATTCTGGGCGCCCCTGCCTCAAATAAGAATATGGAAAATCCCTGATATCAAGTTTTTAATGAACACTTGTTGTTGCCCCTTTTGTTCCCCATTCTATGATTGAGTAATAGTCAATATATACCTTTCTCTTTCCAAATTCTCCTTTCTTTATCCTTTGTATACAAATGGATTCTTCCTTCTGGTTTGATTAAAATTAAGTTGGTCTATTGTATAAACAAGAGGTCACAGATTATAGTTTCCAAATAATATTGTATTTCTTTTTCTTTCTGAAGAGCTTTTTGTCTTAACGAACAGTGTAGACCCTGATCAAAATGTCACATTCTGTGGAATTTTATCTGGGTCTTCACTATTTGCCAAAGAATTTATTTATGGGTATGAAGTGTACAAAGGGTTAGTAAACCTTAAACTAATTTCACAGACACCAGCTTATTACTAAAATGGAGATGACAAATGTTCACAAAAAATTAAATGATAAATAATTCATGGTAGTCACTGCTCATGATATGCAGAAAAATGTACAAAACTACAAGCATAATTATAGTACTATTAAGAGCTTATAAAAATATATATAACACACTTGCTCATTAAATTTTGATGTCGCCAGTCACAACTTTTGTTGTCTGCTTCCTCATCTGCTTATGTACTTTTGACGCCTATATTGCAAACAATATGGCCCCTGATCAGACTGCTTCCTTAGGAGCTTATAAAAATATATATAACACACTTGCTCATTAAATTCTGATGTCGCCAGTCACAACTTTTGTTGTCTGCTTCCTCATCTGCTTATATACTTTTGACGCCTATATTGCAAACAATATGGCCCCTGATCAGACTGCTCCCTTAGGAGCTTATAAAATATATAAAACACACTTGCTCATTAAAATTTGATGTCACCAGTCACAACTTTTGTTGTCTGCTCCCTCATCTGCTTATGTACTTTTGACGCCTATATTGCAAGCAATATGGCACCTGATCAGACTGCTCCCTTAGGAGCAGTCTGATCAGGGTTTATAGTGTTTGCTTCCATGATAAAAATCTAGTCTGAAGTGCACTTAAATATATGCAGCAGACGTAAAAAAATCCCAGACATTTTCGGAACAAAAACAGATTGTGAGGATAAGAATTACTTTCGCCTTAAACATAATTTCTTTAAAACCAACAATCAGCTGATTTGATCAAAAGCTTTTCTCATCTCTGAATATTGAGAGTGGAAGAGGGTTCGAGCCTACAGCTAGACATTCAGCTCCACTAGATAGCTACACACAAACATGCATAAGTAAAAGATGACTTGATGCATAAGCAATAAGAACCATTTTCGTATAAGGCTTCAGATCATCTGCTGATCTTTTTTGCTAACAATTTGGACCCAAATCAGACCTTGAAAAATGTCTGCCCTGATCTAGATCAAAACTGTTTGATTAATACATACTCTTAAGGTATTTTCGAAAGATTTTTTTAAAAAAATTTAATTTTGAAAAAAAAAAATCAGCAGACAACAAAAAAAAAAGCATGAAAAATTATCTAGCATGCAAAGAGCTAGTCAAGCTACTGAAAGCTCAATATGAAACATTCTCGTCCCATGGACATAGAATTAACAAGAATATACTTTGAGATTTGCACCTAATTTTGTTTTTCTTGACATTTCATATTTCCTGTCTTGTAATAATTCTTACATACATATATACATAACAGTTAAAAATATATGAGCCGCGACATGAGATTTCCAACATGTGGTATGTGCGACCAGCAAAGCCTCAGATCAGCCTGCTCATACGCGCAGTCTGATCAGAGCCTTTGCTAGTCGCTTGAATATTCTATGAGTGTTAAGTTAATGACAGAACTTCGTTTGTAGTTTCTAGGCTTAAAGGGAGGCTGCACAGGCTTTCGTCTGAGTCTACACTTTTGTTGGAAATAACATGTCAAGGCTCATATTTATTTGTCAGAGCCACAATGGTCAGGCAATGGTCTCAGTTCCTCATAAGATAAAACTGGGAGGATAAAATGCATTTTCTGTCAATCTTTTTCTCTTGGTTATATCAAGCACAGGCAAAAATATGCAGATATTGTGTTGATACCATAATTAGTGAACAACTTTAGTTTTATAAAAAACACAAAAGTTCAAATACTTTTGACACGGGACTTGATGAGCCGATTCAGAGGAAAATCTGTTTGCCATGTATGTGAAAACAAAATAGCAAGTCAGCCTGCAAATCATTATTCTTGTTGGCTACTTCGATAGTACATGTATAATATAAACTAATTTTTTGTTTTTATAATTTAACTGCCAGTCAAAGTCTGATATACAGACTAATTTACACCATATCTTTTTCACATATGGCATAAACAGATTTGCTCATGACAAGACTCATATTCTCAAGCTTGTTCTAATGTGGAATGTAGAGTTTAAGAGACAAACAAAAACTGAGGGTGAACTATTTTGTTCTTTCAGTCAACATTTTTTTAGACATAGCCGAAAACCCATACCAATAAATGAACTGTATATGTGCTCAACTTCTCACAACTTTTTAAAAAATATGAAACCCTCTTTTAAAAAGAAGTGTAGATCCTGATCCGTTGGCTTCTAAAAAATGTTGACCACAAAAACTGAAATAGTTGAAAACCACAAAAAAATGGTATTTACAATGCAGCTGTTTTAACAGTCACACCATTAGATCACATGACAGATATATTTAAACATTAAAAAAGATGAAATATAACAAAGTTTGAGTCATGCTGTCCAACTCAGATGCACAGAACTAAATGAATCTTATAAAAAGATCAAATTCGGCTGACGATTTTTTAGGTCTGATATTGTTGAGAGGTTCATCATAGTGTTTGATTTTAGTGAGAAATTTTGCATAATGATGTTTGAATAGACTGACATATATTTCCTCTGAGGAAATTATCATTTATATATTTCTCAAAGGTTGGTAACGAAAGAATCAAAACAGCCCTAAACAGTGTAAAATATTAAAATAGAGTGCAGTCCCTTTATAAAGCTATATATTGGGTCCATATGAATGGAAAGTGTAATAAGTGAATTGTGTTATAAAGGGACAATTTTACAAAGGAAATATAGGAAAGTCACTATGAAATGGTCATTTGCCTATAATTCCTTTGTAAAATTCCATAGAAAAAAATGGGAGCCACAAAATGACTGTGTTAATCCAAATCCATTTTATTACAAGATGTGTTATAAAGGGACTACACTGTAATGATAGAAAAAGATGATCATATTCAGTTGGTGGTACTAATTATAATAATTTAATTCTGCTGAGAAGTTTTTTAGTAAACAATAAAATAAGATGAAATAAATAGCACAAAGGCAAGTATTTGCCATGTTTGTCTAATTAATTTATTACAGCATTGAAATTCCTCTTGATAAGAACTTTTCAATTTTCACTGAATTTTTAAAAAAGAATTCATCAAATTTTCCCATTACAGTCAATACTAAAATAATATGGCTGGAATTGAGATGGTTATTTCTGGAATGTACAAAGTTATTATAGACTAAACAATACTTGATTAATAGAATTAACATAGCATAATCAACCTGACTAACCAATGAATAATAAACCTGACTTAAAACTTAACAAGGAATTGTACATATTTCTTTAGAATTGCCTTTATACACTGGTCAGCATTATGTAAATAAACTTCACGATGATAAAAAAAAATGTTTGTGGATAGCATTGTGATTCAATTTTTCTAAGTGTTACTTCTCTTTTCAAAGAAATGTAATTAAAATTACCATGATAAACCCTAGGTTTCCAAAAAGTTAGGTCTGTGCTAACAGTGTAAAACCAAATCAGACTGCTCCTGAAGAGTTTACACATTTACCAATCTATCTTTACTTAACACTTACCGTTAGAGGCTGTAAAATGGTCTTGATCTATGACTAATGTCATGCAAACTTAAGATGTCAAAATATTTAGAATGAATATGATAGACTTACTTCAATCTCTAAGTACATTAAAACATTTATCAATGTGCTTTTAATGATTAATAGAAGCAAGTTGCGTAGATGGAGTGGGACTTGGTACTAGCTAGATGGTAAGTCGTCAAATACATCTTTGATGTGACCTGATTTTGGCTGATGCATATCGGGCTGCACTACCAAGTCCAAGCAAAGGTCATAATTCATATGGACAAAGTGTACAAGTATTTACTAACAGACATTGTGAGCTCAGACATTTTAATAAAGTAATATAATCTTACAGTCTTCAGTGAGTGCAACAAAAGAATAGATTATCAGTATACTAGAAAATTATGAGGCTTAGCGGTTATAAAACTTATTCATGCTCAACTCATCTTAGCATGAACTCAATCCTGCTTATAAATGTTAAAATGCCAACAATTGTTGGCATTTTAACATTTATCAGCCGGATACATACAAAATCTGAGAAATTTAAAGCAAGATTTTTTTTAAGAATTTCAAGTTTTTATAATTAAGCAGTTGAAATTGCATACTCATTTGAGCATGAAAAAAGTTTTATAATCTCGGGGCCAGATCACTTTCATCTCTCATGACCGATGATCGGCAAGAATTTTCACAGTTGACTAATGATACACAATTCTATCTTAAAATGGGAATGTTCATCTCATATAAAAAATATATCTATAACAAGACAACATTGCGTGAATATCCCATGAAGTAATTGGGGGACTTTCAAAACTCAAATGATTAGATCTCTTCACCTTATTTTCTTTTCAATATGATAAAATATCTAAAAGTTGATTTGCAGATAAAATTATTTTGATATTAAATATGAAAAAATACTCTTCAATTTCCTTGCATTTCAAATTTCTAGTCCTTACCATTGTCGGTTCCTGGTCAGGCTTTAGTACGAGTTTTCTCTGACATTTTTGTGGCTTTTCTTTATTTTGATATTTGCCACTACCGATGTTAGTGGCAAATATCAAGATATGGAAAAGTCAATTAAACATCAGAGAAGGCTCGGATTAGACAGGCTTATGCCAGCCATCTGGACAATGGTTGGCCAGTACTAAATATACTTACGGTAAATGTTCTACCATTTCAAACACTTTTCTCTATCTGTTAAATATTGGTTATCAAGGCTGGAATTCACAAGTTGCTCATCAGAATAGTAAACAGGGAAGACCCTGATCAGACTGCTTCTTCAGAAGCAGTCTGATCAGGGATGGCACTGTTTGTCTTGGCCTGGTTTGCATGCAACCAGTATTCAAATTTTAGAACTTTACCATACTGTCAGGCCTTCAGATGGGTGTGTGTAATCAAAATTTAATTTTCTTATTTATTAACCAAAGCATATGTTGTGGGTACTCAAAAGAACTATCTCAATGAGATGGTTCTTTTGACTACCCACAATGTATGTTTTGGTTGAGAAAGAAGAAGAATAATGTTCAATTACACACACTTTTCTTGAAACTGTTCCTCTATAAAAAACAGATCAAAAACTGGTGATCTGACAACTATGTTAAAGGACCCTGCATAGTGCTCGTTTCAAGGGCTTGTTAAGACAAGGCATCAGTAGGTTAGCATTGAGATCTACCTAAGTTTGACCCAAGTTTTTGGTCCATTGAATGAAGGGGTCACAGGTTATACTTTTTCAGAGTAAAATTGTAGCTATTTCCCTCAAGATTGTTTTTGTCTTTAGCAAACAGTGTAGACCCTGATTAAATGCCGCATGATGAGGCATTTCATCAGGGCTTTCACTGTTTGCCAAAGCATGCATTTCGGAGTCACTAGTAAACAAGGGGTTAACCAAAAGATTTGATATATTACCAAACTGCGCATGCACATTTGAAGATTGACTTTACAATATGCCATAACTACTATTACCTAATAGGCTTGACTTAGGTAAACTTAGGTTACGGTCAATGTTTTAAAATTTCAAACACCAGTCGCCTGCCAAAAAGGCCTAGACAAACAGGACAGACCCAGATCAGACTGCTTCTTCAGGAAGCAGTCTGATCAGGCTCATCCCTGTTTGCTATTTTGACAAGCAATTTGTGAACTTCAGACCTTATTATCATCATTTTATTTGAGAAAACAAAAAAAAAGTGTTCGAAATTTTAGGACCTTCACCATAAACCTCAATTTTAATCAAATGATGCCTTATTTAATGAAACAACCTAATGAATATTTTGTAACAACTAACTGTAGATAGTAAATGCAATTATCACAAAGCTTTAAGCTATTGGGTCTCATCATAATTATTGTACATATCGGCTAGTTTCGCGAATTTTGGTCCCCATTCGTTGAGGTAATCGTAATCTTGATCACCGGAGCTAGACGTATTCAGGGAACTCAGAGACCCTACAGAACTGCCACCTCCTTCAAAATCGAAGCCTATCGGGGTATCATACGGAGGAGAATTAGGGTCATCGTCAGCATCATCTAGACGATTGTTTATAAAGTCTCCAATGTCTGGACGATCTGATGTTGCTCCTAGAGGCTTGACACGAGACTTAGGTATGTCTGTAGCATCCCAGGGTTTAGGATGTTCTCCGTCGTCAGGCTTTCGTAGTCGACTCAGATCATAACCAGTCTGATCTTCTTCACCTAAAGAAAAAATAGTTACATGGATTAACTCTTTGCCAGCTAGCGGCGAAATTGATCGTCTGCTGATCTTTACAAACAGTTAGGACCCAGATCAGGCCAGACACTTTGTCAGGCCTGATCTGGATCCAAGCTGTTTGACACTCTGATGTTATACCTGAAAGAATATTTTGAAAAAAATGATGTTGAAAAGTATCTGCAGACGACAAAAAAATCATGCAAAATTACCCAGCATGCATTATATGGCCAGAAAATGTGATCCTGGTATATATGTGTGTCAAGTCATTTTTCAAATATTCATGCAAAGCTATTGTAAATTTGGAAATTTTCGTGATGGTTTTCTTTTCGGGAAACTTTGCAGATGCGAAGTTTCCTGAAAATAAAACCCTCGCGAAATGGCAAAATCAAACCCTCACAAAATGGCAAAATCACTCTGTTGTCTACTGATGTAGGTAAATCATGCCATAATCGCAATTTTTTTACATGGCAAATATTCTTTTAATGCTATTTGCAAAAATAAAATTCTCACGAAAATTTCCGAATCTACAGTATCCAGTGTAGCTAGATCTCTCCTTTTTGGTATGCTAATTCAAGAGTTCAATATTTTGTGCTTGTGAGCAGAGAAAGGTCTGAGTAGTCTAGACAAATGTACAGACCAATCTTAGTCTTCGATGGTTGCCTTTTGGACTCAATTTATATACGAGCCATAAGGCATGTTCATGAAAAGCTTAAATATTTAGGGGATAACCATCTTCAAAATTTTCATTTGGGGAGGCATATATTTAGTTTCATGGCAATGCGAGAGTGGAGCCTTAAAACGTGATTTTCGACCGAATATCAGACAATATACCTCACGAAATGAACATTTTAAATATGCTTATCCCCTTTCTTGTCCACATCTGCACTTTTTTACCATTAAAAATATTGTTCTAATGGATGTTTTATGTCCCAAACATTTTTCAATTAAGCTGGGATGTTTTCATTGACAGAACAGGTACTAAACATTGAGGAACATGGTGTCATGCTCAAGAACACAACTACATGCTGAAAGTGGGATTCAAACCTGTTCAACACTGACAATGGGATTTGAACTCAGGCACCCACCAGTCTACCAAACGAGCTAAGATGTTCCCATTTAAACTGATAAATTGTCTCACCTGCCCCTTCCTCGTCATAATACATGATATTTTCTCTTATATCATCGTCAGGATCATCCTCAAAGGGTTCCTTCTCAACGGGCTTTCTTCTACAGAACAGCAGCCAGGCGATGATTATAATTGCAACTGCAATAAAAAAAGGGAAAGTAACTCTTTGTCTACATATCACTAGTGTCATCTGCTGATAACCTTTGCCAACAGTTTGAATCCAGATCAGGCCCGCAAAATGTCGGGCCTGATCTGGACCCAAACTGTTTGACACTCTGATGGTATTCCTGAAAGAATTTTTCGGAAAAGTTGGATTTTGAAAAAAATCAGCAGACATTAAAAAAGCATGCAAAATTCCCAGCAGTTAAAGAGTGTTTTCAGTGTGTCTTGAAAATACATGTAAGGTGAAGGCCTACAAAATCTTATCAACTCTTTCCCCCTCCCAATTATCTGGAAAAACTGATCCTTCAGATATAGAGAGAACCTACAATATTAGAAAACAGCAGACTCTGTTTATTAAGTCTGTTCATGTGAACTAATGGAAAGTGCAACAATTCTCATGCACCCTAGCAGTGCTAGGGGTGACTTTTGTGGCCAAAAATGACTATTGCAATAGTATTGACATTGTAGGAAGTATTATTACGATACTATTAATATTGTGGACTATAATTGCGATACTATTGTATGAAACATTTATGCTTATTAAGAATCTGGTAGGACTTTTCTGCACATAGGGTACCAATTTTTGTATGGAAACAAGAGGGAAATTTCAGAATATTGTCAGAGTCCACTTATTTTGCTGAATTGCATGGGAGGCAACAACATATACATCCTATTGCCATTTAACTTTCTTTTTGTGTCTAGCCAAACAATTTTAAAGTGAAAATCCCTTTGTCTAAAAACTATTGAAACTATTGTGATAGTGAAAATACTATTGCAGATAAGATTGGCATTGCCACTTTTCTATCAATGCAGTTTTTTTTTGTTTTTGTTTTTTGCAGTAACATTGCCTAGGTTACTATTGTGATATATCGATTGTCCTATGTATTGTTACATCCCTACCTAGCACTAGCTTAAGCAGTATTCTGCTTTCCGTCCGCACTCAACAATATATCTTACAATGTATCTATGCAAGTTTGATAAAAAAAAAACACCCACTGGTTCAGAAGATAGAGTGCCGGAAATGTTGATTTTTACAGTCTTTAAAGGATGGTGACCTTGAAAATTAGGACAAGGTCACCAAAATCTAATCAACACTTTATTGGTCACAATGATACAGGGTCAAATCCAGGTAAATCTGAGTCAAACCTAGGATTACCTGGGTCAAAACTAGGCTAGGAATACCTGGGTCAAATCTAGGTCAAACCTAGGAATACCTGGGTCAAAACTAGTTAAATCTGGGTAAAACCTAGGATTACCTAGGTCAAAACTAGATAAATCTTGGCCAAACCTAAGAATACCTATAGTTAAGAAATAGATCAGCTCCAGCAGTGAATTGTTGTTTAATAATTCACTGTTTGGAGGTCAGTTGTAAAGAAGATCAAATCACGAGCGCGTAGCAAACCTAGGATTACATGCTACCCAACATATGCCTTGCCTGTCAGCTTACCTATGAATAGTAGAATACCCAGAATAAATGCCGCAATCACACCACCGGCCATTGAAACTGCTGGTTCAGGTGTTGGACCGAGGACACATGCAGCACCGGCTGACTGCAATGCTGCATTACATTGGCAGAGGTTTCCATACCAGCCACTTCCTTCTGGACATTCACAGGTGAAATACTGCTTCTCTTCATCGAGTGGGTTGTTGCATTCTGCAGAGTTTGCATTGGTACATGGGTTCTCATCAATACATGTGCCAGTTACACATGGATTATCAGCACAAAAATCTTTGACAACACAGACACTATTGTTCTTAATGTAGAAGTCTTTGCAGCTGAAAAAAGAATCATAGGCCCCCATAAGTCAATAATGCTGAGGGTGATACAGTCAAAACTCTTTATAACGTCACTCGTTATAACAGAATTTTCAATATCCGACATGAAATTGCTGGGAACGGATCTTGTTCCATTTATATTCCATCTTTTTAACAGAATATTCACTTAACGACACCGACAGTAACTTCTGGGATCAGATATACAATTTCTATTGAAAATAAACTCATTATAACAGAATGGTTACCATGTGCAAGACAATTTTGTGATCAAAACAAGGTCTTTTTGGACGAACAGGTTTCTGTCTCACTTGATAAGTGGGAATCTTTGTGCATTTTGATGCAATATGAAATTGAACTGATGTATACATTTGAAATAAAAGCATTTTAATTCATTTGTATAATATTTTCTTTTACCAAATTATCATTATGTGGAAATCTGGTAATGGTCTGAATTTCGTTATAACAGCAAATTCACTTTAACGTCAAAGATAGCTTGGAACAAACAGTGTTGTTATAAAGAGGGTTGACTGTATTGCCATTATGTTCTTATTCATCAGTCTTAACATATGTTGTGGGTGCTCAAAAGAACCGTCTCATTGAGACGGTTCTTTTGAGTACCCACAATGTACTATATGATTGGGTTGAGGAATAAGGAAAATAATTTGTAATAACCCACTTTTATATCAGCATGGATGCAACAAAACCTGTCTTCCGGGTTTCTGACAAAGTGGAACTAAATCTGTCTCCTCAGCTACAGAGACTAGCTAGAAAATTGACATTTCACCTGTAGCAAGTTTAGATCCAAAAAGCGAATAACAAAAGCGCTGATCAGTCTGAGAGGATGCACAGGCTGGTTGTGCCTTTGTTGTTTGCAAACCCTGAAGACAGGTTTTCTCATGTCGAGGCCCATCTGGCGGTTTAAGTATGAATTAAGGTCATGAATATATTGCTCAAATGAGCCATCAATTTCACAAGCTTCATGAGTTAACACTTAGCCCACCAGTCATGATTTTTAACGTCTACTGCTCTCATCTGCTTATTTCTTAGATAGACTATACTGCCAACAATATGGACTCAGATCAGCCTGCTCCCTTAGGAGCAGTCTGATCAGGGTTCATATTGTTTGATTTCATGAACGCAAACAATGAGATGGTTCTTTTCAGCGCCCAAAACAATGCTAAAATCATGGGTAAGAAAATATTTACAATTTTTAAGCTCAACTTTTTTTTATCTAAACCTATGGATAAATGAAAACTCGTTAGGTATAAAAATAAAGATACATACTTGCATGCAAAATCTTCCCATAACTGAACGCATACAAACGTAGGTGGACACTGATCCTGGCAGTTATCTCTTACACATCCAAGTGACGTACTTTCCTCTCGCTCTAATGTCGCCGAGAAACTCTGAGCTTCCTCCCCTTGAGTCATCGGAAACCAGTGTCCGTCTACCCGCACATCATTAATACAAGCTGCAATAACAATAATTGAACCATCAGAAAACAAATTTAACCCTTGGCCATATCCCCCCAGTAATATTTTGACCTGATGTTGATGTTTTCTTTTTACATCTGCTGTATATATTCAAGTTCTATTCAGACTAGTTTTATCGTAGAAGCAACCACTAGAAGATGGAGGATAGTAACTGAAAGAATCCAGCCACGTATTGATTGTGAAATGGTGACAAAATATAGTCTGGTATTTTTTGTAAATTTTGATTAATATTTTGTTCATTAATGCAATAATAGCAATCAAACATGATTTTTCAATGCATTAACGTTTGCCAGGTCCCTAGAAAGAGAATAAAAACCTCAGATGAAGAGATTAAACATGATTTTTCAATACATTAACGTTTGCCAGGTCCCTAGAAAGAGAATAAAAACCTTGGATGAAGAGATTAAACATGATTTTTCAATACATTTACGTTTGCCAGGTCCCTAGAAAGAGAATAAAAACCTCAGATGAAGAGATTAAACATGATTTTTCAATACATTTACGTTTGCCAGGTCCCTAGAAAGAGAATAAAAACCGCAGATGAAGAGATTAAACATGATTTTTCAATACATTTACGTTTGCCAGGTCCCTAGAAAGAGAATAAAAACCTCGGATGAAGAGATTAAAAATGATTTTTCAATACTTAACGTTTGCCAGGTCCCTAGAAAGAGAATAAAAACCTCGGATGAAGAGATTAAACATGATTTTTCAATACATTAACCTTTGCAAAAACATGATTTTTCAATACATTAAGGTTAGCAATATCTTTCAAAAACCATGAGCTGCCTCATCAGTGGTCTTCTCTGTTTGCTTATGAAAATATGATACATCTGATCCTACACTAGTGAACCTGTCATGTAATTTCTTTGCTCTATATACAAACGTGAAAGTTTATTTATATCATTATTCATAGTGGGTGGAGCTTAGCATGAATATTCATGAAGGAAAGGGTTAATTCATACTTACAGTTAACAAAGTCTTGCTCATTCGCTCTATTTATAGCTGGGATGCCTTGGTCATCATATAATAAGTTAACACCACTATAAATCTCGTCATTCTTTAAGT
Organism: Loripinus fragilis; assembly: GCA_964019695.1. Classification (NCBI taxonomy): domain Eukaryota; kingdom Metazoa; phylum Mollusca; class Bivalvia; order Lucinida; family Lucinidae; genus Loripinus; species Loripinus fragilis. The sequence continues at coordinate 34,800,028 of OZ026525.1, forward strand.
AGAAGTCCAGCTTGCCATTCTCCGGACCCAAAGATTCTGTATAGTAGAGTCCCTCGCCACTGTCCATCTTTAACATGAGTTCCTTCCCATATCTTTCTAACCTCACCTGATGCCACTGCCCATCACTGGCCGGTACTTGGGACAGAGACACCGTTATTGGCCCGTCGCCCAGATTGTACGTTGCTTGCAGACGGCTTCCATCAATCTGTAAATAAATCAGACTTTCAACTCTTTTCTTGCTAGCGGCCCCTTTTGTCATCTGTTGATAACCTTTGCAAAAAATTTGGATCCAGATAAGGACAAATGTTACGGTCAAAACCGTTGACACTCTGATAGTGTTCCTGAAAGAATTTTTTTGATTTTTTTTTATACAAGTCAGCAGACGACAACAAAGGCATGAAAAATTACCCAGTAAAAATTCTAAGCCTTTGACCTTAACCTCATTGTCATTCCCTGCATGGGGATGGTGGGTAAAGAAAAACTTTAGGCCTTATATAATTATTATAGCATCATACTAGCTAATAATGAAATCCATCATATAGTATAAACTCTTATCAGACTGCGTCTAAAAGAGCAGGCTAATCAGGGTTAATACTGTTTTATAAGGCTTATCCGTCTGTCTGTTTGTCTGTCTGTCTGTCTTCACTGGTTATTTTGTCAGGGAGTGTTCAGATTTAAAAATAAGTTTAAACAAGAAAAAACACCCCCAAAAATCTGAATATTTAGGATAAACACAGTACACTATAGTTGTAATACCTTAAGCTTAATATATCTATTATTCTGATTCCGGTCTGTGACACTAAACATTAGTCCCTCTGCATCACGTGTTCTGTATCGGAAGCTCACTGCAGTGTTACGGCTGTTCAGAATAGCAATAAAGGAATTTTTCAGGCGCCAGTCTAGGTAACTGTCCTCCTTGAAATCTCTGATAACAGTTTCTGAAAAATAAAAGATTATGTCTTGTTACTACTAATGTCCTGCAGACAGCACCTCCACCCACCCCTAGATAAGAAAGTGTAATATTAAAATTGATTTATTTTCTCATATCTCAACCCAAACATATGTTTTAAGGACACAAAGTAACCTTCTCAAACAGAATGTTCTTTTGAGCACCTAAAACAAACGTTAAAACTGAAGGGTAAAAAAATTATCACAATTTTATGCTCAAAATGTGTTTAAGCAGACTTAGTATTTGAACATATTTTTACGCTATATATTTTACTATTTTACAATACTACAGAACAAGGGTTAAAATCGTTTGTCTGAAAATCTTTTTTACCTTAACAGAGTAGAACCTGATGAAATGCCAATATTTTATCTGCGTCTTTACTGTTTGATAAAGTACCCGTTTTAAGTGTTTCCAAGATACAAATGGTTAATGCTTTGATGACCATAGGCAGATCAATGGTCAGCTGTGTTGATTGGATTATGGGGAGGGATACAGGCCTCCAGATAAAATTGGGTAACTGAAATTATTTATTTTATGTCTCAACCAAACCGTTTGTTGTGGGTACTCAAATGAGACCCTTTTGAGCACCCAAAACATATGTTTAAACTGATGGGCAAGAAAAAAAATTACAATTTTAAGTTCGAAAACTGTGCTTAACTGGACCTATGTTGATAGACCTGTAAACTAGATAAATAGTTGATATAAACCATGACATTTATCATGCATGTCAGAACCCTGTATGTCTGATGAGCTTTTCTAATATTCTTGCCTTCTGTGTGCAGCCAGCCGCTTATCAGTTTGAATTCTAAAAGCCACTTTACCTTCATTGGTTAGTACATGTCAGTGCCCTAGATAAGCTTTTGGGTCAATTGGGTATTTACGCAACCTGGTTATCCTCAATTGCGTACTTGCAAAAACAATTGCGTATTTTTTTAAGCCACGTTTTTGGCAGTGATTACATACGTTTTCTTATCAAATGAAGCAACGCGAATGTGCCTACATATTTACTCTCATCATCTGCCTTTTTGAGTATCAAACAAGTGGATTTTTATTGTACCTGAAGCAAATCTCATCACCTTGTTGACATTAGTTGCTCGCATCCACTTTGCAAAGTTTCATTTTCCGCTAAAATACTTGACTGGCGCCGAAATTTTATTCATAAAATTGGAATTATACTGTATGCTCGCCAGTAAAAATAAAAATACCCGGCTGGCATTTGTATATTACACAAATGGAAACGAAATGGACCAAATGGTACGCAATGACAGCGCATGTAATTGCATACTGATCGACGGAATTGCTTTTCAGTACGCACAAATTTAATTTTAATTGCTTTTTTGATGATTTTAATTGCGTATTTATGCAAATAAGCTGCTTATCTAGGCTGCTGTAGTACATGTCATGTACTGGTTAAACACTGAAAAACATCCAAGCATGACTGAAAAATTGTTCACCAGAATGTAAATGCCACTAGCAGAAAAAAAAGGTAAACTTACCGGTATCGCATACATCTGAGTCAGATATTCTCCATCCTGGATCACAGTCACACATACTGGACCCCACCCCTGTAATCAAGCACCGACCATTTCCGCAATAATTGGGAGTAGCACCACAAGCATCATCTTCACGTTTACATCCATCTCGGGAACCGGGGAAAACATCACCGGTGTTAAGATCATACAACTGAAATAGGAATGAGCCAGCACATGAGATTAATGCATGCTGGGTAATTTTTCATGATTTTTGTCATCTGCTAACTTTTTTCAATATCATTTTTAAAAAAAAAATATTTCAAGAACACTATAAGAATGTCAAATAGGTTTGATCCAGATCAGCCCTGACATTCTGTCGGGCCTGATCTGGGTCAAATGTGTTTGCGAAGATCAGCAGCATACGACAAAATTTGCTACTGCAGGCAAAGAGTTAATATGCTCAGTGATTAGAATATTGATGTTACAACAAAAAATTAGAAATCTGAAAAGTTATTTGGTACGACTAAAAATAAGCAGTTACTTTATTTTGCTATTTGTTTTCCAAATATCATCTATGCTGGTTGTACCAGTGGTCATGGTATTATTATCATTTCAAAGTAAATCTAGTTATGACAAAGTACATGTATCAATTTTTGAATGAAAGGATTTGGATATACACATCTCCCCTATGTTTGATAATTATTACTCACCATTAATGAGCTGACAAGATAAAATCAGTCAGATTCCGGTCTGGATCAGTGTCAAAACAAGTACCAGTTTTCGTGTTAACTATCACAAATATACTTGCCAAATTTCTTGTCAATAAAATGCCACCAAATGATATAATTTATTCTAATCTAATAGGATGTCAGTCAATTTTTGCTGGAACAACATTTCAATTTATTCATGTGATGATCAGTTTAAGCTGCCTGTTGTCGTCATTAGCTTTCTGGTATTCGTAAAATGGTGGCTATCACGTTCAAATATAACTATGTCATTGGTGACGTAATTTTGCTGGTTAAATATTGGACAATGAGAGAATTAAATGATATGGTAACTGGTGAAATGTCATTGCGCAATTCCTAGAAGTAGGAAAATTGTGGCTTCTTTTCTGTCATACCACGATTTCTGGAGCTACCACGAAAACTGGTACATCTACCATACTGCAAATTTTGATGGCACTTACATAGATAAAATAGCAGAAACTGCACCAAAGTTCTGTTTTTAACAATTTCTTACCTCCGTATTATGCCTCAGATTCTTCATACAACCATCAAATTTTTGTGTCATCACATTGTTGGGATAAGAAGAGCCGGGACGCCTTCCTCCAAGCTCGAGAACTTCGTCGACATTAATGTAGATATTTTCTCCAGGAGTAACGCCATGTGCTTCACAATTTGAACGGTCCTCGGTGTTGTTGCTGTCTACTATACTGTTATCACAATGATCGACAACCAGTCTTACCACCTAAATAGAGAAATACAGAAAATGTCGACTGCTGATTTTTATCAAAATCACCTTTTTCGAAAAATTCTTTCAGGAATACAATCAGAGTGTCAAACAGACCCAGATCAGGTCAAACATTTGTCGAGCTTATTCTGGATCCAAACTGTTTGCAAGTTATCAGCAGGCGACACTAGTAGACAAAGAGTTAAAGAACTCATAAGAAAATAGCTAGACCATGTGGTGATGGAACTTAACTCCTTAAGGGAAACAATTCTAAAATGGACCATTCCAGATGATGAACAGGACTAATTCATTCATATAAACTAAACTTACAAGAAGGGGATGTGTTGCCTTTTAAAACCTAAGTTGAAAAAGGGCATAAGTGGGTACAATTTTGCAGATGGTCTCAAAATTCAAACTTGGCCTGTATTTTAAAATGCTTTAGCCATCTGCCCCTTCAAAGGTTACTGATCTGAAACCAAAAATGTGACACCACCAACACTGATGACAATACTGCTGCCGACATGATCTATAGATGTTTATCAACTAGGCAAATATTTTATCGTAAGTGATTAAGTGGCCAAAATGTTAATGTTAAGCAATTTTCAGACCCTTCACATCCAGGCCCTCATATCGATTATATCACCTATATATGCATGGGTGAAAGTTCTAATTTCCAAAATTTTTAACTTTAGAAAATCAGAATTTAAAACTTGCTGTATGCCTCAAAAATATCAAAAAGTCCACGTTTAATGGTCAAATACCTTTAAATAAATTGAAACTAAATCAGAAAAGTTATTATTACCTGCAGAATTATGCATTTTGAGTCTGACTAGCCTCAAAGTCCTGAATTCAGGAATAATCCTGAAAACTTTCACCCATGTATATGGAAAGAAAAGCAAGATAATTACCTTCTTTGTCCTATGTATATCAATCCTATGCCATGCCCCATCATTCAGCAGTTTAGGATTGGAACCTTGAATGGTTAAAGAAAGCTCTCCTGTTCCATGATTTATACGTAAGCGAGGAACACCTCCTGACAGTTCTAATAAAATGAAGTCCCTTGGTTCCCCTTGACCAGGCTGGCCATGAGGACCATTATAAAGGATGAGTCCATCAGCTTTGTTGGTGAGTATTTCAATACTTGTTCGACTGTTCTCACACTGCTCGAGGGGCTTGAAGAGGGCAAAACCGGTGCCATTGAAAGTATGTCTCAACTGTTGACATCGTGGGCCTTCAAATCCTTCTGGACAGTCACATCTGTAAACAATTAAACAAAATTTGAGCCTGCTTGTTGGTTGTGTAGAGACCAGTGTAGCATGCCCCCAGACAAGAATGCATTCTTAAAAAAATATATTTTCTTATTTCTGAAAAGGCGATCTACAGATGCAATTTAATTATCAATATGGAATCAGTGTGTGGGTGTAAAACAGTGTGGATCCTGATCAGCTGGCTTCTAAAGAAGCCAGCTGATCTGGATCTACACTTTTTTCAAAAGAGGATATTCAAAAGAGGGTTGTTATAAAAAAAGATTATTTTCAAAAGAGAGTTGTTATACAATAATGAAATAAACGTTTAAACTAAGAAAGGTGTAGAATTTGAAAAAGTTCATAAGTTCATTAACTTCAGTGTAACCCAACTGATGCCTAACCTTAGGCCAAAATAAATCTGTGCCTAGGGTAACCAGACCCAACCTAAATTTACTGGTGAAACATAAGATTTTTTTCAGCTTCACTGTAAAAATATATAATCTTATTCATTTTGAAAGGCATTTCAGTCAAAAATTTTAAAATAAAATAAAGGTGTAGCTACCCTTCCTAACATTTTCAGATCTGTTACCTTAAACACATTTATTTCTTATTTGGCTTTACCTAACTACGTCCCAGGCATCTTTGACACAACTGCCACCATGGTAACAATATCCTGGACGGCATTCAATGGGAACTGTATGATCTGTAGCTCTACAGCCACAATCTCTTTGGACATCCGTATTCACACCGACAAAAGAAGCGCCGTGAGAATTGACCAGTTTAGGTTTGTCACTGACGACGAGTTTGTTATAACAGCCTCCTTCACAATACTCTTGCTGGCACATGTCTATAGGCACCATCCCAAGCTGTCCTTTATCACCTAGGAGGTTCTGAAACTGTAAAAATATCAGCCGATTAACCCTTTGTATTCTGATGGACTTTCCCATACATATTGATACCATAAGTATAAGACTGCCCATTTTGAGCTTTAAGGGGTCACAGGTAGAAATTTCTTTATTGTGATGTATTTCTTGAGCTGATTAACCCTGTGCATAGGGCCAGTTAAGCAAAAAAATTAGCGTAAAATTGTGATTATTTTCTTACCCATCAGTTTAAACATATGTTTTGGGAGCTCAAAAGAACCGTCTCATTGAGACAGTTCTTTTGAGTACCCACAACATATGTTTTGGTTGAGAAATAAGAAAAATAAGTTTCTGGTATGCACTCTTATCTGGTGGCCTGCCTGTGTATTCTGATTAATTGGCCCATACATATTGATGCAATATGTACGGGATTGTCCATTTTGAGCTTTAAGGGGTGACAGGTAGAAATTTCTTAACTATGATGTATTTCTTGACCTGATTAACCTTTGTATTCCGGTGGGTTTTCCCATACATATTGATGCAATAAGTATGGGATTGTACCTTTTGAGCTTTTAGTAGTTGCAGGTTTAAAATCAAAATAAAATGAGCTAATTTACGCTTTGTTTTCTGATGAATTTTGCCATGAATACTGATACAATAAATGTGGGATTGCCCATTTTGTACTTTAGGGGGGTCATCTGTAGAAATTTTATGATGTATTTCTGTAACAGAAGGGTGTTTTAATGGGTTATCTGGGTCTACACTGTTTCAATTTTTTTTTTAAAGTGAGCAGACGGCAACAAAAGCATAAAAATTTACTTCGAATGCAAGAATGACCTACCATATCTCTGTTTAAGCTGATTAAACCATCAAGCTTGCTCGATTGATACCACGGTGAACCATGGGCAGCACATCGGACATCAGTATAGTCCCCTCTTGTTGGATTGTACATGACACTGAGGCAGTGAACATTCTCTATGTCCGTGCCAAGTTTTTCAGCCAAAAGTGCACGGAATTCTTCATACATGCTTTTTTCATACGCTAATTGTTGTGTGTTTTTCTTTTCTTTTCGCAGAAATTCTTCATCGGTAATTCCTTGGGAGAAAAGAGAGTATATCAATTAATTTAATCATTCACTCTTTCCTTGCTGTCAACTGCTGATGATCTTTGCAAACAGTTTGGACCCAGATCAGAACTGACAAAATGTCAGTCCTGATCTGGGCCCAAATTGTTAGTCAATCTGATATTGGTTCCGAAAGAATGTTTTGAAAAAGTTAATTATGAAAAAAGCCAGCAGACGACATTAAAATAATGAAAAAATTACCGAGCATATGCATGCAAAGAGTTAAAGTCCAATCATAACTGCAAGAGCTGCCTGATCACGGTCTCATCTGTTTGCTTATGGAGGTATGATATATCTGATCCTACACTAAGAGACCTGACAAGTCATTCTGTGTGCTATAAACCAACATGAAAGTTTATTTATATTATTAATTGTAGACGACGGAGCCTTACGTATGAATATTCATGAAGGAGCCTTAAGTATGAATATTCATGAAGGAAGAGGTTTAAGTATTGCTTATCTAAATCTAAAGATAATTATAATAATTATGTCCAGCAAAAGGTACATTTTGGCATGTATCCTAGAACAGAACAGCCTGCTCTGATCAGAGCAGGGTTCAAGCTGGGCCCTGACAGTAGGGAGAAGTGACTTCTCCCTCCAGGAATATTAGGGAGAAGTGACAGTCAGATAGGGAGA
>OZ026525.1:34807966-34947429 GCA_964019695.1 Loripinus fragilis
AGGGGATGGGGTGAGCGGGGCTCTGGGGGTAAAATATTTGCGACCATGGTGCTGCATTCATGATTCCCTTAAATTTGATATGAAAAATGATCATGTTCTGAAAAAGTTGAATTTTGACGTTTTGACCCCACTCCCTAAGTCCACCCAGGGGGTCTGGCACAGGTCTTTGATCAAAAAACATGTTTGATATGTTTCTTATTTGTTGTAACGCTGTCTGCATGCGAAATTTCTGTAAAAAATATTGACATCTGACTGAGTTATTGCGAAATTTACACATAAGACCTTTGACCCCACCGGGGGGGGGGGGGGGGGGGGGGGGGGGGGGGGGGGGGGGGGGGGGGGGGGGGGGTGGACGGTACATTTTTAATCACGGTTATGCTTATCTACAGGGGGGGGGGGGGGGGGGGTGGACGGTACATTTTTAATCACGGTTATGCTTATCTACAGGCACTGGGTAATCATGGCTTATAGTGACAAGTTGTAAGATATAATAGTTTTGAAGAAATGTGAAGTTTATTCTACCAAAAATGTCAATACAGCCTTTGCATTAGCCTAAACCTAAGTCAAAAAAGGGCCAAAACTCAGTCAAAAGTTTGCGAATTACCACCAAATTCGAACTTGACCATTATTTTACAATGCTTTATCAGTTAAAAATTTGAATGAAATTGTTGCATCCCTCTAAAAGTAATTGATTGGAAACCACAATTTAGCCAAAATCTAAATAAACAGTCAAATTTTGTAAATATTGCCACTTTCGAACTTAATCTTTATTCATGATGCTTTACTCTTCTTCAAAGTTTGATGAATGATTATATTGATGAAACCCTTAAAAAGTTATGGATTGCAAACCAAAAGTGTGACAACGCGGACTACGATGACGCCGCCTACGACGCCGACGGACACATGATGCCTATGTGTCGACCATGCGTCGCCAGCGACTCAGAGAGCGGGTATGTTTATATGATGAAGGGGCAACAATGCAACGAATATATACACGGGGTCTTCGCCACTATAAAGAATTATCTATTGTTGTTATACCATGTTAGGGTTGTAAACCCCCTCCGCATATCTCACATCATAATTAGGCCTCTGTCGCGAGAGAACTTGACTCTGTCGCTTGTGAACAACAAAGGCACAGACCAGTCTGCACATCCTGCTAGTCTGATGGGAGCCTTTGCCATTTGCTCCCTTGAAAGTATTATAGCTAAGCAGCTAAACTTGGTCCATTTAAAGCTTCAAGCTTCTATCGAGCAGGCTGACTTTAGCAAGATGTGGTCGGAAATCCTGAAGAAACGTGACGCAGAACATATTGACCCCACTCATTATCCTAACCGAACTGTTACTATTCAAGCTAATAGAAGGCACTATCGTGCTACATGAACATAATTGTTAATATTTTGCCAGTTATAAATCGACTGAAGAAGAAGAACAGCCAAAAGTATTTTCATAGAGGGTGCACAGTGGTTTTGTCGTACAATGCTTGACAAGAGACGGAGGAGCTCCCGGGTCTATCATCATCGTCGTCACTGCATTATGTCTTTGAGCACATTAATACTTGCTTACTACTGGTTGAACCCATGAAGAACCATCCCGACATAACTGAAAACATTTTGACTGGGACATTATGAATCAAATCAAGCAAACAAACAAGTATTTTCATCCAAAAATTATAAGAATGTGCAAACCGTATATTTGTTTACAAACTGAAGTTTTTGACAAGCTTTTATTATATTTTTTTATCGCACAAAGGTTGTGGGTTTGATGCGCAAAGTTTATGTATATTTTAGTACTACTTGCGCTTGAAATTGGACCAGAATAGACGAAACTGTCTTCATTCTCCCCTTTCACTGGGCACAGTACCTCTTGTGAGTATCGGTATTACTTCGTTCAGTGCGTCGATTCTACCGATACAGTTTCTAATTCACCGCTATTAGGGGTTCAGTCATATATAGCTGAATATCTCAAAATCGAAAAAACGGACCAGTCTGAGATTTCTGGTATTGTAGGATCATAAGCCTTTCGAACTTCTGGTGAAAATCATTTTTAGCTAAGTTGTTTAAATTCGAAACGGGAAGATAAAAAGCTGTGGATTTTCGCTTTTTTGACAACTATCCATCTAAAAGAACGCGTTTCTTGCGCTCCCGCATACACTGTCTATGTTATTGCACGATATTATGACATGTATGCATATATCAAAGAAATATAATGAGATCCACGGCGGAAGGACAAATCTAACTTTAAGAAAACATGCGAAAATACTTACCACCCCCTCACAAATTTAGGCCAAAAACTCTCGATTCTACCGATACAGTCGATTTCACTCATTTCAGGCGCACAGTGAATCGATACTGCGTAATATAAAAAAAAAATTCTTGACAAACGTTTAGGAGTACGATGAAATTAACCGGTTGACATTTCACATAATGTAAGGTCCGATTTTAAGTCCCCTTGCTAACACAGCTTATCTGGTAATGGGGCGAATATTTTACAGCTAAAAGTTTCATTTTTCCATCAAATGTTTAAACCTGAAAGCCAGAGAGTGAAACCCGGTTTAAAACTGAATGTTCTGTGCACCAATTTCGCTATGTTTTTAGTTGAAAATCGTATTTGTTCAAATTACCTCCCTTTCAATTAATTAGCGTTTGAAATTAAAATGCTCAGCAGATCAATTCCTCGCTATGAAATCGGAATTTGTTTCTTTTGACCTCTTTTTTCAAACAACTGACATGTTTGCGCACCTGCTAATAAGAAAGATATAATGCTAAAAAGATCGCCTTCGGGAAACCCACTATAACTAATTGCTAAACTTTTTTCCATCAGTATATTAATAATTTTAGTCATTTTCTCTTGTGAGCGCAACTCCGCTTACAGTTTTATTCTTATATTTTTTACACAGAGGATCTAATATGATTGAATTTATTAAACGAGTTGAGGAAAAGATATCAAATGCGAGGCTTGCCGAAAATTTATCTTTTTCGCAACGAGTTGAATAAATTCAATAATACAGGAGCACAAATATTAGATTCTATTCATCATATGTTATTAAAATTATTTTGAAATCATATTTTTAGCGTGAAAACGTTAGGTTTTTGCCATATAAGCGTCATTCCGAAAATCTGCAAACCACTAGTGGTTTATAGATTTTAATGCATGGCGTTGTTTCACTTCCAGACGCGACGTCATATGATAAATGCGTTAGTTTTATCATGGTCTGAAGATTTGCATGTGCTTTTTTATAGTATCTCCAGTTTAATTTTGCCACTTTTTTTTCAGTATTTTAAGCTTGGTCATTTAGGTCCCTTGTGAGCGCCTGTCGATTTGTTTTACCCCAACCGAGGTCAAAGTTAAGTTCAAATAATTACTCGGATTATTTCTTAAACCAAACGTTTTCTTTTCTTGACCTTAATCCCGGTAAAGTTGACTTAAAATAAACGAATAATAAATAATAATGTTCACTGGATAAGATAGTCTACACATATTGATATTGCATACAAATGTAAAGCGAGTTAGGCATGCAGCCTAGGGTTATTTTTATAGGAAAACAAAACGAGTTACACCTCGATCATATTTGATCAGTGTGTCAAGTCATTTCCTTATTGTCGCCTAGCTTAAGAATGTTTAAAGGTACCCTTTCGAACTTTGCAAAATGCATATTAAGCAAGTTTTAAACGCAGTGTAAATTTGAATTATGAGCATTTTTCAACCGCAACAGATAATCAAATAATTCAATTAATATAAGGTATTGCCCATTAATTAGATTACCTGATTTCATGCTTCAACAGAATACGACCAAATGTCTTTTTTATTTCCGCGATGAACGGATATACATTGCTCAAAATATTTAAAGGAACACAACATATTTTGCCATTTATTATAATCCGACCTTTACAGAGAGTCGCTTATATAAGATGAGAACATTATTGTCTTGCAATTAGTTTGGTAGTCCATCGAGGATGATGCTTTTTGATAAAAATGAAGTAATCCCTTCCTATAAATCGCTGTGGAACACTTTATGTAAAAGCAGGGACTTTCTATAGTCTAAAGGTAAAATTGATTTTTACTAAAATTCATTTTTCTTTTCAAAATGAAATTCCAAGAGGAATGTTTTAATCAAAAACTAAGAAGACTATCGTTTCTGTACATTCCATACCTGAATGTAACTTTTGATCTTTCCCTTTTAAAAATAATGTTACTAGTTTTCAAGAACACAGTAATATAGCTAAAATTTGGGTATATAATTTACCAGGTTAGTAAACCTTAACAAAATATCACTAACAAAACAACAGCATTTTTGTTAAAAACTAACTGTCTAGAAGAATTTCTAGCGATTAGGCGAGCAATCTCCCTAAACGAGACGTTAATTTTGTTTTGTTGAAATAACGACTGGAGAAACTAGGCACATTCAACAAATATATAAAAGAGCCGTCGATGCACCATTGCCCCCGAATTTGTATATTTAAAACGGGGTTTCCTTTATGCATGTAATAACTCTACTTCTTATTGAATGAGAATTTATTTCGATCATCAACTGTGCTTGTTATTCAGTAACATATATGGGAACTAGACCGTTAAACAAGGAACCACGCTATGTACAGTAAAACTATTTATACAGTTGATGTACAATAAAAACGACCAACTTGCAAAGTGGCCTATTTTTGTCAGATATTCGATGTCTTCCTTCACTTATACAAACCCTTCCCCCCCCCCCCCTAGACCCAAGACGCCCTTTGCATATGTTATATTTTTGTATAGCGACATTTAATTATCCAAAGGGCATCTTGGGTCGGGGGGGGGGGGGGAGGGGGGAAGCATCAAAAAACAAACTGAAAGACGCCAGTTTCATCTTTTCAATGACAAACGTCACAATTTTTAGTATATTTCGTACGCATGCGCAGAAGGAATACCGCAAATTATTGGAAATGAAGGGCACTTATATCCTTAATATTTTAGAACTTTTACTTTTTGAAAACCTGCAAAGGATTTACTAAAACTCTCGTCTAAACGGCACCCAGTCTAAAGACGTAAAATGAGGGGTGGGAGTAGAAGGCGCAAGTTTTCACGGCTTTGTAAATGATGAATCGCTTGGAAACCTATTTTGATGCTTTCTATGCATATTTTACTACCGAAACAGTCCAATTTTATAAACATTTGGGCAATTTGAAATTTTAGGTTTTGTAATCATGTCAACTAGGGAAAATATACGCCTTATCGCTAGAGCTCCTTTATGGAGGGACGCAAATAAGAGATATTTTGTGACTAGATACTTTGGCTTTCTTAACAAACATAGCAAAACTCGGACCCAATTTGTACTGGGTCCGATAGCAAAAGAAACAGGGCTTCTGCCTCATTGTCTAGGGACGTGTATGGTTTGTCTTTTTGTTGGGGACTAACATTAACACCTATAGAAATAATCAGGTATTTCCTTTAAGTATTTTAGCAGTGTAATATCACAATATTTGTGCCTTTAGCCGAGTTAGTTTATATTTTTTGCATAATATTTTGCTCGAAACTCGATGCTCTTATATGGTAGTGATCAGTGAAACCTAGATCAGACTTGCCGCAATTTTCAATTAAACATATGTTGTGGGTATTTAATGAAGAGGTTCTTTTCAGCTCCCAGATCACATGTTTAAATTGATGGGAAGGCAAAAAATACAATTTACGCCACAAGAAGAGTTTCTTTTTTATATAAGCAGCGTGTGGATTGCACGGTTCTCCTGGACTCGGACCCAATCTTAGTTATGGATATGAAAATATCACAATTTGCTCTAAACCTGTGTTTAGAATCTGTTAGTATACGATGAAGTTCTGTTCCAGAATTTTATCTTGGTTGCTTATATGTTCGTTTTAATTACCGCACATTTTCTTGTAAGCACGCTCCCACATTTGTGAAATTTACATCGCCTCGTCATGGGAAAATTGAATGCGGGATTTGCGAAAAAAGGCGCTGGTCATGCAGACATGACAAAATCAGACTTTATCACGAGGAAGTAATAACCAATCATAAGATTCATATTTTTCGGTCTGAAGAGCTTACTTCGCACATGAATATTAGTGAGCACAGTGGCTCAGTGGCAGAGTGCTTGACTTGAGACTGAGGGACCGCGGGTTCGAGCGTCACCGACGTCACTGTGTTGTGTCATTGAGCAAGACACATTTATCCTTGCTAAGTACTGGTTCAACCCAGGAAGACCCGCACAGACATAGGCTGGGACGTAAAGAATCAAATCAAACAAACAAAAAACACAAAGTTCAGTAATTGCAAGGGCGGGTCGTATTATAAAAGTGTCATTTTTCTTAAATATCCCATGAAAATGAAATCATTTGGTCTCAATGAGGCCAAATGTTTTCATTTTCATATGATATTTAAAAAAGAGGGGCTGGGTTGTTGTGGCGAACCCCCAAACCCCCTCTGGATCCGCCACTGAATTGTTAAAGGCAAACATTCGCTGCTGTTCGAATTATGGAAATGACATTTGAGCCAGTGCATGAGATTTCCAACAATGTGGTATATGCGACCAGCAAAGCCTCAGATCAGCCTGCGCAAACGCGCAGTCTGATCAGAGCCTTTGCTAGTCGCTTGAGTATTCTATTATCATTAAGCTACTGACTGAAAACCATTTGGAGTTGTTTCTAAGCTTAAAAGGAGGCTGCATGGGCTTGTCTGAGTCTACGCTTATCAAAATACCACATTGTTGGAAATCTTATGCCACGGCTCAAATTTTGTGTGCTTTATCGGTAGTTTCCGCACGACCGCTTTAATATCTCACCTGGAGCTATTATCAATACGACGCTGTACACCGTGTACAAGCTATGGCTTACCTGTGCACAGGTGTAATAAATTAACTTTATGAATATTCATTATATCGATACATACCGACCAAACCCGTAAATTTCTAGCTTTTAAACTAAATTTAAACAAGTGGATGAAATCATTATATGTGTCAACTGTCTCGTTTTGGAACGTAAGGATTTCTTAAGGTAATATGTAACTGGTGACTCATAATTAGATTTACCTGTGGGGCGCTTAAGAAGACTCGGATTAAGTGTTTTTGTGATTATTCTATTCCTTTCTCTGGATTTCTATACATATAAATTGGATTTATTAACTGACCATGGTTAAGTAGGACTCCTGTCGGATCCTTTATTTGTCTTCACATGATGTTTTAATATAAGAAACATATATTTCGGATCGGTTGTTATTTTCAAATATCCAATATGGCGCCGACCGTGGGTTGCTTAAGGAAATCAGTTTCTGCGCTTTCGTTTGTTTATCTGACGTTTTTCTTTATGCCATATGCAAGCTGTATGATGTCAGGCATGTCTCGACACAGACTATGTGTTCCCCACCACAGCAACAAGGGGTTTATTGTGACAAAATTACTGCCAAACCTTGAATGTGTTGAAGTGGACGTTATATCCAAACTTTCAGGAAATGATACGAACCCCTTTCATATAGATGGCAATGGTTATCTAGTCACGAGCACATCCCTGTCTGAAAGAATCCATGACATATACACAATCAAAACATCTTCATCATGCAGCAGCACGCCAATCTCACCTGTCTCAGATGGTCATCAGATTTACATAGAAATCGTCGGTCCTGGCCGATCTATAACTTTCCTCAATGACAGATACACCGGCACCATTTCCAGGACTGCACGAGAAGGCATTGTAGTAGATGGACTTGAGGAATTATCTGCATGTATCCATCAAAAATGTGAATCTCTAGCATACAGCATTAAAGGCAAACACGCAGAATATTTCCATATTCGAGTCATCCTTAAAGACGGAAAGGAATTTGTTGAAATCTTGACGAAAACTCCTCTGGTAGCAAAACAAGAATCCAAATTCAACTTCATCATAACAGCTGAAGATCTATCTGGTGCACAGGGGCACACAAACGTGGAAATAAATGTACTCCAAGACGACGGTATCGAGCTGTCCCCTAAATATGAAAGCGATCAAAATCTTCGGTTTCAACATCACAGACACAAGCGACAGACATCGGAGACCTATCCAGACCAGACCTTCCCTGAGTCAGTAACGGGGCCTCTGTTCAGTATTGCCCCGAACCCTCCCAATCCTGACTGGAGATATTCACTGAAGAGTTCTACTTTGGAGAACATGTTTGATGTTGGTGTCACAAGTGGACAGATCTCTGTGATCTCTGGGGGCAAGTTGGACTACGATAGTGACCCGACCAAGCGAACGATCACCCTTGTGGTCACTGTATCACAGGACAACATTGGTAAGATTTTACAGAAACTTTCCCACTGGGCCACCATCGGCACGCCAGCGAAACGCCATTTTAAATGGCGTTTCGCTGGCAGGCCGGTAGCGGCCCAATACTATGTGTTGGCTGAGTTCTATACTATTTGCATTCTTCCGACCTTTCCAACACATGCATCAAAAACAAGTCTAAGACCTTATATAATACAAATGGATGAAGTTTCGCGATTGTTCAGGAGTTGACGAATCCTGAATTAGGCACTTGTTTCATGGTTTGATTTATAAGCACACGCAGCCCCTTTATTCTGAAATTAGGCTTCAGGCTGTTTTAGGATTTCATTTTATGGATGTCATGATTTTGTTATTGCACACATTTGTTATTTGTACACATGAATAAAGTAAATCATTTTAATATGATCTGACTAAAGGCAAATTTCTTTGAGGTCAAATTATCATATACACTACCAGTTTTATTTCAATTGACAGTTTAACTTGTGCAGGAGTGGCTAAACTTACAGGTGCTAGTCTCTAAAAAATAAAATAATATGCAAAACTTATAGAAAAGCATCCCTTTATGAACCATAGGCTACGGTATTTTTTTTTTTTTTGGTATTTTTTAGATTTGACACTGGATTCATCCAGGTAAAGCATAACCCTTAATGCGCCAATCGCAACAAAGTCATCTGCTTTTCTCGTCTGCTGAAATGTTTAAGAAGCCTCTTTGGCTGTGTGGACCCAGATCAGACTGCTCCTATGGGAGAGTCTGTTCTGGGTCCACGCTGTTTGCTTCTATATTTAACTCGTCAGTAATGTTAGGCAATTATTTGCAGCAGACGACTTCAACAGATGACACTTTCAAATGCTTTTTTTCTTCTTGGCGCTTTAAGGGTTAAATAATAAACCCTTTTGAATTTTAGTAATCTTACTTTCACGAAACTTCCGTTGAGTCATCACTTTACACGAGAAATTACCGGTTGGGTAGATGGGAAAATAAAACAATGGGTTTTGAATATCACGAAACACGATCTTTAACAAAGATTCCTTTCTGGTTTTACTTACTCTAAACAGCAGTCTCTAAACAGCAGTCCCCTCTCCGTTTGATTAAACACCGATTATTTGAGGCTGTCACGAAAAACCATAGTGCTATTATTTTAAAGCTACAGTCTAGAGCGACTAGATGTATAGGCCTATAGCCATTCTACTGTGGCGAATATCACTTGATGTCGCTGGTCAGACTGCGCGAATGCGCAGGTTGATTGTTCATGATGCAGGAATACCTCGATAGGATATTAAGTTAAGAAATCAGTCAAATTGCCAGACGTTGATCAGACCGCATGCGCGGATGCAGAAAGTTTTGTTAGAGGGGGTTCAACTTTGACAACGTTTTTCAGTTGATGAGGGATAAGTGGGGGCTGGCTTGGTAGCTTTGTGATTTTCAGGGGATCCGGGCCAGTATTGCTAGAAGCCCCTATATTTTGTGATTTTTCAGGGGGGGGGGGAGGGGTCCAGACATGGAATGGTATTTCATGACCACCCTCATAGCTGCTCTCCATGAGAAATAGCACCTACTTATTTAAATGCCAACTATAACATTTTTCAAAATGTTTTCTTTTGGTCTGGATTTTTTTTTACCTGCGTCGCCTTAGCGAAAGCAGGTCTAGTAGTGGGTCCACTCAGTCTGTCCGTCCGTACGCAACACTTTTGGGGTGCCTAGTTTGTGTAATCTGTCAGTCCAAAAGTTTTCATTTGTTTTTATTCAAACTTTGCCTAATGACTGTTCACATATTGAAGATGTACACCTCCTATTTTGTGCACGTTTCATATTTTTTTTCTCTCATTTTTAGGGGTGTTAAACTTAGACATAATGCTTAGGGGGTGCCTAGTTTCCGTAATCTGTAACTCCAACAGTATTCGTTCCTTTATATTCACACTTTGCATAATGAGTGCTCACATATTAGAAATATGTGCCTCCTATTTTGTGCACGTTTCATATTTTTTTTCTCACTTTTGATGGGTATTGAACTTAGACATTTTTCCATCCGAAATGCTTAAGGGGGTGCTTAGTTTGTGTAATCTGTAACTCCAACAATATTTATTCCTAAATATATTCAAATTTTGCATAATTATTGTTCACACATTGAAGATTTGCAACTATCATTTTGTGCACATTTGATAAATATGTTTTCAATTTTTGACGGGTGTTGAAAATAGACATATTTTTCCTTCATTCAAACTTCGCATAATGATTTTTGACTGGTTGAAGATGTGCACCTCATATTTTATGCACATTTCGCGAATATTTTTTTTCATGTTTGGGGGGTCTTGAACTTAGACATTTTAACGTTAGCAATGCTTAGATGGTTTCTGGTTTGTGTAATCTGTAACTCAAGCAGTTTTCATTCCTTTTTCAAACTTCGTATTATGATTGAGCATGTACACACTATATTTGTGCACATTTGATAATATATTTTTGAGTGTAACATAGAAAATGTTACGTCACCTACTGTAGATTACATTGTGTGATTTGGGTTTAATCTGATTTCATTCCTGTATATTTGAACTTTGCATATCGACTGCTCACACATTGAAGATGTTTTGTTTGTTTGATTTAATTCTTTACGTCCCATCAACAATCTTTCAGTTATATAGGGACGGTTCTTCCTGGGTTGAACCAGTACTAAGCTAGGATAAATGTGTCTTGCTCAAGGACCACAACGCAGTGACGCCGGTGAGGCTCGAACCCGCGGCCCTTCGGTCTCGAGTCAAGCACTGAGCCACTGCGCTCCCTACATTGAAGATGTGCACCCACGACGCAGGTCCCGAGCAGAGTTTGGTCTTGTTGTATTTTAAATTTAATACGACTAGAATAACGGAGCCGGCTAGATGCCCGGGCTCAGTGGCGTAAACAATTAAAACGTTTTTCTGTGGGTGGTGCCCGCGTACATGGTTCAAGTTCCAAGCATTGTTATCGTTAGTTGGGGTTATCTTCGACATGTAGTGAACACGGACTTGTTAAAAAAACGAGTCTCCCCTTCACTCCTAACGGATCTAAGAAGCCAGGCCTTATTGGAAGCTCTCCATGTCAGTACGAACGAAGGATACAGATCAGTTGGCTAATCTACCCATGCGATTCAGAGAATGTGTTTTAGTCCATAATTTTAGCCATCGCATTCTGCGTAATTTTCACCTGGACGTTAACTGGCAGAATGCACGAGGCATCGCAGAATGCGCTTCATTTGGTCTGAATATATGCCGTTAAAACAACGTCGTATCGACATCGATGCGACATGATGTCGCATCGATACGACGTTATTTTGACGCCAACTGCCTGCTTTGACGTCGCGTACACAGGCACAATTCATACAGCAACTTACACTAAACTTTGTGTACGCCGGGTTGGCTTCCTCATTATCTTGTATTTTCATTGTATATTCGTTGACTAACTTAAGTACTTAAATATTACTAAAATAACGCATACCAGCGTTTCACAGAACAATACTGTGGAATGTCAGGTACACATGAGCCACTGCGTGGAAAAACATCTAACAAAAGCACAGACCAGGCGGCGCATCCATACGGTCTGGTAAGTGCCATTCTTATTTGTTTTATGTAAAACAAAGTAGCTTAACTTTACAAACGCATGCTTCTAATTAATCTCCGTGCATAGCTTTAATACAGTAGTAGTCGAGTTTGGGTGTCACCATGCCACATAACTCCATAATAGACATTTTTCAGTTACACCTTACATTACGATTTGTCCGTCAACGGATACTTACTTTGGACTTTATTTAAGAGGGGCGATGTCAGCAGTAACTGGAACCTATCTTTTTCGTCTGCTACTAAATATTATATTTTTTGTCCTGGGATCTTTTTTTACCTAAACAAACAGTGCATACCATGATAATTGCCGCATGATGGCATTTCACCAGTTTACAAGTGTAAAAAACATGTACCAAAAATATATTTCACAATTGTAATGCAGCCGAATATCTTTTTTAAAGCTATTACTTGTCCCATACATGTATGCATTCACTGGTTGTAACATGCGAGTAGGTAAATTCGACGTTTCTGCGTCAGATATGATTATTTTTTGGCGTCAATATTTCATCAAGCTCAGGTTAATGGACAGTGGAAATGCATAAGTCGTTTGCAACCTGTGCAAGCCAATATAGCTGGTCCACAGTAATTGAAAATCCTTCGAATGGAAAGGAGATATGGAGCAGATATGGAATTCAAGCATAAGTGTCCATATCTTGTTATGATGATTCCCTACCGATCTACTAGGGAATTTGTGTTTCTCTTTGACCCTTAAGAGGACTTGAATATATGCACTAGTCATTTCTAACAAGAGAACGGCGGGGACTTTTGTTAAAACCATGGCAGTTTTCTCCACTGTCTATCATGTTTTACTTTATACTGCCATTTTTGCCTTTGTATATCAATTGCCCCACATTTACCAACACTAAGGGGACAATGCAAAAAGTTAAAACATGGTTCATTTGCCCAGCTATATTGGGAAAGAGTTCACTTGCAGCAGAAAGCTGATGCTTGAGATATAAGGATCAGGCGCGTTTCAAGGGCATTTTATAGAGTTGGCACTCTGGATAGTCCCCCTTTATGAAGCCAGGGGTTTGGCCCTTTGGCCGAAAATGTTTTTAGAGAATTTCACAGAGCTAAAATGAGCTATGAAGACACGCAGCATAAACACAATAAACTTGATTTTTTTTCTTCCAATAATCAAATTGAATGGCTAAAAGCCTATACTTGCACTGTCAAGTTGTAGGCTCATACGTATTTTCGTACACTTAAGTACGCCCCTGAGTATGCAGAAAGCTTCCGCCAGACATTCAGACAAAATCAGTGGCAGATCCAGATGGGGTTCAGGGGTGTGCTCAGACCCCCCCCTCCCCCCTAGTTTTTAAATATCCTATGATTTAACTTGCTCTCAGTGAGGCCAAATTATTTCATTATCATGTGATATTTAAAAAAAATAGATAAAATCAGAAAAGCAAAACCAGCACCTTTATACATATGAACCCCATTTCCAGAAATCTTGGATCTGTCCCCAGGTAAATACATCAAAATTCAATATAGTCTAACTCAATCGATTCTAGTAATTCAAGTGTCATTATACTCGTAACTATTTTTCTGCTAGTGGCTACTGTTGTCATCTATTGATCTGGCACATTTTGGAACAGTATTAGGCCAGACAAAATATTGGGCTTGATCTAAATCCAAACTGATTGGCACTGTCATGGTATTGTCTAAGCGGTTTAACAGTACTTCCTGCATATACCTACGCTAGAAACTGACAACAAAAATAGTAAATGAGTATGATCAAAAAATACCACAATCACAAACTGCAGACAACCTGTGGCACCGCGAGGAAGAGCCGCTCAACCATCACGAGACACCAGGAAGACAAATTAAGCAAAGCAGCCAGCTCTCTCTTCCCAATCAAGATGATTGCAATACTAGAATGGACATAAAGTAACATACAACAAAACATAGAACAATTACAGACTCCCACAATGGGAGTAACAACAAACAAAAAGTCAACAACAACAGAACCATCGCCTTAGAACGGACAGCAGCCTAAGCCACCGGGGGGCTTAAATGCATTTTACTGGTACCAAATCTTCGCCCTAGATTCTGGTGTTGTTGAAGTACAAGAAATTTTCAGCTCGCATGGAGGCCATCTAACTAATGCAATGTATCATCATGGAAAAACACTCTAATCAAATTGCTACACCATGATGAAACAAAGAAAAGGGCGCATGACTCACAGATAGTCAGAGCTAAAGAAAACCTCAAGTTGAGCCATGGTGGGTCCAGCTAGAGATAAGCATCAGGCACCAACCCACCGATTAAAGCTTTACGTCAGAGCCGTCATAGAGTTTGAGGCCTGACCCACCGTCGTGCAATTAAAGAGGAAACCATAGCTATAAACCGTGATTGGGTTTAAAACTAGGCATGCAGATTGTCGCATGATATCCAAGTTATATCCAACCCTTATATAACGTTTAACTATCTTTTTGAATTGATCACTAAAATTAGGTTTTCCAACAATTCGTTTGAATTTATAGACTAAATCACCATAAAATATAGGTTCTGATATGCCTCGTTGCAGAAGAGTTTTTAACCCAATGTTGTATTTAACAATTAACTCTGAGTGTCTGTGGTAGAAGTTAGAAAGTGCTTTTCGAATTTTATGATATCTATAACCTTGTTTTAATAATTTAGCAGTTAAAAATAAGTTTCTGTTGTTGAAGTCATCAACATTAGAACATACTCTAGCAAAACGAATAAACTGAGAAATATATACACCATAGGAAGGAGAGCGAGGAACATCTCCATCAAGAAATGGGAAATTTACTATTTCAAAATTAAAATCGTCCCGTTTATCATAAATTTTAGAAGAAACTGCCACTTGTACCAGCAGAACTCAGTTCCCATCAATAAAAACTCCCTAGGTGTAGAGCTGTAACGTGGCCTAGATTTAATGTAGCCCAATACAAGGGTAGAGGTTGTGCCTTCTGGCAATCTATTTGCTACCATGTTGCTGCATATACCATATTGTGAAAAAATGACTTTTGGCCAACGCTCCACCCCTAAGTCCAACCAAAAGGCTGGACCCAGGCCTACAAACTAAAATTTCCTTGATATGTTTCAATATCTATTGCACCTATTGCCTGCATACTTAAAAGGTAAAAAATAGTTACAATCAGACTTAGTTATTGTGAAATTATTTCACAATCAAATTCCCCAAAAGTATCGGGACCAGGTCAGGAGCGAGCTCATAACCCCTGGATTATAGATCTGCAGTCAGACTCAATAGATTGAATATAATTTCGGTTTCTAGTGCAGAAGTGGAGGTTGAAATCTTTCTCTCTAACAGAGTCAAACCGTTGCAGGAGTTGCAGTCTGTTCTGAATTCATTATGTTTACTTCCATCATAAAAGTAGTCCATAGTCCATTTTAATATAATCAGCAGATATGAAAAGCATGCAACATTTTCACAACTACAATAAATCAGCACTTTAAAGAAATATTAGTTTGCTAAAGATGACTTTATTAAAGCACTTCGTATGATTTCCTAACAAGAGATTATTCAAGTCGCAAGTTACAACTAGCCTAATGAAGTTGTTAAACGTTTCTGAATTACACTGCTGAGATCACCCCTCTTAAATAACGTAAGTCTAAGGTGTGCTACATCTTACAAAACCTAAGGTCCACGGTGACTGAAAAATGTCTAATAGAATGTCTCGCGACTCTCCTTGTACAATTAAAAAAACAACGACAACAGAAAGACAAAGAATTAAGTTAAATGTAGAATACACACATACATACGCACACCCCGCTAAGGTACGCACTCACGTATTTAAGGAAGAATACATTATTAAAATAAAGCAACCAGCTCTCTATTCTTCAGCGAGATGTTTCAAACACGTCTCTTGGCTCAGTATCAGGAGTCCTGTGTTGTGTGTGCAATAAGGAAGCGGTTCTTTTAAGTAACCACAGCACATGCTTTGGTTTAGAAATAAAGGCGCCCGCCCATCTTATCTGGAGACCAGGTATTGCATACTGGTGCTGATTCATCCACCTGAAGACAAGGACCATTAAAAAGTACATTAGTCATATATTTCGTCTTCAGTATTTGATTTACAGTCAATAAGTGATCTTTAAAAATGCAGGTAAGTAGTTGGCAATATAAATCAGTACTTCGACTAGGGCTTATCATACAGACATTTTTGGCAGACGTAGCCTACAAAAACAAAAAAGCAACAGTATAGATCAGCTCGGCCTATAATAAGCTGAGCTAATCTACACTGTTGCTCTTATTTGTTTTTAATCCCTGGGGCGGGGGGGGGGGGGGGGGGGGGGATATAGCGACCAGCCTAGAGTCCGTCCGTAGACAAAAGCTTGTGGGCTCATTAACTTTAATACCCTCTGAGATATTTTGATAATATTTGGTAGGCATGTATATCTGGTCAAGACGGTGTGCTGCGTGCAAGAATGGTTGCTCTCCCTTGCTGGCCTTTTGAGTTATCTCCCTTGAATGAACTTTATAGGGGGAAGCTTGTGCGCTCAATAACCTGTACCATTTGCGATATTTTGATGATATTTGGTAGGCATGTATATCAGATCAAGACGGTGTGTCGCGTGCAAAAATGGTTGCTCTCCCTTACTGGTCTCTTGAGTTATCTCCCTTGAATGAACTTTAAAGGGGAAAGGTTGTGTGCTCAATAACTATAATACCCTTTGAGATACTTTGACAATATTTAGTGGACATGTATATCAGGTCAAGACTTTGTGTCGTGTGCAAGTATGATTGCTCTCCCTTGCTGTCCTTTTGAGTTATCTCCCTTGAATGAAGTTTAAAGATGGTAGCTTGTGCACTCCACTCTTTTATACCCTTTTAGATATTTTAAAATATTTGGTATACCTGTATATATTCGGTCTAGGCCGTGTGTCGCGTGCAAGAATGACTGCGCTCCCATACTGACCTTTTGAGTTATTTAGCCTTGAATTAACTTTACAGGGGGGCAGCTTGTGCGCTCAATAACTCTTATACCCTTTGAGATATTTTGATGATATGTGGTAGGCATGTATATCAGGTCAAGACGGTGTGTCATGTGCAAGAAAGGTTTCTCTCCCTTACTGGCCTTTTGAGTTATCTCCCTTGAATGAACTTTATAGAGGAAAGCTTGTGCACTTAATAACTCTTATACCCTTTGAGATAATTTGATATATCAGGTCAGGACAGTGTGTCACATGCAACAATGGTCCACTTTATTGACCTATTGAGTTATCTCCCTAGTATGAACTTAATAGGAGAAATCTTGTGTGCTTTATAATGTTTATATCCTTTGAGATATTTTGATGATAATTGGTAGACATATATATCAGGTCAAGACGGTGTGTCACATTTAAGAATGGTTTCTCCCCCTTGCTGCCCAATTGAGTTATCTTCCTTGATTGAACTTTAGAGTGGAAAGCTTGTGCACTCAATAACTCATATTACCTTTGAGATATTTTGATGATATTTGGAATATGATTTAACTGCTTGTTCAAGCTTGCCTAGGAAAAAGTGTTGATAGGTGAACTAACCGTCCCGTAATGACCATAGCTGTTGACTGGGACATACAGCAACAAAACAAACAAGCAAAAATACCATTGTTAAATCTTTGGATGCTGGGTAATTTTCATACTTTTGTTATTAATTTTCTGCAGACTTTTTTTTCCAGAATTAACTTTTTCACAAAATTATTTCATGAACACTGTCTTGAGTGTCAAGCAGTTTGGATCCAGATTGGGATGGCCATTTGTCCGTCATGTTTTGGTCCAAGCTGTTTGCAAAGGTTATCAGCAGATTATATAAGTTTCGCTAACAAAGTGTAAAACTGTTTGCATACATTTTTGTTAACCCTTTACGCCAAATGCTATATTGAGAACATTGCATCATTTTCGGTCATGTTTTGCAAAGGTTATCAGCAGATGACATAAGTTACCGCTTACAAATTGTAAAACTGTTTGCATACATTTTTGTTAACCCTTCACCCCAAATGCTATATTTAGAACATTGCATCATTTTCAATAAATAATTCAAATATTTTCCAAAAACTAATTTTTACATTTCAATAGTTTTGAAAATATTATGAAAAATTGAACATTTGCTCCTCAGGAATATTATGAAAAATGGAACATTTGCTCCTCAGGAGCAAATGTTCCATTTTTCATGATATTTTCAAAAATCTTACATTTCAAAGGCGTCCAAAGGGGCTTGCTCGTAATAAAGGGTTAAACCCTCTACTGTTACACTGAAATGTCTGTTGCAGATGTAAAGGACATCCAAGTAGTTATCCATGTTGAAGACGTGAATGATGAGAATCCTGTATTTATCAATGAACCGGTCCCCTATTTGGCGGCGGTATCACCCCAGCCACCGGCAAATACCTTGGTATACACACTCACGGCTATGGACCCAGATGCAGGTGCTAATCTTCAGTTAGAAGGTGATCTAAGTAAGTGAAACTAAAAATATGGGCCGGGAATTACAATGCCTTCTAAATGTTAAGCAAGACTTAAGTTAAGTATTGCTATTTCAACATACTATAAATCATGCTAAATAAATTACCTTGATCGATGTGGTATTTGTGGTCAAAAATATCATTGTGATTTTCAGAAAAATTAAATTTATTTTGATTTTAATTAGTTTTAAACTTTGTTTTTCGCACTGAAAAATCAATACTTAACTTAAGTCTTCCTTAACTCTAAGGATGCATTGTAATTCCGGGCCATGGTTACCAGCACTTTAAAAAATTTATGTTATTTGGGGCTAAAACAAAAGTCGCCAAATTAGAGACTGCGAAATACAGCTTTGAATTTAGTTACACAGTAAGCAAAAATGGACATACTCCCTTACATGCAGTATGTTGGTATCCATATTGTCAAAAACCAACTTAATTATTTGTATGTTTCAATGTTTAGGGAACCACATTTTAAAAGGGGCCACTATTAAAGGAAAGAATAAGCTCCCCATAGGGAGCATATTCTTTCCAATAAAAGAAGCCCTAATGAGAATAGAAAATAGTTAAAGGGCATTAACCCCTGAGAAAATATCTGTTCATCCTTTGGGACTAAATATTTTTGAATCTTAACCCTAAAAATAAGATGTATTGAATAAGGGGCAAGTATTTTTGGCAACACTTTTGTGCAGCAGATCTACTATTCATATGAATTTTTTTCTTTTTGAGAATCAAAATTTCTTCTTGTAAACTGAAATCCAATCCGAGCAATATATCATAATGGGTGAAAGTTTTCAGGATTAAACTGAATTCAGGATTTTGAGGCTGACTTTCCATGGAGAGTCAGCCTCAAAATGCTGAATTAAGGAGATTATAATAGCTTCTTTGATTAGTTTTCAGATTATCTAAACACAATCATTTTTTTAACTTTAAATCGTCCATTTTGTAGCCATCCTGCATGTTTAAAAATTTGAATTTCAAAAGTTCAGGATTTTGGAAATTTTGAACTTTCACCCTTGTGATTATTATTAGCACCATTTTCATGACTGAATCAGAGTAGGGCCTTTGATTTATACATTTGAACCCTTAATGTAAGAGCATGAGAGCCCCAGGGACTCTTAAAATTCATTGGTTAGGGCCAACCCTGTACACTACCCACAGGTTTAGATAAACAAAATTTCTGAGCATAAAATTGTAAATATTTTCTTACCAATCAGTTTTAACGTATGTTTTGGTGCTCAAAAGAACCGTCTCATTGAGACGATTCTTTTGAGTTCCCACAACATATGTTTTGGTTGAGAAATAAGAAAATTAGTTTTTCAATACACACTCTTAACTAAAGTTCTGACTACCTCATCAATAAATATGACTTAATTATTACATGTATTTGAAATACTTTCAGAAAAGCTTGTTACAGTAAGTTGGCAGTATGCCATGAATAAGTGTCCTCCTCACTAAGTACATTATAGTCATTTTCAAAGAGTTTCAGCTCCAAAAAAACAAGTGAGTTTGATCAGGAAAGATCACAATCACACACTGCAGACCAACCCACAGCACCGTGAGGAAGAGCTATAGAACAATAACAATCACAAATAACAATTCCTAAAAATCTGGACAGGACAATCACTTTTAACAGTGTCACTCTCAAAAATACACAGACAGAACCTCAAAAAAAAATTTTATTTTCAATGAAACAAATAATATTAAGAGTCGGCGGATAAAATAAAAAAAAAATGAGATATTAAATTTTATTTTTTCACACTTTCTGGAAAATTACAGTAGGAGGGTTTGTTAATCAACTAATAAAAAAATTCTGGCCTTATTAGGCTCTCCCAGCTTAAATTAATTATCTTTGCATTTTCTTTTTCACAGCTGATGCTCAGAAACTACTATTTGTTGTGAATATGGTGGGGAGTGATAAGGCTGAAATTAGAACCTTAGGCAGTGCCCTGAGCTTAGACACGGAATACAACATCCGCGTATTAGCGAGTGATACTAATGCTCCAACAGGCACAACACAAAGAACTATTGCGAATGTTCTAGTGAAGGCCGGAGAACGCTCACCTCAGTTTATGAAGCAGACGTATGCACTGTCATTTCAAGAAGGAAATGTAGCAGATCAAGTGTAAGTAAGATTTTATGAATTGGCCTAAATATCAGGATACCTGTATAATTCACTATTCTTACTGTCTTGCCAGCCAAGAGTGATTGTGTCGTCATGTTTTGTGTACAAAGCTATCAGGGACTTATAATCGATATATCACTTGTGTATTGATCCTATCTGCAGGATAGGATTAATACACAAGTGATCTATTGATTACGTTAGCTAAAGTGGAGTGTACAAGTTAATGTTTTACTTTACAATTGCAAACAACATATTACGTCTCTGTCACTCTTGGTTGGCATGACAGTAGTGAAAACACTTATACTTGGTGATCATTTATTTTGGCACAATTGGCGGTTAATGTGAAAACTGCCAAAATTAAAAACCGCCAATATAACATTAAAGATCACAAGAGCAACAGACTGGCAGAAAGTTTATCCCTAAAATTAGGCATCTTGAGTATTCACAACTGTTTTGAAGGCAAATGCAATGCCAATCAGTCATGGGCATTAGTGGGCATATCATCCAAGATAGAAAATGTATAATTATACTTCTTTAGAAGCCGAACAAAAACATTATGAAACAATATAGCTTGCATTGCGACTAAAGGCTAGCTTTACCAGTAAATACATGGATGAAAGTTTTCAGGATTGAGGCTGACTTTCCATAGAAAGTCAGCCTCAATATACTGAGATGCTAAATTTAGTTTAGAATTTTTAACCCATAAAGCTCCAAGAAAAAAAATGCATCGGAAAATGTTGTCTGCTACAAATCATTGCCTAACATTACTGGCAAATTAAATATAGAAGCAATAGGAGCAGTCTGATCTGGGTCTACACTGTTTGCCATAGAGAGGTCTTAAACATTTCAGCAGACAAGAAAAGCAGACGACTTTTGTTGCGATTGGCGCATTAAGGGTTAATATTTTGGAGGCATACAGCAAATTTAAATTCTGATTTTCTAAAGTTCAGGATTTTGGAAATTTTGAACTTTCACCCATGTTTACCAGTGAATAGAACTGATAATATTCACTCACACATCAAGTACCATGTTATTTACAGCTTAAAATCACTTTGACTTGCAAATCACCATGTAGAGCTTGCCAGAAACTACACCAGAAATCGCACAATTTTTCAAAAAATTAAAAACTGCCAAAATATAAATCCTCCAAAAGGTCCAAATATAAAAAAACTGCCAAGATTTATGCCGTCAAATATAAGTGTTTTACAGTAAGCAAATATTCACATTTACAGGATTGTGAACATTTGTCAGAAAATCCATGGATTTTTTGTACAGATACGTACATGATGAAAATATTAAACAGGGCTTTTTCCAGCAATTTTGGGAAAAGGCCCCTGGCCAATATTGGGAAAAAATGATCAACTTAACATCAAAATATGGAGAAATTAACAACATAGAACATAACAAGGGTAGCAAAATATATCCTCAAAATCAAATTATTTTAGATTTTATTATGCCAAGCATACCACTTAAGCACAAGTGTTTAATTTTACAGATTTTCAGGGAACGTTATGAAATAACACTTTTAACGTCAGGCATATGGCTAAATCCTAACATTTTTCTCTCCAAAATTAGGATTTCAAAATAATTTTAATGTCCTATGATAAATAGTATCTAACATTCATGCTCCTGTATTATTGAATTAATTAAACAAGTTGCGAAAAAGGGATAAAATGCTTGCATTTTACCGCTTTTCCCAAACTCGTTTAATAAATTCAATATAACATGAGCACTCATGTAAGATGATTAGATCCTCTATTAACATATCATTTAACAAACAACTTAATGCACAAAATTTTGGTTTTACCTGAACCATGTCAGATGATCAGGAACAGAACAATTCTCAGCAAACCTCAGATTTATATTATTTATATTATATACATTATTTTTGTCTTCCTCAGGACTTTAGTTGGAGAGTGGGTAACAGAAAAAAAATTCTTATTTCTCAACCAAACCATATGTTGTTGGTCAGGGAGCGCAGTGGCTCAGTGGTAGAGTGTTTGACTCGAGACCGAAGGGCCGCGGGTTCGAGCCTCACCGGCGTCACTGTGTTGTGTCCTTGAGCAAGAACATTAATCCTAGCTTAGTACTGGTTCAACCCAGGAAGACCCGTCCCTTTATAACTGAAAGATTGTTGATGGGACGTAAAGAATCAAATCAAACAAACGAAATATGTTGTTGGTACTCAAAAGAACCGTCTCAATGAGACGGTTCTTTTGAGCACCCAAAGCATATGCTAAAAATTATGGGTAAGAAAATATTTACAATTTTAAGCCGAAAATTTTGCTTATATAAACTTATGTTTTTTAAAGGATAACAACAACGCCAATTAGAGCAATCAGTTTCCAGGGAGTTTCGCAACTTATATACTTGATACTGAACAGCCAGCTACAAGAGTCTACTCTCTTCAAGATTAATCCTGCTGGTAATATTCGTGTCACCAAGGAGATGGATTATGAAGATCCAGATGAGAGGTTATTTAATCTCTTCATCAGAGCTATGGAGTCAGAAACAAATCTCTACAGTGACGTTCAGGTGAGTAACTGTAAATTCGGAAATTTTCGCACAAATTTTATTTTCAGACCTATTTGCGACATTAAAAATTTGCAACTAGGACATGATTTACCTATATCTATATCAGTAAACGACAGAGTGATTTCGCTGTTTTGCGAGGGTTTTATTTTCATGAAACTTGGCATATATATTTTCTTTGCATATAACTTTTCACTTATGCTGAGTATGTAACCCATAAAACTCATGTACCCAGTGTGCACTTTTAGGATGATTTCAATTATTTTACAGCTAACAGTGACAGTTACTGATTACAATGAGGCAGCCCCAAGGTTCCGATTGTCTCTCTACGAGTCTAATCCCGTTCCTGAGAATGTCAACGTAGGAACAGTACTCATGCGAGGTAATGTTGCTAATGAGAGTTTGATACTTTAATTAACCCTTTGTATACTAATGGAGTCTTCCTTCTGGTTTGATACGATATACTTGGGATAGTTCATTCTACATATCTAGGGGTGTTAGGTTATAATTAAAAAAAATATTGTTTTCTTTTGTCTGAAGATCTTTTTTACCTTAATAAACAGTGTAGGCACTGATAAATGCCGCATTATGCTGCATTTAATCTGGGTCTTCACTGTAAATTGTAAAAGTACTTGTTTACAAAGCGTTAATAATTTTCAATAGTCTATACATGGGTGAAAGTTTTCAGGATCATTCCTAAATTCAGGATTTTGAGGCCGACTTTCCATTAAGCAGATTCTAATAGGCTCTCTGATTTATATTCACTTTATCTATAGACAATTGACCATTCAAACTTGAAATTGTTGATATTTGTAGGCATACTGCAAGTTTAAAGATTTGTTTTTAAAAAGTTCAGGATTTTGGAAATTTTGAACTTTCACCCATGTAGACTATAGTCTTGGACTATTTTGTTTGCGCATGCTTTTCTTGTCTTGCGTAATTGCATTCTGGCACTCAAAGAGTTATCCTGTATTGAAATGCTCAGAAAATCAGCAGCTGAAATGCATGATTTTTCAAAATATCGGAGGCTTGATATCTTCAGGTATAAACACTGTAAGTTCCCAACAAGAATCCAAATGTAAGAGCGACCGTATTTTATTATAAATATTAAAATATAAAATTATTATAATTTAGGAAACAAAACAGTTTTGTATTTAAAAATCAGCAGCTGAAATGCATGAGAGCCTTTAGAAGTCGCCTGAATATTCTATGAATGTTAAGCTTCTGACTGAACACCATTTGGAGTTTCTAAGCTTAAAAGGAGGCTTCAGAGGCTCGTCTGAGGCTACACTTGTCAAAATGCCACATTGTTGGGAATGACATGTCACAGCTCAATTTCAAATAATCCTGGCCCCGAGGTTATAAAACTTTTTCCGTGCTCAACTCAGCTGAGCATGAAATTTATCCTGCTCATAATTGTTAAAATGCCAACAATTTTTGGCATTTTAACATTTATTAACATGATAGAAACAACATCTGAGAGACTTAAGGCAAGAAACTTCTTCATTTGTAGGTATTTAAGTTTTTATGAGCAGTTGAAATTTCGTGCTCAGTAGAGTTGAGCATGAAAAAAGTTTTATAACCTCGGGGCCTGAATGTACTTGATTGATTGCAGTGACAGCAACAGATGATGACTACAACAAGATGATAACCTTTGGAGTGGACAACGGTAACTTTAGAGTGGAAAATACATTGAAGACAAGTAATGGGACCATTGCTGTCATAGCTGTTAAATGTAAATAATCTTGAATGTACTTGATTCATTGCAGTGACAGCAACAGATGATGACTACAACGAGGTGATAACCTTTGGAGTGGACAATGGTAACTTTAGAGTGGAAAATACATTGAAGACAAGTAATGGGACTATTGCTGTCATAGCTGTTAAATGTAAATAATCTTGAATGTACTTGATTTATTGCAGTGACAGCAACAGATGATGACTACAACGAGGTGATAACCTTTGGAGTGGACAACGGTAACTTTAGAGTGGAAAACACATTGCGCACAAGTAATGGGACAATTGCTGTCATAGCTGTTAAATGTAAATAATCTTGAATGTACTTGATTGATTGCAGTGACAGCAACAGATGATGACTACAACGAGGTGATAACCTTTGGAGTGGACAATGGTAACTTTAGAGTGGAAAACACATTGCGCACAAGTAATGGGACCATTGCTGTCATAGCTGTTAAATGTAAATAATCTTGAATGTACTTGATTCATTGCAGTGACAGCAACAGATAATGACTACAACGAGGTGATAACCTTTGGAGTGGACAATGGTAACTTTAGAGTGGAAAATACATTGAAGACAAGTAATGGGACTATTGCTGTCATAGCTGTTAAATGTAAGTAATCTTGAATGTACTTGATTGATTGCAGTGACAGCAACAGATGATGACTACAACAAGGTGATAACCTTTGGAGTGGACAATGGTAACTTTAGAGTGGAAAATACATTGAAGACAAGTAATGGGACTATTGCTGTCATAGCTGTTAAATGTAAATAATCTTGAATGTACTTGATTGATTGCAGTGACAGCAACAGATGATGACTACAACGAGGTGATAACCTTTGGAGTGGACAATGGTAACTTTAGAGTGGAAAATACATTACGCACAAGTAATGGCACCATTGCTGTCATAGCTGTTAAATGTAAATAATCTTGAATGTACTTGATTCATTGCAGTGACAGCAACAGATGATGACTACAACGAGGTGATAACCTTTGGAGTGGACAATGGTAACTTTAGAGTGGAAAACACATTGCGCACAAGTAATGGGACCATTGCTGTCATAGCTGTTAAATGTAAATAATCTTGAATGTACTTGATTCATTGCAGTGACAGCAACAGATGATGACTACAACGAGGTGATAACCTTTGGAGTGGACAATGGTAACTTTAGAGTGGAAAATACATTGAAGACAAGTAATGGGACCATTGCTGTCATAGCTGTTAACAAGTAAGTTGATTCACAAAAGTAACACACTCAATTTTGGGAGCGCAGTGGCTCAGTGATAGAGTGCTTGACTCGAGACTGAGGGGTGGCGGGTTCGAGCTTCACTGGCGTCACTGCATTATGGTCCTTGAGCAAGACATGTTAATCCTTAGTACTGGTTCAACCCAGGAAGACTGGTCCCTGTTTAACTGAAAGATTGTTGATGGGACGTAAAGAATCAAACAAACAAACAAACATTTTATTTTTCTATTGAATTATATTTGCGCCAATAACTGCAATATTGGTTTGATTGCTTGATTCTTAACGTCCCAGTTAAAAAAAATTTCAGTCATGTTTGGACAGATCTTCCTGGGTTGAACCAGTACTAAGCATAAAGTGTTTTGCTCAAGGATGCAAAGCAGTGCCTCCTGTGAGGCTCGAACCCGCAACCCCTCAGTTTTGAGTCAAGCACTCTACGACTGAGGCACCACGATTAATTTTGGTGGTTTCTCAATAAAATGCCCTTTTGAAACATTTTCTTTTATCAATTGGGGTTTAGGGAGCGCAGCGGCTCAGTGGTAGAGTACTTGACTCGAGACCGAGGGGCCGCAGGTTCTAGCCTCGTGTTGTTACCTGGAGCAAGATACATTATTCCTAGCTTAGTACTGGTTCAGCGCACGAAGGCCCGTTCCGACATAACTGAAATTTTTTTGACTGGGACACAAAGAATCAAATCAAACAGAATCAATTGGGGTTACTCTTGAAGGAAAGAATGTGTTCCCAAAGGGGAGCATATTCTTTCCTTTTTAAGATGTGTCTTTCTCATCATGGAAAGAGACTCTACCATTGAAAAGTTGGTTTATCGATACAGATACAATTGACATACTAAAGATATGTGTCCATCTATTGCTTATTTTGTAATTGTATTTTTCGCGGTTTCATATTTTGGGGATTTTTGTTTATACAGGCAATAGCGCGAAATAAAAAGGCCAACCAAAAGTAAGTATTTTGCGGTACAGAAGTTTTAAAAAGTTGTCCACAAAGTGCACTAATTAGGTCAAATATGCAGGCCTACAGATAAGAGTGTGTATTGGAAATATATTTTCTTTATTTCCCATCCAAAACATATGTTGTGGGTACTCAAAAGAACCATCTCAATGAGACGATTCTTTTGAGCACCCAAAACATAATTATGTTTAAATTGGTGGGTAAGAAATATTGACAATTTTACGCTCATAAAATTTCCTTAGCTGGATCTATGAATATGGTACTAACCCTTTGTATACTTGTCTAATGGATTCTTTATTCTGGTTTGATATAATAAACTTGGGTTAGGCCATTGTACTATTTAGGGGTGTCAGGTTATAATTTAAAAAAAAAAACAAAAAAAAAAACGTATTTTTTGTCTGAATACCATTTTTACTTTTGCAAACAGTGTAGACCCTGATGAAATGCCACAGTATGGGGCATTTCATCTTGGTCTTCACTGTTTGTACACGTACCTGTTAAAGGGTTTCCCCTATACAAAGGGTTAAAATTCTTCTTTTGGTTTTGTATAGGGAACTGGACTATGACAGAATTCCAACAAAGCTCTATGAGTTTCACTTGACGGCTACAGATGATGGAAACCTACCGCGGTCTGGTGT
Organism: Loripinus fragilis; assembly: GCA_964019695.1. Lineage (NCBI taxonomy): Eukaryota > Metazoa > Mollusca > Bivalvia > Lucinida > Lucinidae > Loripinus > Loripinus fragilis. Next base: position 34,835,474 of record OZ026525.1, read on the forward strand.
TACAACTATAATTGTATCTGTTACGAATGTCAATGATGAGGCCCCACTATTCCCTGTGAATGAGACTGCAGGACGTTACATGAGTGTTGGTATACCTTATGATTCAGTCGCTGGTTTCGCAGTGTATACAGTAAGAGCTACGGATGCAGATTTAGGTGACAGAATAACCTACAGACTTGATCCAGGTAAATTATAAAAAAAACTAAGATTTTCGCTTGACCCCCCCCCCCCCCCCCCCCCCCCCCCACACACACACACACACACACACAAACACACACACACTTTTAAATATCCTATGAAATGAAATAATTTGGTCTCAATTATTTCTTTTCATTGGATATTTAAGTAAAATGAGAGAAAATCAGCAAAGCGAACCCCCACACCTTTGTACAGTGAACCCCCCCCTTTCCAGAAATACTGGATCCGCCCCTGATTTTTAGTCTAAAAATGTGAATAATATTTGTCCATCAATTCAGAATTCAGACGTTTGTTTTGGGTGCTCAAAAGAAACATCCCATTGAGACAGTTCTTTTGAGTACCCACAACATGTGATTTGGTTGAGAAATCAGAAATTTATTTTTTTTATTATACTTAATTTTAATTAGTCACTCTTTTATTACACACACTAAAGGCTGCTTTGCACACAAGTGCAATTTCAAGGAAAACTAGGAGTCCAGTGACTCAGTAGTAGAGTGCTCAGGTCCTAGGTTGAAACCTCACAGAAGGCATTTTTGTGTCAGTGTCCCTGGTTCAACCCTCAGTGGAGGTATTGTGGTGTCAGTGTCCCTGGTTCATCCCTCATTGGCGGTATTGTGGTGTCAGTGTCCCTGGTTCAACCCTCAGTGGAGGTATTGTGGTGTCAGTGTCCCTGGTTCATCCCTCCCTGGAGGTATTGTGAGGTCAGTGTCCCTGATTCACCCGTCACTAGAGGTATTGTGGTGTCAGTGTCCCTGGTTCAACCCTCAGTGGAGGTATTGTGGTGTCAGTGTCCCTAGTTCATCCCTCATTGGAGGTATTGTGGTGTCAGTGTCCCTGGTTCAACCCTCAGTGGAGGTATTGTGGTGTCAGTGTCCCTGGTTCATCCCTCACTGGAGGTATTGTGGTGTCAGTGTCCCTGGTTCAACCCTCCCTGGAGGTATTGTGGTGTCAGTGTCCCTGGTTCAACCCTCACTGGAGGTATTGTGGTGTCAGTGTCCCTGGTTCAACCCTCCCTGGAGGTATTGTGGTGTCAGTGTCCCTGGTTCAACCCTCACTGGAGGTATTGTGGTGTCAGTGTCCCTGGTTCAACCCTCCCTGGAGGTATTGTGGTGTCAGTGTCCCTGGTTCAACCCTCACTGGAGGTATTGTGGTGTCAGTGTCCCTGGTTCAACCCTCACTGGAGGTATTGTGGTGTCAGTGTCCCTGGTTCAACCCTCCCTGGAGGTATTGTGGTGTCAGTGTCCCTGGTTCAACCCTCACTGGAGGTATTGTGGTGTCAGTGTCCCTGGTTCAACCCTCACTGGAGGTATTGTGGTGTCAGTGTCCCTGGTTCAACCCTCACTGGTGGTATTGTGGTGTCAGTGTCCCTGGTTCAACCCTCACTAGAGGTATTGTGGTGTCAGTGTCCCTGATTCAACCCTCACTGGAGGTATTGTGGTGTCAGTGTCCCTGGTTCAACCCTCAGTGGAGGTATTGTGGTGTCAGTGTCCCTGGTTCATCCCTCACTGGAGGTATTGTGGTGTCAGTGTCCCTGGTTCAATCCTCACTGGAGGCATTGTGTTGTGTCCTTGAGTAAGGCGATTTATTCTCATTGCTTAGAACTCATAACCACCCAGGAAACCACCATACAATGATCATTACTGGTTGATTTGGCTTTTAACCCATTTAAGTCATGCGTCTTTTTTATGGGCATTGGCAAACAGTGCATATCAAGATCAGACGCCGCAGAATGTGCAACGTCTGATCAGGTTCTCCACTGTTTGCTTACAGAATGTTCTATTAAAATTTGAATAAAGTTGAAAAATACCACCCAACACCCCTTAAAACAGAAATGGAGTTGTCCAATTGATAAGAATGGGAAATTACATTTGGCTTAAATGGGTGAGCAATAAACCCAACATATGTCAAGGAAAGCTGCATTGCTCCTGAAAATTCACAGCTCCAATCAGAACAGCAGCAAAGATAAATTGAGAAATTTAGGAGAAAAATAAGGCTTGATATTTCGTAATTTATGTATGCCAGAAAGATAATACGTATGTATATTGATACTTTGATGTTGGTACCTAAGGAAATTTTCTGATGAATCTTGAATGATTGAGAATTACTTGTACATGTAGGATTCTATTGAATTAAATACAGAAAACAACAACAACAACAAATGAACCATGACATGTGATTTCCAGCAATGTGGTATATTGACAAGTGTAGACTCAGATGAGCCTGTGCAGCCTTCTTTTAAGCTTAGAAACTACAAATGACGTTCACTTAGTAGCTGAACACTCATAGAATATTCAAGCTACAAGCAAAGGCTCTGATCAGACCGCGCATATGCGCAGGCTGATTTGAGGCTTTGCTGGTCACACATACCTCATTGTTGGAAATCACATGTCACGGCTCATATGTATGTTTTAGGATTCCTTTGAATTAGATATAGAAAACAACAACAACAACAACAGCAACAAATGTCTAATTAAACTGTCTGTATACACTCACAATAATGAACATGGTTATTTTTCAGCTAACCAATTTAACGGATTGTTCACACTGAGTGCTGGAGCTGATCAGGGGCTGATAACACTGTCTAGAAAGATCGCAGACAATCAGGCTGATTTGACAGTGTTCAAATATGAGTTGCGGATATTAGCAGTTGATGATGGAGCATGTTGCGGCATGCTTAATCAGAAGACAAGTACGGGAACTGTGACGATAAATATACTGACAGAAAACATCCATAGTCCAGACTTTGCAACTTGCAACAGCTATAAACCTGAAGTAGACGAAAATGCTGTTGATGCTTTTATAATTCAGGTAAATTTATAACCTTGAAAATTCATAGAGTGCTTATGTTTTATTGAATTTATTAAACGAGTTGGGAAAAGGAGATAACATGCAAGGCTTGCCGAGCATTTTTTCTCTTTTCGCAAGGAGTTTAATAAATTCAATAATACAGGAGCACAAATGTTAGATTCTATTTATCATATGACATTAAGATTACTTTGAAAACTCATTTCTGGCGGAAAAAAGTTATTATTTTGTGAATATGTTCTCTATGTTGTTATGGATGTCATAAAGTTTCCCGGAAATCTGTAAACCACTGTCTTCACATACTTAAATCAGTGTATGTGTTTTATTTTATGTAAATTTGTTTGACTAAACACATTACACCTTCATCAGCCCATTTTCTTACAATGATGTTTTCAAAAGTTACCATGTAATTTCAAACTTCTATTTTTGGAAAAACTCTCAAATCCGAAATAGATTTGGGACGCACTGGATTCAGAGAATAAAACCTATTCATGATCTATTTTAATAATTGTCTATGATATATGTTTTGGGTGTGTAAAAGAAATGTCTCTTTCAGAAGTTTCTTAATTACACACTCAAAACTTATGCTTGATAAAAAAAAGCAACTGACGTTGATCATTTTTGTGGGTTATATAGTTTATGTCAACCTCCCTATAATTTGAACTACTGATAATTTGAATAAAGTAAGAAAAAGGGCAAAGATCAGGAATCGATACAATCAAGCACAACACTTGACCCAGGATACCTATGGGAAAGTGACAAACTCACACTTAGACATCACAAACGAGAGCCAAGAGGTCAGCCCTTTCCAAGCAGGTGACCACAAGGCATCAATAAACAGACACGCACAAAAGCATAACAAATACAATACAGAAATAACATAAATGATCCACAAAAGAAGCGCCGCCTTGGAAGGCTTAGTAAAAATATTTTACTGGAGGGCTTAAACTGGACACCCTTAGTTCAGATGTGGAGCAAGACATATAGATGTTTGGTTTGCATAAAAGACCCCTAACTTATCAATGCATCATCTCCTAGAACATATAAATCAAGATATAAAAAGGAGATAAAGCAAAGATAAGGACTCAACAGTAAATAAAACTGAATACTTGAGCAAAAGAAAACCAAAAGGTAAACCCTGGTGGGTCCGACAACATCCAAAGCATCAGGCCCCTACCATCTCATCAATAGATAAGTCTTTAAGTCGGAACCATCATAGAGTCTGAAGTCCGACCCACGCGGTTGCAATTAAAGAGGAAAGCAAAGTTGCCAATCGTGATTGGGTTGACCACCAAGCATGCAGTCTGTTGCATGCAGTCTTGTCCTGAGGACTTCCAATTTACGAAATTCAACTGTATTCCATATTTTCCCTTATTGATGCCCATGCTTGAAGTTTTTATGTTATAAATGATTATTTAGCAATTCAAAAAATATATACCAGGTTGTTATAAAGGCCAACTGGAAATGATTGAAATGAATGCTTCTTATAGTGCCATGTATTAACTCATTGTATACTGAAGACCCGTACTGGGAACTTTGACTAGTGAAGACCCAGATGAAATGCCACAGTTTCACAACCACTCCCAGTAAGCATGCAATCTTTGGCAACTATCAGCTCGCCAGCGAAACACCATTTGAATGGTGTTTTGTTGGCTTACTGTTCGTTGCCCTTATTTATGCACTTACTGGGCTACTTCTAGTTTAAAGTTTAATTCCTTATTTCAACTGTTCTAGTGCAGGGTTCGCACAGGCTTGAAAAGTACTTTAATATACAAGACTGTCTTGAAAAGTCGTTGAAAAATTAAAGGGGTACTTTCATATGTGCCCACGCATGGATTTTCTTCAAACTTTGCATATTAATAACTCATTATATACGAGCTATGAAAATGTATTTATCGAATTGATAGTTATGAATAAGGCTTAGGAAGCAAGCCTTACGTACTCCACCTTTGAGGTGGTACCTGTCTCTAAATTTCCATGTCCTAAATCTATAGTTTTATTTATTTCTATGATTTGTCATCTAGATTGAATCCAAAATACCATAGACATTATTTTAATACCACGAAACCGTTTTGATAAATTATGGTTTACGTTTTCAGAAGAAGTGATTGTAAAATTTTAATATTTTTTTTTTCAAAAATGTACAAAACATTCAACATTCAATTACAAAGATGGATATGTTCTAGTCTTTGTCAAGATATCATATTATCACAAAAACATGCCATATATATACTGCTGATCTGAGCCAAATATCATGAAAATCTTAAACTGGTAACTTTGTCATTTCCAACCTCTAATGGGTATAGGTCAGTTTTAGCAAAATTAATCATTAAGTTCAAATGAAACAATAACTCGACATAAGGATGTTTCTTTTAAATCTACTTCCACTTTTCTTAAAGAAAGACATGCTTAGACAATTTTAAATGATTCAATGGTCAGAAATGCCGAAGGTCATGTCCCTGTGTCATGGCACTGTGGGGCCAAGACAATGTTTATCACTTCCTCATGTCCTGCATGATATTGTTTAAGAAACATAATATCCTAACAATAAACATGTGAAAACAAGAAGACTATATATCCTGGGTCTGGTGTGGTACTTGATTGTATCGATTCCTGATCTTTGCACCCTTACTTACTAAATATTTCCTTCACATCCCAACTGAACTAGAGGAACCACATTTTGGTGCCGTGACCAGGATAACGTGTAACAGAGTCTTATCAAAGAATAATAAAACAGTGTTCTACATGAATAAGTGAGGTCCAGAAACAAAGCTGTATGCCTAGAATATACAGCCAGCTAAAGTATAAATGTTGCTATTTTTTGGAAATCAGCATCAGTTTCATAAAACAGAATGAACAGAGAAGATTTAAGAATTAAATTAGCAATACCTTTGAAGCCAAGAGTTATCGGTGACCAAAATGGTTAATTTTAACCAATAGGTTTGACAGGGGGTATTTTTGTGAAGCAGGTTTATTAATGAGTCTTACAATTATAAAATCATTGATATAAGGCTCTTCTCCTGTACGAAATGACTGAGGTTTCTCTTCTGTATGAATTTAAATTCTTAATAATGTAACATATTAAGTGTAACATTGGTAAGATGTAGTTTAAACGTTCGAAACTAGATGTGGTAAGTTCGGTGTCACCATATTGTATCGTTTTGGGTAATATTATTGTGTAAGCACTTCATTAAATAAGAATCATGGCACTTAATATCAAAGAATATTGTTTTTTTTTTCTTTTTTCAATCAGTAAAAGGGAAAAACACTGAACATATCAACTTCTACCAATAAACGTACTAGCATGGTAGTTCAAACTAAGCAAGTATTCAAGTATGTTTTACACTGAAACATAATTATTGTATTTTTTACATTTCGATGAATTAGAGCCATGTGTTTACATCAAGTTGAAAAAATATGTTACCGGTCCTTGAATTTCATGAAATCTGGTCAAACTATTCTTAACATATATGGAAAGTTTATATGTTGAAATGGTATCTTGACAAAGACCGCAACGTGTAAAAATTTTAATTCCAAATTTGACTGAATACAAAATATACAGTTGAAAATTGGGGTACCATCTCATAAAAATGAATGCCCACCCCCTATCCTAATGCATACAAAGCCATGTATAGTATCAACGAACTTATCAATGATGTAGTTATTCAATAAAACATTTCTGCGCCCGTTACATGATATGTCAATTACTTTAGAAATGATTATGATACCCTAAGGTATTGTAGTGATATCATACATGACGTCATAAATTAGCAATGTAATTGCATAAAAACTCATATGCACCATAAATATAAAAGTCATACCCAAGACAATTAATAAACATAATATTATCAAATTCAAAGCGTGGGCAGACTCCTATGTTAATTTCCCATACCATGAAAGAGCCCCTTTGCCTTGAAAAGTACTTGAAAAATTTAAAGGCCTTGAAAAGTCCTTGAATTTTACCATTTACAGGAGGATTCAACACTGTTTTTGGAGACCTAAATCAGTATAAAATTGTGGTGCCTTTATTTGGTGCAGCATATGCTGCACCAAATAAAGGCACCACAATTTTATGCTAATTTTCTAAAACTAATATCTTTAGTAATGGACTCTAGCATTTCAGAAGTAGAATTTTAACGTGTAAATCAGTATTTTTCATAAGTCCTTGAAAACAGTTGGAAACTCTTTTAGAAGTCCTTGAAAAGTCCTTGAATTTTACACACACTTGCCTGTATGAACCTTGCTAGTGTCTATCTCATAACATGACTTATTCTTCATCCTCATTTAGGTGCAGGCACAAGATGCTGATTTTGGAATAAATGGTGAAGTAACTTACAAGATTCGTGGTGGTTCAAACTACTTCAGAATAAATGAAACAACTGGCGAACTGTTCACAACAGCACAACCCATCGATAGAGAAACAATAGGCGGTGCCGCACTGCCTGTTAATATTGAAGCGAAGGATGGAGGCGGATATGAAGGATTATGTCCGATTATGGTGACGATCAACGATGTCAATGACAATGCTCCGGTGTTTGTACCACCAAGTGGCTATGCCTTCACTGTGAAAAATGATCAAGGTGTTGGCGGTAAAGCTGGGGATGTCCAAGCCGAGGATGTAGATATTGGTCCTAATGGAGATATAGTGTTTTCACTAGTGAGCAATCCAGGGGATTATTTTATGTTTGATTCATTTACAAGGCGGACTGGTCGCATATTAGTGAAAAAAGAACTGCCCCAGCAACAGGTAGGGGATATATTAAATGCATTTTGTTTTTGAAAAATGAGAAGCGTTTATTTAATAGAAATAATCAATTTGAAAGAAATACATGTATTTGTGATCATTAATTAGAAAAGCAAGTGAGTATGATCAGGAAATACCACATTCACACTGTGCAGACAAGCACCCAGCACTGTGAGGAAGAGCCACAGAAAACTAACAGTCACAAGACATCAGGAAGACAATAAAAGTAAAGCAATCAGCTCTCTCTTCCCCATTAAGATGATTGCAAAACTAGAAAGACATAAAGTACAAAAAATATATATTGAAAAAAAAAAAGGATGAATATACAAGTTTCACATTTGAGCCGTGACACATGATTATAGAATATTTAAGGGACCAACAAAGGCTCTGATCAGTCTGCACGTATGCGCAGGCTGGTCCGAGCCTTTGCTGGTCGCATGTACCACATTTTTGGAAATCTCATGCCACGGCTCATTTCATGCTTATTTGATTTCATGCTCATTTGAGTTGTCAGAGCATGAAAAAATATATTATCACCTAATTATTTTATAGCCTCCACTTATATTGCAACAATATTTCGGTCAAGTCTTTGACATGTGAGCCATGGCATGGGATTTCCAACAATGTGGTATGTGCAACCAGCAAAGCCTCAGATCAGCCTGCGCATACGCGCAGTCTGATCAGAGCCTTTGCTACTCGCTTGAATATTCTATGACTGTTAAGCTACTGAGTGAACATCATTTGGAGTTTCTAAGCTTAAAAGAACGCTGCAAAGGCTTGTCTGAGTCTACACATGTCAAAATGCCACATTGTTGGAAATCACGTGTCATGGCTCAATTGTGATCTGAGTTGGCTCACAATAAAGTTCAATGTACATGAAAATGGACCAAAGGGCAACTTACTACTTGCTATGAACATAAGATGTTTGTTGGGTATTACTTTAAGGGTTGAACTTATCCAGGCCCCGAGGTTATAAAACTTTTCATGCTCAACTCAGCTGAGCACGGAATTTATCCTGCTCATAAATGTTAAAATGCCATCAATTTGCCAACAATTGTTGGCATTTTAACATTTATTAGCATGATTAATACAACATCTGAGAGACTTAAAGCAAGAAACTTCTTTATTTGTCGGTATTTTAGTTTTTATGAGCAGTTGAAATTTCATGCTCAAATAAGTTGAGCAGGAAAAAAGTTTTTATAACCTCGGGTCAAGGCTTCTAGACAAGAGTGTGCAATCAAAAAATGATTTTCTTATTTCTCAACCATAACATATATTGGTGGTACTCTAAAGAGCCATTTCAATCAATAAACATTCTTTTGAGCAGTCCCAAAACAAATGTTAAAACTGATGGATAAGAAAATATTGAAAGTTTTACACTTTACACGAATTTCTTTTGCCTATTAGGACTTAAGAAGGTTGATATTTTGTTTATTTTCAGACAAGTTTAACACTAATTGTTCAGGCTACAGATGAAGGAAATCCACCACTGGCTACTAATACCACAGTAATCATTGATGTGGTTGAAAATGCCAATGAACTACCACCCAGGTGGGTGGGCACAGATGCCGACTACACTGTTACAATCAACGAGTCTGTGGCCAAGCAAACAGCCATAGTGACACTCAGAGCTCAATCTCAGATTGACAACAAGAATCTAGTTTTCAGCGTTATTGGAGATGCCAATAAAGAAAGATTCATTGCTGTAGATGGTACTATTCAAAATGGCATTGATACAGGAACTCTGAAAAACTCAGAATTTCTAGATTATGAAACAACTAGCAGCTACCAGATTGCTGTTAGAGCTTATGTAAGTAAATGTTTGGGGAGTTGTGGTTTACAGACAGACGCTTAGATTTTGTGACACTCAATCATTTACTTAACTTGCAAAAAATATGGTAAATGTTCTAAAATTTTTAACATTTTACTCATTCTGTTTAAGAAATACACTGTAGATTCACGCTAGCAGAGATTTGTTGCTTAATATATCACTGGCTGGAGATCAGTCATTAAAAGTGGATAAATCACGAGTGTGAATCCACCTACGGCTGACTTGACAGACAGTGATATATTAAGCAACAATTTAATGCAACCATGAATCTGTTTCGATTCTAAAGCATAAAAAGATTGAAAATATGAAAGATTCTTGGACGGAGTGTTAGAATTTCCTGTAAGTCTTGTTTGGACTGAAAAGTGTATTTTATGTACGTTTTGAATGTCCTTTAGTTGTAAAAACAGCATTACACCATCTAATTTAAATATTATAAGGTTGTACGTGATAAATGACATCATAAAAATCAAACTGGCGGGTGAATGACATCAAGTTAGTTTGTAAACCAATAAATCAATGAATTTAACCATGATCAGTGTTAGAATCTTGAATAAAATGTTGGTAATTAGAATTGGAATTCACAAAAATGCTTGGCAGAATAGCAAACAGGGAAGACCTTGATCAAAATCTGGCTCTACAGTAATTCATCTTTGAATTAACCCTTTGTGTATTTTGAAAAATGGAATTTCGAGGTTTTACTGTAGATGGGAGAGTCAATCAGTCAAAGAATAACAAATTTTCTTATTTTTACAGGATGTGTTTAATCGCTATGCAGATCAAACTGTTACGGTTAATCTTCGTGATGATAATGATGAGATTCCACATTTCCTAGGAGTAGGTAACTCTACCTGGATTGAAATAAGTCTTGCTGAAGGTGATTACTCAGTACAAGCGGTTCCGGAATTTGTCTTTCAGCTTCAGGCTGTTGATGATGACAAAACCAATCCAAATAATCAGGTCAGTATACTGCAGTGCATTCATCCAGATAAGGAAATTTTATAAGCGTGAAATTGCATTTATTTTCTTACCCATCAATTTAAACATTTGTTTTGGATGCTCTAAAGAACTGTCTCAATGAGACAGTTCTTTTGAGTACCCACAACATGTGTTTGGATGAAAAATCAAGAAAATAGTTTTCCAATACACACTCTAAACTGGAGGTGTGGCCGTGTTTGAGATAGAATCTGTTTCTTACCATTACCTTTACCATTCCAATAAAATTTTTGCCTTGAAAATTTCATCTGCATGGCTGAAAGTTTTCAGGATTTTGAGGCTGACTTTCCATAGAAAGTCAGCCTCAAAATGCTGAATTAGGCAGATTTTGATAGCTTCCCTGATTAGTTTTCAGATCTAAACATAATTAATCATTTAAACTTGAAATTATTCATTTTTGTAGGCATCATGCAAGTTTTAAAATTTGCATTTCTAAAGTTCAGGATTTTCGAAATTTTTAACTTTCACCCATGCATCTGCATATATTCAATTGCCCCAGAGGGAGAAACGCAGATCGAAATGACTGGCAAATGTCTTGCTTGTATAAATGACTGATTTACATCACAACAACAGAATGATGCAGAGCAGGAGGCTTGAACTGGCTACCATACTAGCGTACTGTGCTACCATGGGATGTATTCATATTTCAATCAGTTTATTTTTTTCTTTCGCTTTTTCCAAAATTAAATTGCTTTTTGTTACCCCTTCATTTAGAAAACAATTGCTTTTTGCAAAATTTATTTGCTTTTTGTTACCCTTTCATTTGAAAGCAATCTCTTTTTAACAATTTTTTAAAATTGCTTAAATACCTGCTAAAGTGGCTTATCTGTTCCTCTGCACATCAAACTACTTATGATCATGGAAGCAAACACTATGAAGTCAGATCAAACTGCTCTTAAGTGAGCACTCTGATCTGGGTCCATATTGTTTGCAATATAGGCTTCCAAAAAGTATAAGCTGATAAGTAGGCAGATGATAAGTTGTCGTGAATAGCGGGAAAAGGGTTAATATTTTATAGATTATTTACTCAGCTTCCAATTTGGCCAAGCTACTTACCTGCTGTTTTGTGTAATATTAAAGCTGGAGGGAAATACACTCATGGATGGCCAAGGGAGTTTCCTTTGAAAGGTATTTTAGACAATTCTCGGCTGTAAAACTTAACGTGCTTAAGCAATATGTTTCCACTCTGCAGAAGTGCTAAAAAGTGCTAAATCTTTAGATATCTAAATGATATCTCATGAACCACTGACCCAGATTGAATGCGGTTTTCAGTTGTAACACATCAATGAATATGAATGGTAGTTTTAATATTGTCAAACAAGAGGTTAAAAAGACTAAGCATGACGATTTATGGGAATTGTATTGTAGAATGGGTGTAAATGTTTATCTTTACAGATTGAAGGGTACAATCTCACAACTGCGGATGATCGATTTGTTCTGAATCCAATCACTGGGAGGCTGACCACGACCGGTGTCTTTGACCGAGAGTCTGTTCATAAGGACACACAGCTAGTATATACATTGGGTGTGGAGGCTTACGATAGTGCGCCATCCTCTTTACCAAACACAGCTCCACGACATAATACTGGTAGGGCATTACTTTTAACCATTAAAATGCCACCCTAAAATTTGCAGCAAACAACATTTTCAGAATTTGCTGCTTCTTTCGGAAGACAAAAAAGGCTTAAAATTTCATATGAATCGTTTGCTGGCAGACGATTCACATAAAAAATGTTAAGCCTTGTTTCCAAAGAAAATCATTGAAATATTTTGTCTGCTGCAGTTATAATTGGAGCATTAATAGTTAACAATAGGTATTTTTTAGATGTGGAATTTACCTTTTTATTTTGGATGTGGACATCAGTTAATATCTTATTTGAATAGCTTTGATATGGAAACAAGACTCTTATTGACTCTTTAATTATCTCAGTCAATATGAAATATTAAGTCTTACTTTTCCTGAAAATGAAGAAAATAACATCTTAAAATTGGACATCTGCTTTAGTAAATAGTAAACATTTTCTTGCCAGTCACAGCTCTTGTCATCTGCTTCTCTCATCTGCTAATATTCTTCAGTAGCAGAGTTCGCAAACATTATGATCCCAGCAGCAGGGAGTAGTCTGACCAGAGTTCATAATGTTTGCTTCTATGATAAAATTTAGTCTGAAATGCACTTGAATATATATGTAGCAGACATAAAAAGCACACAACATTCCTCTCGTCTGCTAATGTTTTTGAGTAGCAGGTATTGCAAACAATATGGACACAGATCAGACTGCTCCAATTGGAGCAGTCTGATCAGAGTTCATAATGTTTGCGTCTATGATAAAATTTAGTCTAAAAATGGACTATATGTTAAGTCTATATTTTTCTGTTGCTAGGCAACAATGGACACATGGCATACATGTTTGTTAATGATACTGTATGAAAATATAGAATATATTTAATATTTTTAGTGTGATTTAAAACTTATATACAAACCAACAATAGGGAGCGCAGTGGCTCAGTGGTAGAGTGCTTGACTCGAGACCGAAGGGCCGCGGGTTCGAGCCTCACCGGCGTCACTGCGTTGTGGTCCTTGAGCAAGACACATTTATCCTAGCTTAGTACTGGTTCAACCCAGGAAGACACGTCCCGCATAACTGAAAGATTGTTGAGTGGACGTAAAGAATCAAATCAAACAAACAAACAAAACAAACAAACCAACAATAATTCAAGGGCAAATTCATGACTCATACCCCCATTTCTGATTCTACAATTTTGCATTTTTGTCGCTTTTTTATGCTAAATGTACCTGTCAATTTGACATTTTTCATAAGAAGTCAATGAATTTTACAGAGTAATTGTCTTATGTTGTAGTTTATAGAATATATGCTTTTTGGAACTGATCTGCACATGCCAGTAACCATGGCAACCAATTCAAGGCATCCGGCCAGGTAAGCTTTAAGTACGTGTTTGCGTTGCTAAGCAACAAGCGACTTCACATTCTGTCAAACTTTTAGATATGTCGTTGCATACACAACAAGTTATGCCACCTTATGGTTATATTTGTGATGTTTAAGTGGTACAAACTCTTATATTGTAAGGAAATTCTCTCTTTTTATTGGATGACCCTTGTAGGATAAGAGTTGAGGTTTATCTTCCGATAATGGAGAAGTTAATCTGTGTTTCAGGCGTAGCCAGTGTGAGATTGACAATCATCGACGTCAACGATAATTCACCAGATTTTCCCCAAGCTAGCTACACATTCTCTGTGGATGAAGACAGACCTAACAGTGATGATGTAGGCACCATGACAGCCAATGATCAAGATTCAGGTTAGTCACAGGTCACGGTTTCTAAATAGAATTGTATTTCTTTATCTGAAGATCGTGGCTTTGTATTTTGAAAACCCCATCATTACCTCTTGAGCTTATTTTCAGCACTAAGCAAGGCATAAATTACAGCAATGTACATCAATACGTCATCAGTTGATCACTCAAAACGAGGTTTGTGCTAAAATAAATAACGGTTTTATCAATTTTGTCCCGCTAATAGAATAGAGAATTTTACCAAAACTTGCATCTAAAATTCGAGGAGAATTTGTCTTATACTTAAAAGATATGACACTAAATGCATATACAAATATTGTGTTGATATTTGCTTTAGAAATAGTAAGTAAGTAAAGACTTTATTTATCGAGGGTTACAACATTTAGCACATAAACATATATTTACATAAGTAATGAAGCTAAGTGTATTGGAGTGAACAACATATAAATGGCTGCAGACTGCAGACTTTCCTAATCTCATTATAGGTTTTGTGTTTCTGGTATTCACGGGTTCTTTTATAGGATCAGTCAAATGATTCAAGCAGCGATTTTCCCTGGTTCATTAACACTACATTTTATAATCAGCTGCAGACCCTGCTGAGAGTTTTATTGCCTACCATGACCATTAATAGCCATTCTGCCAAAATATTCAACTCTTTGCATGATAAGGGCGATTTTGTCATCTGCTGATAACCCTTGCAAACAGTTTGGACCCAGATTAGGCCCGGCAAAATGTCGGGCCTAATCTGGATCCAAAGCGTTTGACACCCTTATGGTATTCCCGAAAGAATTTTTGGAAAAAATCGATTTTGAAAAATATCAAAGGAAGACAAAAAATCATAAAAGTTTACCCAGCCTGCAAGATAATGGTCCTCACTGACCTCAGCACTTTGATAAAATTAGATATGGTTCTTACTTAGTCTGGAAAACTGAGCAATCATCTATTACAGACTGTAAAGACCAGTGCCTCTAATGCATAGCTCTGTCTCATTAGCTTCTTGTCGTCTGCTGATAGCTTATTGCAAAAGTTTGATGAATTAACTCTTATCCTGCAAGAGTCATCTGCTGATAACCTAATCAACAAATGTTTGGAGCCATATCAGCCCACACAAATAGTCAGACCAGATAAAGAATAATTTTGACCAAATTTGGATCCAGTAAAGCCACCTGAAAAAATCTTAGTAATTGTTAAGTAAATCGTAAGTAGTTGCCGACTGTCCATTTCTCTTCATAGAAGCATTGCACAGTATCACAAAAGAAGTTCTGCTCAGTGCCTGCCCCTCATTAATACCAACGGAAGTTCATTGAAAAATGAAATGCAGGTCAATACAATCAGATGACTGTTCTTGACCAATTAGATTAATGGATCTCAATAAATGTTATGACAGTTGTAATTATTTAAAATTTCATTTTCTTATTTTTCAACCAAAGCAATGTTGTGGATACTCAAAAGAACCATGGGCCTATGGTTTCAGATAAATACACAGGCCTCAAGATAAGGGAGCATATTGAAAACTTAACTCCCTTATTTCTCCACCAAAACATATGTTGTGTGTACTCGTAAGAACTGCATCGATGAGACGGTTCTTTTGAGCATCTAAAACAAATGCTTGAACTGACTGTTAAGAAATAAACCACAATTTTACACCCAAACTTGTGTTTTTGAGGTGATATGGTGATTTGATACAGTAATTCCCTTTACATTTTAGATGCCAAACTGTTATATCAGATGCAGACAATAGGTCCTGTGACTATTCCGTTCACAATTCAACCGCAGACTGGAGTGGTGAAAGTAGCTGGCCCTATGGATTATGATGAAGGCATCAAGGTAGAAGCTTTTTTCTTAACGTCTCTGTCCTCTGCTGATAACATTTGCAAACAGTTAGAACCCAGATCAAAAACATCTGGCCTGATCTGGATCCAAACTGTTTGACACTCTGGTGATCTCGATCCAAGCTGTTTGACACTTTGGTGGTATTTTTTAAAGAATTTTTCAAAAAAGTTGATTTTGAAAAAAAAATCAACAGACAACAAAAAAATTACCCAGTAGGCAGAGTTAATGTTCACTTTTAACTCAAATCATGATATCACAAAATGTCTGATAACTCATTCTGTACTAATGAGTTTTCCTATACAAATAGAAATAATAAACTTTTGATAGTCTATTGTATTTATCAAGAGGTCACAGGTTATAGTTTTTAAATAGTATTGTATTTCTTTATCTGAAGATTGTGGCTTTGTATTTTGAAAACCCCATCATTACCTCTTGAGCTTATTTTCAGCACTAAGCAAGGCATAAATTACAGCAAAGTACATCAATACGTCATCAGTTGATCACTCAAAACGAGGTTTGTGCGAATAAATAAGGACTTTACCAATTTTGTCCCGCAAATAGCTTTGAGAATTTTACGAAAACTTGCATCTAAAATTTGAGGACAATTTGTCTTATATTTAAAAGATATGACACTAAAATGCATATACAAATATTGTGTTGATGTTTGCTTTAGAAATAGTAAGTAAGTAAGTAAAGACTTTATTTATCAGGGTTACAACATTTAGCACATAAATATATATTTATCAGGGTTACAACATTTAGCACATAAATATATTTTTACATAAGTACATGTAGCTTAGTGTATTGGACTAGACAATATATATATATGGCTTTAATAACACGAGAGGGTAAATTTTTGGTTTCTCTATGTCTGGTATCAAGTTAAAGACTCCAAATAAATCATTCTAGAAATGTATTAATTGTATATCTGTGAAGAATATTAAGAAGCTAGATGCATCCATATTTGAACACTCCTTGTCATTTCAAGATGAATTATGGTATTTGCTCTAAAATTACGAACACTTTTCTCTTTCTGTTCTCAACTCAAATGTTGGTTTTCAGAGCTGGAATTCACAATTTTTTTGTCATAATAGCAAACAGGGAAGACTGTGTAGCAGTCTGATCTGGGTCTACACTGTTTGTCTAGGCCTATTTTGGCAGGCAACTAGTGTTCAAAATTTTAGAGAACATTTATCGGGCCCTGTAGCGTAATCAGTAGAGAGTCTGATTGCAGTTCCAGGGTTCACAAGTTCGATCCTGGCCAGGTCTGATACTTTCATGGAGATTGATCATGAAATATATTCTATGGTCATTCTCCTCCTTCTGCTGATTCAAGAAGGGCTGGTGTCAGTTAAAAGCAAAAGTATATGTACAAAGCACTGGTTAATTACTTAGTCAAGCTTGCCCAAGAAAAAGTGTGGTTAATTTAACTGACTGTCTCAACATGACAATAGCTGTTTGTTTATTTGATTTGATTCTTTTAGTCCTATCAACAATCTTTCAGTTAAACAGGGACGGGTCTTCCTGGGTTGAACCAGTACTAAGCTAGGATGAATATGTCTTGCTCAAGGACCACAACGCAGTGACGCCGGTGAGGCTCGAACCCGTGGCCTCTCGGTCTCGAGTCAAGCGCTCTACCACTGAGCCACTGCGCTCCCTTCCCATAGCTGTTGACTGGGATGTAAAATCACAAGCCAAACAAAAAACCATACTTTATACACACATTTATATTTCAGCAATACAACTTTACTGTGACAGTGTTTGATCAAATCAACTATGGGTCAGCGGACGTGACTATCAATATCTTAGATGTTAATGACAACCCACCAAAAGTCAATGATTACACCTTTACCAGTTTCACCGAAAATGATTACAGCATAGTAGGAGTAATAGAAACGGTAAGTATTCTAACCCTTTGTATTCTAATGGATTCTTCTTTCTGGTTTGATACAATAAACTTGGGATGGTCCAATCTATATATCTAGGGGGTGTCAGGTTATAATTGTGTCTCCTGCAAAGCATGGTAGACACATAGGGATTGTCGGCGTTGTCACACTTTAGGTTCCTGATCAATAACTTTTGAAGGGATGCATCAATTTCATTGAAAGTTTACAAAATGGTAATGCATCATTAAATACAGGTCAAGTTCAAATTTGGAGGTCATCCACAAAATTTTGATTGAGTTATGGCCCTTTTTATACTTATTTTTCTGCTAAATTGATGTTTCCGATCAATAACTTTTGAAGGGATGCAACAATTTCATTCAAAATTTAAAAAAGGGTAAAACGTCATTAAATATAGGTAAAGTTTGAATTTGGAGGTCGTCCACAATATTTTGACTGAATTATGGCACTAATTTTACTAAGGTTTAGGCTAATGCAAAAGCTATAAGGACCTTTTTGTCGAATAAACTTCACGTTTCCTCAAAGCTATTATATCTGACAACTTCTCACTATAGGCCCTGATTACCCAATGCCTGAAGATAAGCATGACAGTGATTAAAATTTTACCCCGACCCCCTGACCCCTTAGGCGGGGTCAAAGTTCAAATATTTAAATTTCGTAATAACTCAGTCAGTTGTCAGTATATTTTAATGAATTTTCGCATGCGGATAGAGGTACAATAGATATGAAACATATCAAACAGGATTTTAGATCGAAGGCCTGGGTCCAGCCCCCTGGGTGGACTTAGGGGGTGGGAGGCCAAAAATTATAGTTTTTTAGAATATGGTCATGTTGCCTATCAAATTAAAGGGAATGTTGAATACAGCAACGTGATAAAAAATATTTTGCCCGTAGCTTTTAGATGGTATTTTATGTGTAAAGGAAGATGGAATAGGCCTGTACATGAGATTTTGATAGATATCGCATACAGTAAAACCTCTGTAAAAACGGCCACTCAAAAATAGACAAAACAAAGATCTTAGTGACACATGGTAGCTTAATTAAGGTCAAAAGTATTGCAGAATGCTCCCCTTGGAGCATTCTGCAGTACTTTTGACCTGCATTAAGCGATAATTGGTCATGAAAACCAATTTTCGGTTTTTACAGAGTGGCCGTTTTACACAGGTTTTACTGTATGTGCAAATTCCTGCTTTAAGCATCCATGCTTATCAATGTATCCAGATGGGTTAGACATTTGAATTTTGGTCTGAGTTTCAATCTGTATCCATAATTTGTGTAATACTATGGTGAGACTGCATGGATGGCAGGCTCACATGAGCCTTCTGAGGAGCGTGGTGGCTCAGTGGTAGAGTGCTTGACTCGAGATCGAAGGTTCGTTGGTTTGAGCCTCACTGGAGGCATTGTGTTGTGTCCTTGAGCAAGACACTTTATCAACTGCTTAGTACTGGTTCAACCCAGATAGACCTGTCCCGACATAACTGAAAAATTGTTGACTGGGAAGTACAGAATCAAATCAAAGCATGAGCCTTCTTTGCATGACAATGGGATGGGTACCAAAATCTCATACGTATGCTGGCTCAAATTATTTTTATTTTTGATTTATTGATGGTTGTTTCTATTTTTAGATCACTGCCACAGACATAGACAACAATGGACAAAACACTTTTTACTATAGTCTGAGTTTCACCGACCAGAAAGATGCTGAATTCTTCGAAATTAATCGTTTAACTGGAGAATTGTCTATAAAAAAGCCACTGGATCGTGACTTGCCAAATGGAAAGGCAGAGTTTCAGTTTATAGTGGATGTTGCCGATGCACAAGTTAATCCACTGATTGGTCGTGGTAAAGTGACTGTAAGCCCGATAGACGTCAATGATAATGCACCATTCTTTCCTACGAATAAGTTGCAGATGGAAATAATGGAAAACAAGGTTCCCGGTAAGTTATTCAGAAGTTTTAACTCTTTGTAGCCTGCTGGCCTCAACTTATGCTGTCTGCTGATGACCTTTACAAACAGTCTGGACCTAGATTAGGACAGACAGAAAAATTGTCCTGATCTGAATCAAAACTGTTTGACGCTCTAATAGTATTCCTGAAATAATGTTTTGAAAAAAATTCAGTAGACGACAACAAAAGCATGAAAACGTACCCAGCATGCACAACTTAAAAATTAATTCTTTAAGTGCTGAATTTCTGAAATTGGAATCTTCTTGATGATCTTGACTAGTCCATCCTTAGACTAGTAATCAATGAACAAGTAATAGTTATACCATGGGTTGTCCGCCTGTACGTGGAGATAATCCACGAGCTTTAGCGAGTGGATTATCTTACGTACAGTTGGACAAACATGGTATAACTATTTTATACCACCTACATCAGTGTAGACCCTGCACAGCACGAGATATATCATGCTTAAGTTGGTAAGGGTGGTATAATTGGTTCTAACACTCACAGTTATGCTTTTGTCCCTGCTAAAATATACATAAATGGATATTGGATGCTTTTATTGAATTAAATGTTTAAGGCAATGAATATATAACATAAAAAGAATCAACTAAACAGTAACAAAAACTGCAGTTAACCCTTTCCCGCCATTAACCCATACAGCGCCACCTATAATTTGCAGCAGACGACAATTTCAAATTTTGCTGCCTTTTCAAAAATAACAAAGAAGGCATGAGATTTCATGAGAATAGTCTGCTGGCAGACGATTCTCATGAAATATCATACCTTATTTTTGTTGAAAATTGAGGAAATGTTGCAAATTTTTTAGTCTGCTGCAGTCATGATTGGCGTTTTAAGGGTAAGCAGCAACTGTTGTCTGCTTACGTCCGCTTATGTACTATGATAACGTATATAGTTATACTGCAAACACTATGGACCCAAATCAGACTGCTCTCTTAGAAGTCTGGAAGGGTTCATATTGTTGGCTTCCATGGTAATAGTATTATGGAGTGCATTGTGGATTGTTGTGAAGAGTGTTACAACCTCACTCACTCAGCCGGATTCAAGGCCATGTTCTCAACTGAGTGAGAGGAAATCGGGCAATGAAAGAGTTGTATTTTCAGCGACTTGCAGTTACAATTTACGGTAAATGTTCTAAAATTACGAACACTAAAAAATAATTATTTTTTCCGCTGTTCGTAATTTTAGAAATTACGTTTATGAAAAAATGTCAGTGTTCGAAGTTTTAGAATGTGGGTTTTATCATGAGTAAAACGGTATATATACATGTCAAAATGTGATAGAAACGTGTTGAAAACACGGCGATATGATTCTGTGCTAGCTTCTCATTTTTTCTTTTTATTTAAACTTATTAAAGCCGCCGCTAAATTCATGCGGACTGAGGCAGTAAAAGTCCAGCGCGTGCGGTATTCGCCAAGTTGAGAGTCAGGCACGTGCATATTATGTCACTCAATTTACTTACAAGACGTAAAAGTCCACTGATTTAAACGTTTCGATAAGCCGGGTCTCCTATGTTCACTCGCCTCGGACTACCGATGAATCACTACACTATTTTGTTCTTCAGAAAACCAAAAACGCTTTCGCTCGCTCTGCCGACTTCGAATTCCAGTTAATATGGTACTCAAGAATTGAAACCGCTAGACATCTCGTACAATCAGATTTTTTGCAAAGACTACACATACTTTGAAATACGTAGACGAGTTACCAGAGTAAAAAAAAAAAACTGACGAAATTCAAAAAGAACACACATCTCTCTCTCTCTCTCTCTCTCTCTCTCTCTCTCTCTCTCTCTCTACTTGTCGATCCGACGATGGAATGTTTACTTTGATGTGCCTGCACCAATCTCTCTCTCTCTCTCTCTCTCTCTCTCCATTGGATCCAGATCAGGATAGAATGTTTCGTCAATTTTAGCGTCAATACTGTGGAATGTCCGACTTTGCCGTACAAAAGCCGATGCGCACGATAAGTTTGGGTTTTGGGTCCTCATCGGAAGCAGTTGTAACAAGATTGATTGACTGACCCAAACATTGCGTTGCGATATTCTAAGACACCAAGCCAAAACAAAAGATTAGTGTGCAAACACCATGCAGTCTCTCTCTCTCTCTCTACTTTTACGACCTGCTATCAAAGTTTGCAAACGAAGATAGTTCGACGTGTCTAATCAGGGGCAAACATGCATACCAAGAGTTATAATCTAGTCCGACTTTGCGTCCGATGATCACCACACGCTGAAAGGAACATTTCAGACAAGTGCCTTCTTTCAGATGCATGCCATGGGCGGATCCAGAGGGGGGACAGGGGGTCCGGACCCCCCTGAAAAATCACAAAAATACAGGGTTTCCTAGCAATATTGATCCGGATCCCCTAAAATCACAAAGCTACCAAGCCAGCATTCAATGGTGGGCCATTATGGACAATGGCGTTTCGCTGATGGGCCGATGGTGGTCCCTTTTAGTGGCATTTCGGTCCTCTCTCACTACCCCCTCTAACAAAATGTTCTGGATCTGCGCATGCATGCAGTGCGTGTGAACCGGCTCAACTGAAATTAAACTGTCGACGGACATAATTCATGCGCGGATCCAGAGTTTTGTCAGAGGGGATCCAACTTTGACAAAGTTCTTTTTAAAAAAGTAGATGAGGGGAGTGAGGATCCAAGTCCCACTTTAAGCGGGCCGTCATCGGCCCGCCAGCGAAACGCCATTAAATGGTGTTTCGCTAGCATGCCGATGAATGCCCAACATTGAATGCTGGCTTCGCAGCTGCGATTTTTCAGGGGATCCGGACCTGTATTGCTAGAAAACCCTACATTTTTGTGATTTTCCAGGGTGGGGGTCCGGATCCCCTGTCCCCCTTTAGAACCGCACATGTAATTTCATGATATTTTGGTACTTACAACGTGCGAAAAAGACTCAGACGAGCCTGCGCAAGTGTGCATTCTCAATACAGCATTAATGACTCAGGTGTGTCAAGCATCACCGCTTTTGTGTTGAATGGATTAATTTTGTGTCACAACTTGGAAAAAAGGCTAGTTTGTATAAGCAAACTTACTCAGCAAATTTACTCAGTTGTTTAACGCTGTGGTTTGCATGGCTTTTTTAAAGTAACAACATCTACTGTTACTTGCAAATGTTCAATTTTGACGACCAGGCAGCGTATGACCAGTGACCTATATAGGTCACTGGTAATATAGGTCACTGGTATGACCTAAGTCCTTCATGGTGAATTTAAGCTTAGATGTGCGTTTTCTCGAGGTAGTTGTAACTCCTAATCCTTGCCCGAGGCATGTCTGTTTAAGGTCTGTGTCGATTTTCTGACAAAGGAAATCCATGTGAATGACCATTGTTGAAGAATTCCGATGGATCGGATGCTTCTTATAGGTAAAATTTTCGCCAATGGAGGGTTTTAAAATATTTGAACACGCTACAGGTAGCCTGCACTGTTTTCTGTCGATAAATGCATAGACAGCCTTTTCCAATAAAATGCATGAACTTTGTCACGCACTACATGTAGGACAGTCCGTGCTTTTAATGCGCTCTATCTGAAAGCATGTATCGCACAATTAGCAGACAAAAAGTAGAGTCTTGCGCTCGGCATGCGAAAAAGAACGTCACGTGCCAGATTACCCATTTAAGTGGAATGGAACCTTCCAAATGTCGCTACCGCTCACGCGCTGTACGTTAAAAGTAAACCGAGCACAGATGGGACAAACAGATAAACGGACATCTATTTGCCGCCGAAAATAGCTTGTGTTCGTAATTTTAGAAATTCACTTTTCCAAAAAAGGTCAGTGTTCGATTTTTTAGGATGTTTTAAAAATTATTTTCGACGATAATTTTAGGTGTTCGTAATTTTAGAGTGTTCGAAATTTTAGAACATTTACCGTAAACAACTTTCTAATGCACATGCTATTGTAATGCGACGTCTGATTGGATAATCTTTCATTGGATGACAGGTTGCAACACTCCAGTTTGGGACGAAACGAGGTTTTGACGGAAAACAGTTAATTAGAATGGGGGCAGTCATAATCAAAATTTTAATTTGGGGAGGTATATTGGATATACGGTAGCAAGTCAGGTAAACTAAATTTCGGACTGTCTATCTGATGATATACCTCCCTAAATGATGTTATAAACACAAGTTGTACCCTAAATATAACCTACTGGAAGGTGACATTAAATGGGCCTCAATGAGAGAAAACCTATCTTCGGGTTTCCGACCAGGTCATACCCAATTCAGCCTGCTCAGCTACAGAGAATAGCTAGAAAATAGAAATTTTTCTGGAAGCAAGTTTAGATATGATACTTCCCATTAAGTGCATAACAAAGGTGCAGAGCAGACTGCACAGAGATCTTCACCTTTGTTGTTGGTAAACCCTAGACAGGTTTTCTTGTGCCGAGGCCCAAATATGAAGCCCCTATTTTTCTGTAGCTGGGATGTTGGTATTTCCTGGTCACGTTTATAGAGGATCTTACATGAGTGTTCATGTTTTATTGAATTTATTAAATGAGTTGGGGAAAAGAGATAAAATGCGAGGCTTGCCGTAAAGACATGATGTTGTCATTATGTAGGCAGCAACATTGATATGGACATCATAACATTTCCCTAAAATCTGTAAACCACTAGTGGTTAATTGATTTTATTGCATGGCGTTATTTCACTCCAAGACGCGATGTCATGTGATAAATGTATATATTTTTCAACTATATTTGTTATAGATTCTTGGGTTGGTGATGTGGTTGTGACAGACTATGACGCAGGAGTTAATGCCCAATACGATCTTCGTTTGGTATCCCAAGGACCAGAGGAACATTTCAATCTCACATCAACTGGCAGCATCGTGACAACCGCCAGGCTTGACAGAGAAGCTATTGACACCTACTATATAATCATTGAGGCGAAAGACAAAGGAACTCCCCGATTGAGTGGAAGTGGAACATTGACGGTCTCAGTATTGGATGCAAATGATAATGCTCCATACTTCAACAGGACATACTCGGTATGATAAATTTTCTTTTTTCCACCAATCCATAAATTGTTTTTATGTAAATGTAAATTTGAATGTTTATTTCATTATCTATCAAATTAAACATGTGTTTTGGGTGCTCAAAAGCACCATCTCATCGAGCCAGTTCTTTTGAGTACCCACAACATATGTTATAAGACGGTTCTTTTGAGCACACATAACACATGTTTTCACTGAGAAATATGAAAATTAATTTTTGATAACACAGTCTTATATGGATACCTGGCCCCTAAGGTTGAAAAGTTAAAGGGGCATATTGCTCATAGTCAGGGGTGTAAAATTCCACTTGCCAGCTGGCATTTGTGAGTAAAATGTTATACAGGGTGAGTAAAAGTTTTGACAATTTGTGTAATACTTTTATAATATACAGCATCTCGGAGAAAAATTGGGGACATGAAGGGCAAGTAACTTATTTGGAAATTTTACACCCCTGAATAGTCAATGCATGCATTATGCATACCTTGTTCTTATTAGTAGAATATCTCCTAACTTATTAGGATACAGCCTTAAGTCTTTTCATTCGGATGATTAAGGGGTTATGGGTAGAAATTTCTAAATTATGATGCCTCTCTGTCGTGAAAATTTGTTTTTATCTTTACAAATAGTGCAGATCCTGATGAAAGGCCCCATTATGATTAAAAATCTGTAAACATGTACTTGAACAATATGAAATGTCTGCAGCATGCAGAAGAGATTACCTTGAAATTTAGGGGTGAAAGGGTTAACATCTGGCTTGTCTTATTAGGGGTGAAAAGGTTAACATCTGACATGGCTTATTAGGGGTGAAAGGGTTAACATCTGACATAATTTAGGGGTGAAAGGGTTAACATATGGCATAACTTAGGGATGAAAGGGTTAATACCTGGCTTAACTTGGGCATGAAAGGGTTAACATCTGGCATAACTTAGGGATGAATGGGTTAACATCAGGCATAACTTAGGGGTGAAAGTGTTAACATCTGGCATAACTTAGGGATGAATGGGTTAACATCAGGCATAACTTAGGGGTGAAAGTGTTAACATCTGGCATAACTTTGGGATGAATGGGTTAACATCGAGCATAACTTGAGGATGAAAGGGTTAACATCTGGCATAACTTAGGGATGAATGGGTTAATATCTGACATAACTTAGGGGTGAAAGGGTTAACATCTGGCATAACTTAGGGATGAATGGGATTACATCTGGCATAACTTGGGGATGAAAGGGTTAACATCTGGCATAACTTAGGGGTGAAAGGGTTAACATCTGGCATAACTTAGGGGTGAAAAGGTTAACATCTTGCATGGCTATTTATTGTTTCAGTTTGTTCTTCCTGAGGAGCAGCATGGCGGACGGATTGGTCTTATACAAGCCTATGATCTTGACATTGGAATCAACGCTGACCTTACATACAGACTGGCAGATACAGAGGATAAAACTTATTTCCAGATGACTACTCTCAGGGAAACAAATCAAGGGGAGCTTACTGTGTTCTCCGTAAGTACAGTAAAAACCTGTCTTAAGCGGCCACTCAAAAAAACACCAAAATTGGTTTTCAAGACCTATTATCTCTTAATGCAGGTTGAAAGTATTGCAGAATGCTCCAAGAGAGCATTCTGCAATACTTTCGACCTTCATTAAGCTACCATTTGTTGTTAAGACATTAATGCTGATAATACAAGAGCATGAAAGGAGTGCAGTGGCTCAGTGGTAGAGTGCTGAATGGACGTTAAGAATCAAAATCAAACAAACAAACAAGAACCTGAATATTAGATTCTATTTACTATATGACCATAAAACTACATTGAAATCACTTTTTTGCGTAGCAAATGCGAAGATTTTGCCATATATATACCCCACATTGTAATGGCCATCAATACATATGGTCTATCCATTTAAATGCATGGGGCTATATCACATACAGAAGCGATGTCAGATGATAAAAGAGAGCAGTGTGGTTCCTGATCAGAAGATAACTGATCTCGATCTACATATATTTCAAAATAGAATATATAAGAGTTAATCATGGTAATGGTATAAATCTCACTCATGGACGACCACCCCTCAGTCACTTCCTTCTTATTATTGTTCACTCACGGATGACCACCCCTCAGTCACTTTCGTCTTCTTATTGTTCACTCACGGATGACCACCCCTCACTCACTTTCTTCTTCTTATTGTTCATTCACGGACGACCACCCCTCAGTCACTTTCTTCTTCTTATTGTTCACTCACGGACGACCACCCCTCAGTCACTTTCTTCTTCTTATCGTTCACTCTCGGACGACCACCCCTCAGTCACTTTCTTCTTCTTATTGTTCATTCACGGACGACCACCCCTCAGTCACTTTCTTCTTCTTATTGTTCACTCACGGACGACCACCCCTCAGTCACTTTCTTCTTCCTATAAATCTCACATGTTTCATTATGATTTTCTTTATAGCCCATCGACTACGATCTAGGCTCAAAAAGATTTTTTAACCTGACTGTCAATGCCAGTGACAGTAACCCAGGTGATTATAAAGAGAACCACGCACAGACCTTCATCTATATTACGATTACTGATGGCAATGACGAGATTCCTAAGTTTGCAAAACCAACCCAAACAGCAGAAGTCTCTGAAGATGCTCGACCAGGGAAATCATTGGCAGTGTTTAATGCGACAGACAACGATGTTAATCCAGCTTATGGCTTCTTCACGTATGTATTTTTTTACTGGGGGTAAATGTTCTAAGATTTTGAACTCTTTTCTCTTTCTGTTCTTAATAAAATGCTATTTATCAGGCTGGAATTCAACAAATGCATGTCAGAATAGCAAACAGGGAAGACCCTGATCAGACCACTTCTTCAGAAGCAGTCTGATCTGAGTCTGCACTGTTTGTCTAGACCTTATTTGTAGCCTAGCAGTGTTCAAACTTTAGAACATTTACCATAAGTATTTGAGTTGATGCTTTGTGTACTAGTAAACAAATTTTCCATCATGTCGGGACCTTTTCCTTAGTAGAACTTTCAAGTTTTCCTAAAAATAGTCTCCCAAATTCAAGAGGTACTGTATCTCTCTTTCTTTCTCAATCTCATTTTCTCAGTTTCCCATTGATCAGAATGGACTAGTTACTGTGAAGTATGAACTGGACAAAACAAAAGTTATTTAAATTTTTGAAGCAAGCCTTTAATGAAACTTTAGATTTTTGCAACCGTTCATAGCCTCACGAATTACACAAAATTTGATTGAAGGCTGCTAAGCTCACTTGCCCTTGCAATGCGCTTTGAACATCAAACTCATTCGCCAGAAGTGTCACTGATGTTGTGATTGACAGTGAGCCACACTTGAGTCGCAGATGCAAAACAAGCTTCTTGTTTGCTCCATTGGCTGTCCAAGTTCACACTGGCTATTTCGCTTTTCCGTTTTACACTCCAACAAATTGGTTAATACAATTACATATTAAATACAAAACTGTTTTGTTTCCTAAATTATAAATAATTTCTATATTTTAGATATTTATAATAAAATGTATATATAAGCAATAAATTAAATTGTTGGAATCTTCATGGAATCATGGATACTTCGGGTCTCTTGCAAAGTTAATGTGAAGCCCTTTGGGCTTCACTTACTTTGCAAGAGACCCGAAGTTTTCATGATTTCAAGAACATTCCAAAAATTAAATTCATTTCTTAAGAAAACACCAGCAAACAACAAAAAATGCTATAATTCAGTTTCAAAGAGTAAATTGCATGATGGCAAGTTGTCTACCTTGTTTAATGTAGTGCTCTAACTATTTCCTTGCTAATGGCGACTTTTGTCATCGACTGATAACCTTTGCAAACAATTTGGATGATAAAACGCCCGTCCTGATCTGGATCCAAACTGTTTGCCACGCTGATAGTGCTTCTGAAAGAATTTTTCGAAAAGTTGATTTTGAAAAAAAAAAAGGTTCAGCACTTGAAATTATTTTCATTTTATCTTTGTGACTCCTTTTCTTAGTAATTACTTTTGTCGGCTGAGGATGACCTTTGCAAACAGTTTTGACCCAGATCAGGACCAGCAGAAAGTTAGTCCTGATCTGGATCCAAACATTTTGCCACTCCCACTTTTTGAAAAAGTTATTTTTGAAGAAGTCAGCAGAAGACAGCTTGCTTTATTTCCTCTCTTAATTATAGGTATCATATAGAGCAGAAGTCGGATCCCATGGACCAATTCGCAATTAATCAGAACGGACTGGTTACAGTGAAGAATGATCTGGACAGAGAAACAGTTGCACTCCATATCATACATATCCTTGCTATTGATAACCCAACTAGTAAGTGCCCCAGGGGGGGGGGGGGGGGGGGGGGGTAAAGGTGACACTCAAAGAAGTACGTATCATTTTGGGCATGCCACAAAAGCACATGTCAATGTAGCAGAACAAATGAATAACAAGATATGGGATAAATTTAATTTAATGCTTGAAATGCCAAACACGATTGCAGCAGACGACAAAGCTTGCAATTTGTTTGATTTATGTATTCAATAATGCGTGACATTTCATGTGAATCCTCTGCTGAGAAGCATTATTATGTTACTAAAAATAGCAACAGAATTTGAAAATGTCGTCTGCTGTAAAATGTAGATGGCACTTTGATGGGTAATTAGTAAGATATATCCAAGTTATTTGTTAGTGGTTTGAGGCTTATTAAAAATTATGATTGATTTTGATTTCATGTCTGGACCCATATAGTATGAGTATAAGAACTTATTTGATATTTATACCTGCTTAGAATTCCTCTGGTAATAGTTTTGTCTTGATTCAAGCCTGAGAAAACGTCAGGCCTGATCTGGATCTAAAGGGTTTGACACTGATGGTATTTTCGAAAGATTTTGATAAAAATATCAGCAGATGACAAATCATCAACCGTTTTCCTGCATGCAAAGAGTTATAAGATTTCAAATAGTTATAACTTTCTTACTCATCATGTGATTTTGATCAAACTTGTACAAGAACACTAAGTTTGATAAGACTTTCTGTATTGTTTGTTTATTTTGATGCTTTATGTCCCAGTCAACAATTTTTCAGTCATGTCAGGATGATTTCTTTTCTTCCTGGGTTGAACCAGTATTAAGCAGCTGATTAAGTGTCTTGCTTAAGGAAACAACACAGTGACTCTGGTGGGTCTCGAACTAGCAACCCTTCAATCCCCAGTCTAATGCTCTACCAACTGAGCCACGATGTTCCGCCCTTCTGTAATGTTCTAAGCATTGTGCACTTTATTTAACTCTTTGCTTTCTAGTGTCGTCTGCTGATAACCTTTTCAAACAGTTTTGGACTCAAATAAGGACCAAAAAATGTCAGGCCTGATGTGGATCAAGACTGACAATGTCACTCTGATGGTATTCCTGAGAGAATTTTTCGTTGCCAACCAAGAGTGACAGTGACATAATATTTTGTTTACAATTGTTAAGTACACTCCACTTGAGCCAACGCTAATCGTTAGATTACTTGTGTATTAATCCTATCCTGTGGATAGGATTAATACACAAGTGATCTATTGATGATAAGTCCATTATAACTTTGTAAACAAAACATGACGCCACTGTCACTTATGGCTGGTGGGACAGAAGTGTTGTCTGCTGATAACCTTTGCAAGCAGTTTTGGAGTCAGATCAGGCCCCAATAAATGTAAGGCCTGATGTGGTTCTAAACTATTTGACAATGTTACTCTGATGGTATTCCTGAGAGAATTTTTCAAAAACGTTGATTTTGAAAAAAATCAGCAGACGACAAAAAGGAATGAAAATTTTTGTTAGATGGTGGCTAGATGAAAAATGATTTTTTACATGTACCTTTCCACCATGTCAATAGTACTCTTTCCTTGCTGGCAGCAACTTTGTCATCTGTGGATAACCTTTTGCAAACAGTTTAGACCCAGGTCATGACCAACAGAATATTGGTCCTGGTCTGGATCCAAACCATTTTACACTCTAATAGCATTCCTGAAAGAATTTTTCAGAGAAGTTGATTTAGAAAAAATCAACCAGACGACAAAAGAGCCTGGCAAATTACACAGCATGCAAAGAGTTAAACAATAATGATTTGAGCCGTGACATGAGATTTCCAACAATGTGGTATGTGCGACCTGCAAAGCCTCAGATCAGCCTGCGCTTATGCCCAGTCTGATCAGAGCCTTTGCTAGTCGCTTAAATATTCTATGACTGTTAAGCTACTGACCAAACATCAATCAGAGTTTCTAAGCTTAACAGGAGGCTACACAGGCTCGTCTGAGTCTACACTTGTCAAAATGTCACATTGTTGGAAATCTCAAGTCACGGCTCATTTTTAAATTTTATTCCCAGGTACGCCCCAGAATACTGGTTCTGCCACACTAACAGTTACTGTACGTGACGTGAACAACAACTTCCCAGACTTTACCCAACACATAGTCCCCACGATAAAGGAAAATGTTGTAACAATAATGATTTTATTTTATTCCCAGGTATGCCACAGAACACTGGCACCGCCACACTAACAGTTACCGTACTTGACGTGAACGACAACTTCCCAGACTTTGCCCAATCCATCGTCCCCACGATAAAGGAGAATGTTGTATACACCAATGGAGAAGTGACCACCTTTTCCGCAAAGGATGCAGATACGTCAGACAATGGCCCCCCATTTACTTTTGAATTGAGGTGTATTCAGGGAAGCCAGTGCAACAAATTTGAATTGATCTTCAATCAACGTAAGTATCTTCATTCTTTTTCCTACCATTCACAACAATTGTGGTCTGCTTTCTCATCTGCTGAAGTACTTTGATGTAGTAGATCGCAAACAGTATGAACCCAGATCTGACTACTATGGGAGCAGTCATCAGGGTTCATACTATTGGCTGCCATTTATTTCGAGTGCACTTTAATATAAAGGTAGCAGACATAAGCAGACAACGCTTTCAGAACAAAAAATATTGGCAGATAAGGAATATCCCTGTCATGCTAAATATATTTCTATGCCAGGCCTTCAGTTAAAAGTGCTTATGAGATGGTTCTTTTGAGCACCAAAAACATATATTAAAATTCATGGGTAAGAAAATATTTATAATTTTATGCAAATAAATTTTGTTCATCTAAACTTGTGATATGCTACATGGATTCATTATACCAGCTAATTTATTTATGCAGTATACAACCTCAAAATCACATGAAGAAAAGGGGTTGCATGTAGTCAAATGAACTTAGTTTTAGATAAAGCCAATATTTGAGCAAGAAAGTGGATCTCATTGACGGTCATTCAGCAAGTGTTTTGGAAAACAGTGAATGAAAAACAAACAAATATTACAACCAGAACTGCAGTCTATTCTCAGTTGACTAAGTCATTTAACAAAGACAAAGTTGATAAATTGCAAACAATATGGACTCAGGTCAGACTGCTCCCTTAATAAAACCTTTCTAGAGTCCTTTTGAACAGACATTATAAGCAAACATCATTTTTTTGTGTGTTACAGAAGGTGACGGTGGCAATGGAGAGGGAACAATTCGTGTATCAGGAGAATTTGATCGTGAAAAAGAAAGTCTCATCAGTTTACCAATATACATGTGCGATTCTGGTGTACCTGTGAAATGCGGAACTCGCAACATGGAAGTGAAGGTCACAGATGAGGATGATGTGATTCACTCGGAGGGAAATCAAGTTATAACTGTCTATAATTACAAAGGTAATCCTTCACCCTTTATGTAATTCAGGGTTCCCACAAGCTCTGGAAAACTTGGAAAATCACTAAAAAATCCATGCATGGAAAAATCGTGGAGTTTGAAAAAACCTGAATAACAATTTGTGAAATAATTTGACGAAACCACCAGTAGCCAGAAAACAAGCTGTCGGACACTTGTGTGTCCGACAGCTAGTTTTCTGGCTACTGGTGGTCTCGAGATTAAATTATTTCAAATGCATGCATGGTCTATAAGCCTGCTGTTGTTGCTGCATTCCACATTAAGGCTCAGCGTGGTGAAGTTGCTGCTAAAAGGGGAGGTTGGAGGCCATGCATTAAATATTCATGGAAATTACATTGTTGATCATAGAAAATCATGGAATTGTATTTTTGAATTTCTGTGGGAATCTTTTATGTATTCTTCTTTCTGACTGGATACAATAAACTTTGGATGGTGCATTGTATATTTTGTGAGGTTATAGGTAAATTTCTTTCTCTGAAGATCATTTTTGTCTTGGTCAATAGTGTAGACCCTATTGAAATCCTGCATCTGAAAAGTTTGTTGGTGAACTTATTTCTCCAATTGGAACAAACGCAAAAAATCATTTTTTTTATGCCAAACTCACAAAATTCATATGAAACCTTAAAAAATCACAAAGTTGGCAAGAAAATGTATCCATCATAATGTTTTGGTGTGGGACAAGGGAATCCCACCTTCGGACATGAATAATTTCATCAGAAACTCAGCAGAGCCTCATTTCTGACGAATTATTCTGATTCTCGGGGATTTTCTTGTCCAACAAAAATACATATGAAGGATTCTCTTATTCTTATTCAATTTTTAGGTTTGTTTGGCAATATCCCGATAGGAGAAGTAAATATAGAAGACCCAGATGTTATCAACGAGGGTAAAATATACACCCTTCTTACGACTGAGGCATCCCATTATATCTCGTAAGTGTTTACTTTTATCACAGAATTTATAGTTAATAAGTTTACTGTTGCAGATAAGAAAGTTATAGACATTTGAACTCTCGAAGTAAGCTGCATTAAGTGAATGGAAAAGTCAGAGGTAATCCAAAAAAGTGATATTATTCACTAGTGAAAATATAGGCTGAGATTGATATCATATCATTTCACTGTGAAAATACCATTTTTTTTTTTAATTTTTTTTTTCGATATGCATTGATTTTACAGCTAAGTATGAAATAAACAGCTTTTATTATATACAAAGTAATGAAAAACAGGAGAAATATTGATTAAATATAATGCATATTTTAAAAAAGCTGTATTTCACAGCAGTGAAAATATAAAAAGTTGTATTTTTTTTGTTTTGTTTAGTTGATGAGGGAAGAAAGGATCCAAATACCACTATAAGCAGGCCATCATCGGCCCGCCAGTGAAACGCCATTTAAATGGCCTTTCGCTGGCGTGCCGATGTTGGCCCAACATTGAATGCTGGCTTGGAAGATATGTGAATTTTCAGGGGATCCGGACCAGTATTACTAAGAAACCCTATATTTTTGTGATTTTTCGGGGTGGGGGGGGGTCTGGACCCCCTGTCCCCCCTCTGGATTCCCACATGAATGATTTTATTAAATTTTGTTCTTAATATTTTAGGCTAAATTCTGCAAGTGGAATGATTACCCTGTTACCGGATGTCCCACCAACAACATTTACCTTCTCGGTTAAAGTGGAAGACAAACAAAAGAATATCAGAACATCAGCTGTCACTGTTATCATTAATTACATCACAGATGATGCTGTATTTAGCTCAGGCTCTGTCAGACTACAAGGTAACTACATAGATTTAGATAAGCAAAATTTGAGCGTAAAATTGTAAATATTTTCTTACCCATCAGTTTTAACATATGTTTTGGGTGCTCAAAAGAACAGTCTCATTGTGACCTTTCTTTTGAGTACCCACAATATATGTTTTGGTTGAGAAATAAGAAAATTATTTTTTTGGTACGCACTCTTAACTAAAGGCCTGTAACTAGTAGTATTTGTTTGTTTGATTTGATTCTTTACATCCCAGTCAACAGTTTCTCACTTATGTCGGATGGGTCTTACTGGGTTGAACCAGTACTAGGCTGGGACTAATGTGACTAGCTTAAGGACATAACGCAGTGACGCCGTAATTAGTCGAATAGTTTATACGAGCTGCTATCTAGCTTAACCCTTTCCTTCGTAAATATTCATGTTAAGCTCCACCCACTATGATTAATCATATAAATAAACTTTCACATTAGTACATAGAACAAGTAAAGTTACTTGTCATGTCCTCAAATGTAGGACCATATCTCGTCATATTTCCATAACCAAACAGAGTAGACCCTGATCAGGTAGCTCTTACAAGAGCTGCCTGATCTGGGTCTGCTCTTAGTGGCAATTAGGGGTAGCTCTTACAAGAGCTGCCTGATCTGGGTCTGCTCTTTGTGGCAATTAGGGTTAACAGGCATCCGTTTGAGGTAAAGGGTAAAGACACTTGTTGGCATGTGTGTTAGAATTGTTAGATTTGGTTCTTTACATCCCATCAACAATCTTTCAGTTATAAAGGAATGGGTCTTCCTGGGTTGAACCAGTACTAAGCTAGGATTAATTTACTTGCTCAAGGACACAAGGCAGTGATGCCGGTGAGGCCCCTCGGTCTCGAGTCAAGCACTCTACCACTGCGCTCCCTGTTGGCATGTGTTTGCAGTGTAGATTTATACATTTTTACAGTTTGATCAGAATCTTATTTTTCCTCCTTAAGAAATGTTGATTTCTTGGCTATACAGAGAGCGCTCATCTAAGTCTCTGACAGGGAGTAAGCTAGGGGGCCAATAGGGCGAAATTGTTGCCCTAGGGGCCGAAATTAAGAGAAGAGGTAGTCTTCCTCAAAACTGGGTGCTTTTTTAAGAGACATCGGCGGTAAAATCGCAGGAATCCTGCAATGCCTAGCTCTAGGCACCACACTGTGTAAGAATTCAACTCTGGGATTTTTTTAGGGAGACTCATTTTCATTTTGTCACCACAGTGGCGACAATCTACAACCACTGCTTCCATTTAATTGCAATAGTATGTGTAATGGCGAATTTGCTTCTAAACTGACAGAAAATGCCATAATTTTGCGCTATAACTTATCCCTATCTGACTGTCACTTCTCCCTAATATTCCTGGAGGGAGAAGTCACTTCTCCCTACTGTCAGGGCCCAGCTTGAACCCTGCTCTGATCAGAGCAGGCTGTTCTGAGTCTTCGAATAGGACACATGCCAAAATGTACCTTTTGCTGGACATAATTATTATAATTTTCTTTAGATTTAGATAAGCAATACTTTAACCCCTTCCTTCATGAATATTCATACTTAAGGCTTCTTCATGAATATTCATACTTAAGGCTCCGTCGTCAACAATTAATAATATTAATAAACTTTCATGTTTTCATGGTTTATAGCACACAGAAATGACTTGTCAGGTCTCTTAGTGTAGGATCAGATATATCATATTTCCATAAGCAAACAGATGAGACCCTAATCAGGCAGCTTTTGCAGTTATAATTGGACCTTAACTCTTTGCATGCTTGGTAATTTTTCATTATTTTAATGTCGTCTGCTGGTTTATTTCATAATTAACTTTTTCAAAAAGTTCTTTCGGAATAAGTATCAGATTGACTAACAATTTGGACCCAGAACAGGACTGACATTTTGTCTGTCCTGATCTGGGAAGTCGGTCCTGATCTGGGTCCAAACTGCTTGCAAAGATCATCAGCAGTTGACAGCAAGGAAAGAGTGAATGGTTAAATCAATTGATATACTCTCTTTTCTCCCAAGGAATCACCGATGAAGAATTTCTGCGAAAAGAAAAGAAAAACACACAACAATTAGCGTATGAAAAAAGCATGTATGAAGAATTCCGTGCACTTCTTGCTGAAAAACTTGGCGTGGACATAGACAATGTCCATTGCCTCAGTGTCATGTACAATCCAGCGAGAGGGGACTATACAGATGTCCGATGTGCTGCCCATGGTTCACCGTGGTATCAATCAAGCAAGCTTGATGGTTTAATCAGCTTAAACAGAGATGAGGTAGGTCATTCTTGCATTCAAAGTAAATTTTTATGCTTTTGTTGCAGTCTGCTCACTTTACAAAAAATTGAAACAGTGAAGACCCAGATAACCCATTAAAACACCCTTCTGTTACAGAAATACATCATAAAATTACTACAGATGACCCCCCTAAAGTACAAAATGGGCAATCCCACATTTATTGTATCAGTATTCATGGCAAAATTCATCAGAAAACAAAGCTTAAATTAGCTCATTTTATTTTGATTTTAAACCTGCAACCACTTAAAGCTCAAAAGGTACAATCCCATACTTATTGCATCAATATGTATGGGAAACCCCAACGGAATACAAAGGTTAATCAGGTCAAGAAATATACTCAGAAGAAAAAGTTTAGTCAGTATTTATATTTTCTCATAAAATCAACAATACTGCATTTATCATTGTCATTATTTTACATGAGTTGTATTATCGTAAATTTACATTTACCTGTTCATTGCGTGACAAATAATGCCTCTATTAGACTGTATCAATCAAATTTCAAAATGCACGATGTGCACGTGCTGCGGTAAACTGGCAGGGTTATTTTCTCATATACTGTTAGATATTGGAAGAGAGTTGTTCCTATTGCAATAATCCGGAGAAAATTCAGTGCTAGCAAGCTTAATTCGCCGGTCAGGCTATCTACAAATTACAGAAATACCGCGTTTTGACGTCTTGAAACAGGTACACGTGTTGCTGACGTAACACGCAGTTTTGGATGCAGTGAACAAACAATTTATCGTCTGCAAACACGTTTTCAACGGCCTGGCGGTAAAAATGACAAGCCTCCGTTGGGGAGACCACGGATAACGACGCCATTTGAAGTTCGGGTCATAGTGACGTCAACATGACGTAATCGCTTCATGGCCGCTTGGAAACTTCTTAAATTCCTTAGTCATGCAACAGATACGAGAATTTCCGTCTGTACTACCGGAAATCGTCTGAGGGGCGCTAGACTGTTTTTTGAGTTATGAAATTTGAATGTTAATATTGACCACTTTGTGTATTTTTGATGAAGAAAATGGGTATATTTTCTGAATGTTTTGTTGAAAATGTTCACATTTGTAAGACATTACATGAAATTTATTTTTAGTACGGTTTTTGTCAATATTAAGACTGTCTTATAAAATTATTGCACTCAGTGTCTGTACTGACTAAACTTTTTCTTCTGAGTATACATCATAATTAAGAAATTTCTACCTGTGACCCCTTAAAGCTCAAAATGGACAATCCCATACTTATTGCATCAATATGTATGGGCCAATTCATCAGAATACACAGGCAGGCCTACAGATAAGAGTGCGTACCAGAAACTTATTTTTCTTATTTCTCAACCAAAACATATGTTTTGGGTACTCAAAAGAACTGTCTCAATGAGACGTTTCTTTTGAGCTCCCAAAACATATGTTTAAACTGATGGGTAACAGGGATTCAGTTTGGCGTCGGCCATCGGACATAGTCCGAAAATAGTTCCAGATGTCCGAGAGTTTGCTGTCCAGTTTGGACAGTTTGTCCGAGACGATTTTCAGAAGTGCATACTGTACGGTAATGCACAGTGATGCAATAGTATTTTTGTTTTATAAAACGATCGCTGATTTGCCAAATTTCTGTAAGCGGTAGGCTGGTTCGCATAATTTTACCCCTAAAATACTTATTCACTACAGCAAACCAGTTATAAAGTTTTGTTACGCGACGCCTGATTGGTCTATTGCATCCTGTAACTTTCTTACCTCGATTTAATCTCGAAGCGTACAGCATATTTGCATTGGCATTCACCGATAAAATGACAAAAAAACTTAATTGCCACCAAGAAACAACGGGAACTCAAGGTTTTTTATGCCCCAAAACAGTTTGCCCCCTCCATCATTACCTGAACAGCCACTTTCCGTGACTAACGAGTCGTGCAGCGGCCGAAAATAGCAGCAAAAAAAACAGTACCCCACCCACTTCCACCGATCAGCAAGAAAGCTCCAGTCTCCTCATTAAATAAAAAGCCAGCCGATCAATCAGGCCGCACCTACCATCCGAAATGGTAGCAAAACTACCCCTGTTTTCATTATGAGAAGGGCAGATAGCATTTTCGGTTTATGGTGGTAAAATGAGTGTCTGAAAAATGTCCTAAAAAATTTCCAAATGTCCGAACAATATTGGGGCTGCTCGGACAAAATGTCCAAAGCGAATTTCAGTCCAGCTGAAACCCTGGGTAAGAAAATAATCACAATTTTACCCTAATTTTTTTGCTTAACTGGCCCTATGCACAGGGTTAATCAGCTCAAGAAATACATCATAATAAAGAAATTTCAACCTGTGACCCCTTAAAGCTCAAATGGGCAATCTCATACTTATGGTATCAATATGTATGGGAAAGTCCATCAGAATACAAAGGGTTAATCAGCTGATATTTTTACAGTTTCAGAACCTCCTAGGTGATAAAGGACAGCTTGGGATGGTGCCTATAGACATGTGCCAGCAAGAGTATTGTGAAGGAGGCTGTTATAACAAACTTGTCGTCAGTGACAAACCTAAACTGGTCAATTCTCACGGCGCTTCTTTTGTCGGTGTGAATACGGATGTCCAAAGAGATTGTGGCTGTAGAGCTACAGATCATACAGTTCCCATTGAATGCCGTCCAGGATATTGTTACCATGGTGGCAGTTGTGTCAAAGATGCCTGGGACGTAGTTAGGTAAAGCCAAATAAGAAATAAATGTGTTTAGGGTAACAGATCTGAAAATGTTAGGAAGGGTAGTTACACCTTTATTTTATTTTAAAATTTTTGACTGAAATGCCTTTCAAAATGAATAAGATTATATATTTTTACAGTGAAGCTGAAAAAAATCTTATGTTTCACCAGTAAATTTAGGTTGGGTCTGGTTACCCTAGGCACAGATTTTTTTTGGCCTAAGGTTAGGCATCAGTTGGGTTACACTGAAGTTAATGAACCTTATGAACTTTTTCAAATTCTACACCTTTCTTAGTTTAAACGTTTATTTCATTATTGTACAACAACTCACTTTTGAAAATAATCTTTTTTATAACAACCCTCTTTTGAATATCCTCTTTTGAAAAAAGTGTAGATCCAGATCAGCTGGCTTCTTTAGAAGCCAGCTGATCAGGATCCACACTGTTTTACACCCACACACTGATTCCATATTGATAATTAAATTGCATCCGTAGATCGCCTTTTCAGAAATAAGAAAATATATTTTTTAAGAATGCATTCTTGTCTGGGGGCATGCTACACTGGTCTCTACACAACCAACAAGCAGGCTCAAATTTTGTTTAATTGTTTACAGATGTGACTGTCCAGAAGGATTTGAAGGCCCACGATGTCAACAGTTGAGACATACTTTCAATGGCACCGGTTATGCCCTCTTCAAGCCCCTCGAGCAGTGTGAGAACAGTCGAACGAGTATTGAAATACTCACCAACAAAGCTGATGGACTCATCCTTTATAATGGTCCTCATGGCCAGCCTGGTCAAGGGGAACCAAGGGACTTCATTTTATTAGAACTGTCAGGAGGTGTTCCTCGCTTACGTATAAATCATGGAACAGGAGAGCTTTCTTTAACCATTCAAGGTTCCAATCCTAAACTGCTGAATGATGGGGCATGGCATAGGATTGATATACATAGGACAAAGAAGGTAATTATCTTGCCTTTCTTTCCATATACATGGTTGAAAGTTTTCAGGATTATTCCTGAATTCAGGACTTTGAGGCTGACTTTCCATAAAAAGTCAGCCTCAAAATGCATAATTCTGCAGGTAATAATAACTTTTCTGATTTAGTTTCAATTTATTTAAAGGTATTTGACCATTAAACGTGGACTTTTTGATATTTTTGAGGCATACAGCAAGTTTTAAATTCTGATTTTCTAAAGTTAAAAATTTTGGAAATTTAGAACTTTCACTCATGCATATATAGGTGATATAATTGATATGAGGTCCTGGATGTGAAGGGTCTGAAAATTGCTTAACATTAACATTTTGGCCACTTAATCACTTACGATAAAATATTTGCCTAGTTGATAAACATCTATAGATCATGTCGGCAGCAGTATTGTCATCAGTGTTGGTGGTGTCACATTTTTGGTTTCCAATCAGTAACCTTTGAAGGGGCAGATGGCTAAAGCATTTTAAAATACAGGCCAAGTTTGAATTTTGAGACCATCTGCAAAATTGTACCCACTTATGCCCTTTTTCAACTTAGGTTTTAAAAGGCAACACATCCCCTTCTTGTAAGTTTAGTTTATATGAATGAATTAGTCCTGTTCATCATCTGGAATGGTCCATTTTAGAATTGTTTCCCTTAAGGAGTTAAGTTCCATCACCACATGGTCTAGCTATTTTCTTATGAGTTCTTTAATTCTTTGTCTACTAGTGTCGCCTGCTGATAACTTGCAAACAGTTTGGATCCAGAATAGGCTCGACAAATGTTTGACCTGATCTGGGTCTGTTTGACACTCTGATTGTATTCCTGAAAGAATTTTTCGAAAAAGGTGATTTTGATAAAAATCAGCAGTCGACATTTTCTGTTTTTCTCTATTTAGGTGGTAAAACTGGTTGTCGATCATTGTGATAACAGTATAGTAGACAGCAACAACACCGAGGACCGTTCAAATTGTGAAGCACATGGCGTTACTCCTGGAGAAAATATCTACATTAATGTCGACGAAGTTCTCCAGCTTGGAGGAAGACGTCCCGGCTCTTCTTATCCCAACAATGTGATGACACAAAAATTTGATGGTTGTATGAAGAATCTGAGGCATAATACCGAGGTAAAAAATTGTTAAAAACAGAACTTTGGTGCAGTTTCTGCTATTTTATCTATGTAAGTGCCATCTAAATTTGCAGTATGGTAGATGTACCAGTTTTCGTGGTAGCTCCAGAAATCGTGGTATGACAGAAAAGAAGCCACAATTTTCCTACTTCTAGGAATTGCGCAATGACATTTCACCAGTTACCATATCATTTAATTCTCTTATTGTCCAATATTTATCCAGCAAAATTACGTCACCAATGACATAGTTATATTTGAACGTGATAGCCACCATTTTACGAATACCAGAAAGCTAATGACGACAACAGGCAGCTTAAACTGATCATCACATGAATAAATTGAAATGTTGTTCCAGCAAAAATTGACTGACATCCTATTTGATTAGAATAAAACATATCATTTGGTGGCATTTTATTGACAAGAAATTTGGCAAGTATATTTGTGATAGTTAACACGAAAACTGGTACTTGTTTTGACACTGATCCAGACCGGAATCTGACTGATTTTATCTTGTCAGCTCATTAATGGTGAGTAATAATTATCAAACATAGGGGAGATGTGTATATCCAAATCCTTTCATTCAAAAATTGATACATGTACTTTGTCATAACTAGATTTACTTTGAAATGATAATAATACCATGACCACTGGTACAACCAACATAGATGATATTTGGAAAACAAAATAAAGTAACTGCTTCTTTTTAGTCGTACCAAATAAGACTTGGTATTTAGGGGGAATTGTGTGCAAGAGGTAGAAATATAAAGGTAAAAAAGAAAAGACATTTGATCATATTTGGTCACAAAATAACAAAATTTCTTTCCTATTGGCACTTTTCAGATTTCTAATTTTTTGTTGTAACATCAATATTCTAATCACTGAGCATATTAACTCTTTGCCTGCAGTAGCAAATTTTGTCGTCTGCTGCTGATCTTCGCAAACACATTGGACCCAGATCAGGCCCGACAGAATGTCGGGGCTGATCTGGATCAAACCTGTTTGACATTCTTATAGTGTTCTTGAAATATTTTTTTTTTAAAAATGATATTGAAAAAAGTTAGCAGATGACAAAAATCATGAAAAATTACCCAGCATGCATTAATCTCATGTGCTGGCTCATTCCTATTTCAGTTGTATGATCTTAACACCGGTGATGTTTTCCCCGGTTCCCGAGATGGATGTAAACGTGAAGATGATGCTTGTGGTGCTACTCCCAATTATTGCGGTAATGGTCGGTGCTTGATTACAGGGGTGGGGTCCAGTATGTGTGACTGTGATCCAGGATGGAGAATATCTGACTCAGATGTATGCGATACAGGTAAGTTTACCTCTTTCTCTGCTAGTGGCATTTACATTCTAGTGAACAATTTTTCAGTCATGCTTGGATGTTTTTCAGTGTTTAACCAGTACATGACATGTACTACAGCAGCCTAGATAAGCGCAAATACGCAATTAAAATCATCAAAAAAGCAATTAAAATTAAATTTGTGCGTACTGAAAAGCAATTCCGTCGATCGGTATGCAATTATATGCGCTGTCATTGCGTACCATTTGGTCCATTTTGTTTCCATTTGTGTAATATACAAATGCCAGCCGGGTATTTTTATTTTTACTGGCGAGCATACAGTATAATTCCAATTTTATGAATAAAATTTCGGCGCCAGTCAAGTATTTTAGCGGAAAATGAAACTTTGCAAAGTGGATGCGAGCAACTAATGTCAACAAGGTGATGAGATTTGCTTCAGGTACAATAAAAATCCACTTGTTTGATACTCAAAAAGGCAGATGATGAGAGTAAATATGTAGGCACATTCGCGATGCCTTCATTTAATAAGAAAACGTATGTAATCACTGCCAAAAACGTGGCTTAAAAAAAATACGCAATTGTTTTTGGAATTACGCAATTGAGGATAACCGGGTTGCGTAAATACCCAATTGACCCAAAAGCTTATCTACAGGGTTCTGACATGCATGATAAATGTCATGGTAAATATCAACTATTTATCTA
This sequence comes from Loripinus fragilis, assembly GCA_964019695.1. Lineage (NCBI taxonomy): Eukaryota > Metazoa > Mollusca > Bivalvia > Lucinida > Lucinidae > Loripinus > Loripinus fragilis. The sequence continues at coordinate 34,878,612 of OZ026525.1, forward strand.
GTTTACAGGTCTATCACCATAGGTCCAGTTAAGCACAGTTTTCAAACTTAAAATTGTATTTTTTTTTCTTGCCCATCAGTTTAAACATATGTTTTGGGTGCTCAAAAGGGTCTCATTTGAGTACCCACAACATATGGTTTGGTTGAGACATAAAATAAATAATTTCAATTACCCAATTTTATCTGGAGGCCTGTATCCCTCCCCATAATCCAATCCACTCAGCTGACCATTGATCTGCCTATGGTCATCAAAGCATTAACCATTTGTATTTTGGAAACACTTAAAAACGGGTACTTTATCAAACAGTAAAGACGCAGATAAAATATTGGCATTTCATCAGGTTCTACTCTGTTAAGGTAAAAAAGATTTTCAGACAAACGATTTTAACCCTTGTTCTGTAGTATTGTAAAATAGTAAAATATATAGCGTAAAAATATGTTCAAATACTAAGTCTGCTTAAACACATTTTGAGCATAAAATTGTGATAATTTTTTTACCCTATCAGTTTTAATGTTTGTTTTGGGTACTCAAAAGAACTTTCTCTTTGAATAGGTTACTTTGTTTCCTTAAAACATATGTTTGGGTTGAGATATGAGAAAATAAATCAATTTTAATATTACACTTTCTTATCTAGGGGTGGGTGGAGGTGCTGTCTGCAGGACATTAGTAGTAACAAGACATAATCTTTTATTTTTCAGAAACTGTTATCAGAGATTTCAAGGAGGACAGTTACCTAGACTGGCGCCTGAAAAATTCCTTTATTGCTATTCTGAACAGCCGTAACACTGCAGTGAGCTTCCGATACAGAACACGTGATGCAGAGGGACTAATGTTTAGTGTCACAGACCGGAATCAGAATAATAGATATATTAAGCTTAAGGTATTACAACTATAGTGTACTGTGTTTATCCTAAATATTCAGATTTTTGGGGGGTTTTTTTCTTGTTTTAACTTATTTTTAAATCTGAACACTCCCTGACAAAATAACCAGTAAAGACAGACAGACAGACAGACAGACAAACAGACAGATGGATAAGCCTTATAAAACAGTATTAACCCTGATTAGCCTGCTCTTTTAGACGCAGTCTGATAAGAGTTTATACTATATGATGGATTTCATTATTAGCTAGTATGATGCTATAATAATTATATAAGGCCTAAAGTTTTTCTTTACCCACCATCCCCATGCAGGGAATGACAATGAGGTTAAGGTCAAAGGCTTAGAATTTTTACTGGGTAATTTTTCATGCCTTTGTTGTCGTCTGCTGACTTGTATAAAAAAAATAAAAAAAAATCTTTCAGGAACACTATCAGAGTGTCAACGGTTTTGATCCGTAACATCTGTCCTTATCTGGATCCAAATTTTTTGCAAAGGTTATCAACAGATGACAAAAGGGGCCGCTAGCAAGGAAAGAGTTGAAAGTTTGATTTATTTACAGATTGATGGAAGCCGTCTGCAAGCAACGTACAATCTGGGTGACGGGCCAATAACGGTGTCTCTGTCCCAAGTCCCGGCCAGTGACGGGCAGTGGCATCAGGTGAGGTTAGAAAGATATGGGAAGGAACTCATGTTAAAGATGGACAGTGGCGAGGGACTCTACTATACAGAATCTTTGGGTCCGGAGAATGGCAAGCTGGACTTCTACTTAAAGAATGACGAGATTTATAGTGGTGTTAACTTATTATATGATGACCAAGGCATCCCAGCTATAAATAGAGCGAATGAGCAAGACTTTGTTAACTGTAAGTATGAATTAACCCTTTCCTTCATGAATATTCATGCTAAGCTCCACCCACTATGAATAATGATATAAATAAACTTTCATGTTTGTACATAGAGCAAAAAAATTACTTGACAGGTTCACTAGTGTAGGATCAGATATATCGTATTTTCATAAGCAAACAGAGAAGACCACTGATTAGGCAGCTCGTGGTTTTTGAAGGACATTGCTAACCTTAATGTATTGAAAAATCATGTTTTTGCAAAGGATAATGTATTGAAAAATCATGTTTAATCTCGTCATCCCAGGTTTTTATTCTCTTTCTAGGGACCTGGCGAACGTTAATGTATTGAAAAATCATGTTTAATCTCTTCATCCCAGGTTTTTATTCTCTTTCTAGGGACCTGGCAAACGTTAATGTATTGAAAAATCATGTTTAATCTCTTCATCCGAGGTTTTTATTCTCTTTCTAGGGACCTGGCAAACGTTAATGCATTGAAAAATCATGTTTGATTGCTATTATTGCATTAATGAACAAAATATTAATCAAAATTTACAAAAAATACCAGACTATATTTTGTCACCATTTCACAATCAATACGTGGCTGGATGCTTTCAGTTACTATCCTCCATCTTCTAGTGGTTGCTTCTACGATAAAACTAGACTGAATAGAACTTGAATATATACAGTAGATGTAAAAAGAAGACATTTTCAGGACACAATATTATTGGGGGATAAGGCCAAGGGTTAAATTTGTTTTCTGATGGTTCAATTATTGTTATTGCAGCTTGTATTAATGATGTGCGGGTAGACGGACACTGGTTCCCGATGACTCAAGGGGAGGAAGCTCAGAGTTTCTCGGCGACATTAGAGCGAGAGGAAAGTACGTCACTTGGATGTGTAAGAGATAACTGCCAGGATCAGTGTCCACCTACGTTTGTATGCGTTCAGTTATGGGAAGATTTTGCATGCAAGTATGTATCTTTATTTTTATACCTAAGGAGTTTTCATTTATCCATAGGTTTAGATAAAAAAAAGTTGAGCTTAAAAATTGTAAATATTTTCTTACCCATGACTTTTAGCATATGTTAATGGTGCTCAAAAGAACCGTCTCATTGAGGCGGCTCTTTTGAGTACCCACAACATATGTTTTGATTGAGAAATAAGAAAAAAAAAAATTCTATTACGCACTCTTAACTTAAGGCCTGTTTATCATATTTGATATAAAGTGATGAACACACCAACTGTCATGAAATTGGTGGCCTAGAATGAGTGTATTGTATGTCACCTAACCATCTTATACCAGCATGTGAAAATATGTTTTTTCATCTGTTCATGCATAGGTGTTAATAGTATGTGGTACAGCTTTTTTATGCAGTAATTTGGGTTAAAATTTGTCGGCTCTTAGCAAGTGTGATGAACATTGTTTAACCATTTTATGATAGTTTGTGAATTTCTTTGTTAAAACTTGAATTTTACCTGTAAAACATGGTTGTTGATAGTGTGTGTCACTGCTATTTTATGCAATAACATGAGTTCAGTTAAAGTAGGACTGAATGAAGACAAAAATAGCATTAACCCTTTAACAGACATCTAAAATCTACAACTGATATCATTTATATGCTTCTATAAGAAACTAAATCTAAGAAATAAGCAGATGAGAGCAGTAGACGTTAAAAATCATGACTGGTGAGCTAAGTGTTCACTCATGAAGCTTGTGAAATTGATGACTCATTTGAGCAATATATTCATGACCTGAATTCATACTCAAACCGCCAGATGTGCCTTGATGCGAAAAACCCCATCTTTGGGGTTTGCAAACACAAAGGGGCAGACCAGCTTGCCCATCCGCTCAAACTTATCAGTGCCTTTGTTATTTGTTTTTTGCAAAGTATCATATCTTGACTTGCTACACCCTCAGCATAATTGACTTATCTGGGCATATGCTTCTTCTTTCAGCTGCAAAGACTTCTACATTAAGAACAAGAGTGTCTGCGTTGTCAAGGATTTCTGTGCTGATAATCCATGTGTAACTGGGACATGTTTTAATGAGAACCCATGTCTCAAGGCAAACTCTGCAGAATGCAATAACCCACTCGATGAGGAGAAGCAGTATTTCACCTGTGAATGTCCAGAAGGAAGTGGCTGGTATGGGAACCTCTGCCAATGTAATGCAGCATTGCAGTCGGCCGGTGCTGCATGTGTCCTCGGTCCAACACCTGAACCAGCAGTTTCAATGGCCGGTGGTGTGATAGCGGCAATTATTCTGGGTATTCTCCTATTCATAGGTAAGCTGACAGGCAAGGCATTTGTTGGGTAGCATTATCATTTACTGTGGGTATTCATGTGTCCTCGGTCCAACACCTGAACCAGCAGTTTCAATGGCCGGTGGTGTGATATCGGCAATTATTCTGGGTATTCTCCTATTCATAGGTAAGCTGACAGGCAAGACATTTGTTGGGTAGCATTATCATTTACTGTGGGTATTCATGTGTCCTCGGTCCATCACCTGAACCAGCAGTTTCAATGGCCGGTGGTGTGATAGCGGCAATTATTCTGGGTATTCTCCTATTCATAGGTAAGCTGACAGGCAAGACATTTGTTGGGTAGCATTATCATTTACTGTGGGTATTCATGTGTCCTCGGTCCAACACCTGAACCAGCAGTTTCAATGGCCGGTGGTGTGATAGCGGCAATTATTCTGGGTATTCTCCTATTCATACGTAAGCTGACAGGCAAGACATTTGTTGGGTAGCATTATCATTTACTGTGGGTATTCATGTGTCCTCGGTCCAACACCTGAACCAGCAGTTTCAATGGCCGGTGGTGTGATAGCGGCAATTATTCTGGGTATTCTCCTATTCATAGGTAAGCTGACAGGCAAGACATTTGTTGGGTAGCATTATCATTTACTGTGGGTATTCATGTGTCCTCGGTCCAACACCTGAACCAGCAGTTTCAATGGCCGGTGGTGTGATAGCGGCAATTATTCTGGGTATTCTCCTATTCATAGGTAAGCTGACAGGCAACGCATGTATTGGGTAGCATTATCATTTACTGTAGGTATTCATGTGTCCTCAGTCCAACACCTGAACCAGCAGTTTCAATGGCCGGTGGTGTAATAGCGGCAATTATTCTGGGTATTCTCCTACTCATAGGTAAGCTGACAGGCAAGGCATGTGTTGGGTAGCATTATCATTTACTGTGGGTATTCATGTGTCCTCGGTCCAACACCTGAACCAGCAGTTTCAATGGCCAGTGGTGTGATAGCGGCAATTATTCTGGGTATTCTCCTACTCATAGGTAAGCTGACAGGCAAGGCATTTGTTGGGTAGCATTATCATTTATTCTAACACACCTCGCCTATAGAGCCAATGTTAAAAATGTGTGTTATATCAAACAATAATTCACAGCTTAAGTGTGTGATAGCTGACGTAATTTGTACTGGAGCATTAGACGTTGTAACATCATTTTTACGCTTGAAAGACATTACAAATACATGTAAATGTATGCGACCTAGTATAGATATCGGCAGGAGTTCTTCAGTGCAATGGCGGAAAGTTGGAAGAAGCTGATGACTTCAAATATGTTTTCGTTGTTAATTGTGCGTTACAATCGAAATAGATCAGCTCCAGTGCATGAATTGTTGAGTAATAATTCACTGTTTGTCGGTCAGTTGTACGAAGATAAATCACTCCCGCTACACGCTCGTGATTTGATCTTCTTTACAACTGACCTCCAAACAGTGAATTATTAAACAACAATTCACCGCTGGAGCTGATCTTTTTCTTAACTATAGGTATTCTTAGGTTTGGCCGAAATTTATCTAGGTTTGACCCAGATTTACCTAGATTTGACCCAGGTATTCCTATGTTTGACCTAGATTTGACCCAGGTATTCTTAGCCTAGTTTTGACCCATGTAATCTTAAGTTTGACTCAGATTTACCTAGATTTGACCCAGTATCATTGTGACCAATAAAGTGTTGACCTTGTCCTAATTTTCAAGGTCACCATCCTTTAAAGACAAATCATCATTTTCTGCACTCTATCTTCTGGACCAGTGGGTGGATTTTTATCAAACTTGCAAAGATACATGTAACATACATTGTTGAGTGCTCACAGAAAGCAGAATACTGCTTAAGCTGGTGCTATGGGGCGAAGAATTGTTGCACTTTCCATTAATTCTCATGAACAGACTTAATAAAACTGAGTCTGCTGTTTTATAATATTGTAGGGTCTCTCTATGTTTTTCCAGATTATTGGGAGGGGGAAAGAGTTGATAAGATTTTGGTGACCTTCACCTTACACATATTTTCAAGATCACACCAGCACTTTGAAATGTCAAGTTTTGACCAGAATGCCGTTTCTTACATGATCATTTTAGTTGGTGATTTTAATGTTGACAGTCTAACTTCCTCTTAATCATCTATAAAAGATGGCTAAATACAAACAAGTGATTTTCAAACCAACAACTTGTGGTCACTTGGAAAGGCACATAGGTAGACCATAATTATCTCATAAAATGTAGATTTTCTAAAAAGCGGAGTTGTACTATGTTACTACAGCTATCACAAAATGATATAAATGTTCTAAAAATTCAAACACTCGTTGCCTGCCAAAATGCCAAACAAACAGTGCTGACTCAGATCAGACTCTGACTGCTTCTGAAGAAGCAGTTTGATCAAGGTCTTCCCTGTTTGCTATTCTGACAACCAGTTTGTGAATTTCATCCCTGCAAACCAACTTTTTATTTGAGAACAGAAAGAGAAGCGTTCGAAATTTTAGAACATTTTCCTTGTTATACTGAATAGAGTCCTAAAACAGAGAGATATAAGGTCACTTAATTGGTAAGCATGCTTCACCCATTTTACAATTGAGGGAACTAGGGGTGCCAGGTTTACACGTGTAAACGGCATCGTTTCGTGTGTCTGCAAAAAACATTTACAAAATTGACCTACCGTTTACACGAACTTTAGCACGTGATGAGCGTCATGGTTTATAAATAGCATTTCCTAATGAAAAAATATTCTCTTAAACAGTGATACGTCACATCTCGATCTGGATCATCAAATCAGATTGTTTGTTTTCTCAGATTCCGCTGTATTTGATAAAGTATCTACCACAATTAGTAATTATGGCGGACATGCTCAACGGGCCATAAAAATGTCCCAAATATTGTCTCACTCAGTCACTGCTTGGAACAATTATGTTCCTGCATTTTTAACAGCTATTTATGTAAAAGCAAAAAGGAGACGCATGTGAATTGTCTTGTTTACTTCCTGTTGGCGTGTGTATTGATGCGTATGTGACGATTCACAGTAATGTCTTGTGTGTGTCTACTCATTAATTACACGCTTGCAACTGAAGGAAATGTCCGTTATATACAAGTCTGCGCATGTTGCAATCACTTTCCAATTACTTTAAATGAGTTCTATCACACCACCGAACCAGAAACAATTTCGAATATTTGCACAAGGTACATTTTTCAAATGGTTTTTAGGGAAAATATTGGTGATTTTACCGATCTGCATAATGAAAAAAAAATAAATCTGGACGTTACGTGTAAACGGAATCGTTTCGGTTACTGGAACTCGTGTAAACATTTACCAAATTTTGTAAACGTGGCAGCCCTAGAGAGAACATAGTATTCCTCAGCGTTAACACTGTTTTAACTCTTTGTCTGCTGGGAAATTGTGCATGCTTTTTTGTCGTCTGCTGATTTTTTTCAAAATCAACTTTTTTAAAAAAATTCTTTCAGGAATACCGTCAGAGTGTCAAACAGTTTGGATCCAGATCAGGCCCGACATTTTGTCAGGACCAAACTGTTTGCAAAGGTTATCAGCAGATGACACTAGTAATAAGTAGACAAAGAGTTAATTCCCTTTTTTTATTGCAGTTGCAATTGTTATCATCGCCTGGCTGCTGTTCTGTAGAAGGAAGCCTGTTTGCAAAGGTTATCAGCAGATGACACTAGTAATAAGTAGACAAAGAGTTAATTCCCTTTTTTTTATTGCAGTTGCAATTATAATCATCGCCTGGCTGCTGTTCTGTAGAAGGTCATCAGCAGATGACACTAGTGATAAGTAGGCAAAGAGTTAATTCCCTTTTTTTATTGCAGTTGCAATTATAATCTTCGCCTGGCTGCTGTTCTGTAGAAGGAAGCCTGTTTGCAAAGGTTATCAGCAGATGACACTAGTGATAAGTAGGCAAAGAGTTAATTCCCCTTTTTTATTGCAGTTGCAATTATAATTATCGCCTGGCTGCTGTTCTGTAGAAGGAAGCCTGTTTGCAAAGGTTATCAGCAGATGACACTAGTGATAAGCAGGCAAAGAGTTCATTCCCTTTTTTTATTGCAGTTGCAATTATAATCATCGCCTGGCTGCTGTTCTGTAGAAGAAAGCCCGTTTGCAAAGGTTATCAGCGGATGACACTAGTAATAAGTAGACAAAGAGTTAATTCCCTTTTTTTATTGCAGTTGCAATTATAATCATCGCCTGGCTGCTGTTCTGTAGAAGGTCATCAGCAGATGACACTAGTGATAAGTAGACAAAGAGTTAATTCCCTTTTTTTATTGCAGTTGCAATTATAATCATCGCCTGGCTGCTGTTCTGTAGAAGGTCATCAGCAGATGACACTAGTGATAAGTAGACAAAGAGTTAATTCCCTTTTTTTATTGCAGTTGCAATTATAATCATCGCCTGGCTGCTGTTCTGTAGAAGGAAGCCCGTTGAGAAGGAACCCTTTGAGGATGATCCAGACGATGATATTCGAGAAAATATCATGTATTATGACGAGGAAGGGGCAGGTGAGGCTTTACTTCAGTTTAACACTTAATACGCCAATCGCAACAAAAGTCGTCTGCTTTTCTCGTCTGCTGAAAAGTTTGAGAAGCCTCCTTGGCAAAAGTGTGGACCTAGATCAGACTGCTCCTATAGGAGCAGTCTGTTCTGAGTCCACGCTATTTGCTTCTATGCTTAATTTGTCAGTAATGTTAGGCAATTATTTGCAGCAGACGACTTCAGCAGAACACATTTTCAGATGCATTTTTTCTTGGCGCTATAAGGGTTAAATGGGAGTACTTTTGTTCAATTCTTAGAGTGCCAGAATTGTGATTAAGTGGATGAGGGTTGGAATCCCACTGTCAATGTGGGGCAGGTTGGAATCTCACTGTTAACATGGTGTTGTGTCATTGAGAAAGACATTTTTTCCTCAATGCTTAGTATTAGTTTAACCAATAAAAATGTCCTAGCATGACTGAAAAGTGTTTGGGACATAAAACATCAATTGAGCTATATTTGTAATGGTAAATAAGTGCAGAAGTGCACAAGTATGTGGATAACCATATTTAAAATGTAAAGGGGTACGTGCATTAAGGGGCTATTTTGGCCCCCTCTGGAGCCAAATACTGAAAGTTGCTTTTCACCAATTTCATCTTATTGGTTTATTGGAAGAATAGCCCTAGTGTAAAATTCTGGCATTTATTTTACTTTTACCGGTTGCTATGGTAACCAAAATGGCCGACAAAATAGGCTTAAAATAGAGAAATTGCCATTTTAGGCCAAATTTGAGGCATTTGGAGACCGATTTTTTAAGAATTAGATATCAGCACAAGCAAATACCAAAAAAAACTTTTAATATATTGTGTACCATGATAATTCTCATCATCTGTTGAAATATTTTTTTGGTATTTGCTTGTGCTCTATATTAATTCCTCTGTTACATGTCTCCAATTTGCTCCAAAATGGTTGTTTTCCTATTTTCAGCCTATTTTGGCGGCCATTTTTGTTACCATAGCAACGGTAAAAGTTGAATCAATGCCAGACCTGTACACTTTGGCTATTGTTCTAATAAACTAATAAGAAGAAACTTGTGAAGAGCCACTTTTATTTTTTGACCTCGTAGGGGGGCCAAAATAGCCTCTTAATGCACGTACCCCTTTCGTGAGGTACTGTCGTGCCAACCAAGAGTGACAGTTACGTATTATTTTGTTTACAATTGCTAAGTAAAACATTTACTTGTACACGTCACTTGAGTTAACGTGAATCGATAGGTAACTTGTGTATTAATCCTATCCTGTGGATAGGATTAATAAACAAGTGATCTATCAATTCTTAGTCCCTGATAACTTTGTACACACAACATGGCGACACTGTCACTCTTGGCTGGCAGGACAGTATATTGTCGGATACATGGTCAAAAGTAGAGAGGAAGGCAAAGATCAGGAATCACTACTATCAAGTACCACACCTCACCCGGAACACCATCAAAATTGCATTTTAAGGCTCCACTCTCCCATTGTCATAAAACTAAAATTTCGACCATATATCCCCAATTGAAAATATTGAAGATGGTATTACCAGTTAAGAGTGTGTTCAAAAAATAATTTTCTTATTTCTCAACCCAAACATATGTTGTGGGTACTGAAAAGAACCGTCTCAATAAGACAGTTCTTTTGAGCACACAAAACATATGCTAAAATTGCTGGGTAAGAAAATATTTACACTTTTACACTCAAAGATTTTGCTTATCTAAACCTGTTATACCCTAACATGAACTTGCCATATGACTCATCTATATATTGGGTCCAAAAGGCAACCAGTGAAGGCTCAGATTCGTCTGTACATTTGTCTAGACTCCTCACACCCTTCTCTGCTCACAAGCACAAAATAGGGACCTGTTGCATTATCGTACCAAAAAAGAGAGATCTAGCTACAGTGGATAGTGTAGATTCGGAAATTTTCGTGAGAATTTCATTTTCCCAAATAGCGTTAAAAGAATATTTGCCATGTTAAAGATTGCGATTATTGCATGATTTACCTACATCAGTAAGCAACAGTTATTTTACGAGGATTTGATTTTGCCATTTCGTGAGGGTTTTATTTTGCAAAGTTTCCCGAAAATAAAGCCCTCAAGAAAATTTCCAAATTTACATTAGCTTTCCATGAATATTTGAGAAATGACTTCACACACACATGTACCAGGATCGCATGTTCTAGCCATATAATGCATGCTGGGTAATTTTACATGATGTTTTTGTCATCTGCAGATACTTTTCAACATTACCTTTTAAAAATATTCTTTCAGGTATAACATCAGAGTGTCAAACGGATTGGATCCAGATCAGGCCCGACATACTGTCAGGTCAGATCTGGGTCCAAACTGTTTGTAAAGATCATCAGATGATCAATTTCGCCTCTAGCTGGCAAAGAGTTAATCCATGTAATTATTTTTTTTTTTAGGTGAAGAAGATCAGACTGGTTATGATCTGAGTCGACTACGAAAGCCCGACGATGGAGAGCATCCTAAACCCTGGGATGCTACAGACATACCTAAGTCTCGTGTCAAGCCTCTAGGAGCAACATCAGATCGTCCAGACATTGGAGACTTTATAAACAATCGCCTAGATGATGCGGACGATGACCCTAATTCTCCTCCGTATGATACCCCAATAGGCTTCGATTTTGAAGGCGGTGGCAGTTCTGTAGGGTCTCTGAGTTCCCTGAATACGTCTAGCTCCGGTGATCAAGATTATGATTACCTCAACGAATGGGGACCGAAGTTCGCGAAACTAGCCGATATGTACAATAATTATGATGAGACCCAATAGCTTAAAGCTTTGTGATAATTGCATTTACTATCTATAGTTAGTTGTTACAAAATATTCATTAGGTTGTTTCATTCAATAAGGCATCATTTGGTTAAAATTTAGGATAATGGTGAAGGTCCTAAAATTTCGAACACTTCTCTTGCTGCTCCCAAATAAAATGATGGGAATAAGGGCTAGAATTCACAAATTGCTTGTCAAAAGAGCAAACAGGGATGGGCCTGATCAGACTGCTTCCTGAAGAAGCAGTCTGATCTGGGTCTGTCCTGTTTGTCTGTGCCTTTTTGGCAGGCGACTAGCGTTTGAAATTTTAAAACATTTACAATAACCTAGCTTTGCACTAGGTTAACTTAGGTCTAGCCTATGATATAATAGTAGTTATGGCATATTGTAAAATTAATCTTCAAATGTGCATGCTCAGTTTGGAAATATATCACATCTTTTTGGTTAACCCGTAGTATACTAGTGACCCCGAAATGCATGCGCTGACAAACAGTGAAGGCCCTGATAAAATGCCGCATCATGCGGCATTTAATCAGGGTCTACACTGTTTGCTAAAGACAAAAACAATCTTGAGAGAAATAAATACAATTTTACTCTGAAAAAATATAACCTGTGACCGCTCCTTACAATGGACCAAAAACCTGGGTCAAACGTAGGTAGATCTCAATGCTAACCTATTGATGCCTTGTCTTTACAAGCCCTTGAAACGAGCACAATGCAGGGTCCTTTAACATAGTTGTCAGATCACCAGTTTTTTATCTGGTTGTCAGATCACCAGTTTTTATCTGGTTGTCAGATCACCAGTTTTTATCTGGTTGTCAGATCACCAGTTTTTAATCTGGTTTTTATAGAGGAACCGGCTTCAAGAAAAGTGTGTGTAATTGAACATTATTGTTCTTATTTCTCAACTAAAAACTTACATTGTTGGTAATCAAAGAACCGTCTCATCGAGATAGTTCTTTTGAGTACCCACAACATGTGCTTTGGTTAGTAAATAAGAAAATTAAATGTTGATTACACACACTTAATTGAAGGCCTGACTGTATGGTAAAGTTCTAAAATTTTGAATACGAGTTGCATGTAAAAAAGGCCAAGACAAACAGTGCAGTCCCTGATCAGACAGCTTCTGAATAAGCAGTCTCATCAGGGTCTTCCCTGTTTACTATTCTGACGAGCAACTTGTGAATTCCAGCCTTGATATTTTACAGATAGAGAAAAGGGTTTGAAATGTTAGAACATTTACAGTATGTATATTTAGTTCTGGCCAACCATTGTCGAGACAGCTGGTATAAGCCTGTCCAGGATCAGACAGTGGTACGGACTAAAAATTTAAAATGCAAGGGAGGAAGAGTATTTTTTTATATTTAATATCAAAATATTTTTATCTGCAAATCAACTTTTAGATATTTTATCATATTGAAAAGAAAATAAGGTGAAGAGATCAAATTATTTGAGTTCTGAAAGTCTCCCAATTACTTCATGGCATATTAACAGAATGTTGTCTTGTCATAGTATATATTTTTTTATATGAGATGAACATTCCTATTTTAAGATAGAATTGTGTACCAGTAGTCAACTATGAAAATTCTTGCCGATTATCGGTCATGAGAGATGAAAGTGATCTGGCCGCGAGGTTATAAAACTTTTTTCATGCTCAACTGAGCATGAAATTTCAACTGTTTTTAAAAACTATAATGCTTAAAAATAGATATTTTTCTCAGAATGTGTATGTATCCTGCTAATAAATGTTAAAATGCCAACAATTGTCGGCATTTTAACATTTATGAGCAGGATTACTTTCATACTCAGTTGTCTTGAGCTTGAAATGAGTTTATAATCTCCAAGCCCAATTTCAAGCATAATCTTTTCTTTTGTTGGACTCTGTAAACTCTACAAGATTATATTATTTTGTAAATATGTTTGAACTCAGTGTTCGTAAATACTAGTACACTTTGTTCAAATGAATTGTGACCTTCTTTGGGTCTTGTAGCGCATCCCGATACCCGTCAACAAAAAACAGGTTGCATCAAAGTCAGATTTATTGATTAAACGTCAAATACCAAGTCTCAGTCCATCTACGCAACTCCCTACGTTTAATCATTAGATTGAAAAAAAAACCATTTTATTTCGCTTAGCGCTTTACTTGCTGTGTACTTTTTCTTGCTTTTTTGTCATCTGCTGATTTTTTCAAAATTAACTTTAAAAAATTCTTTCGAGACTACTGTCAGAGTGTTAGATGGTTTGGATCCAGGTCTGGCCGGACATTTTGTCTGGCCTGATCTGGGTCCAAACTGTTTGCAAAGGTTATCAGTAGATGACAAAATTTGCCACTAGCAGATAAAGAGTTAACGTGGAAAAGACAAGTAACACATAGGAAATTATTTTACGATATTGTACACAAACATGTTTTCCTTATCGTGAAGTTTATTCTCATAATGCTGACCAGTGTATTACGGCAATTTATGCAAAGAAATATGTACAATTCCTTGTTGAGTATTAAGTCAAGTGGAATATTCATATGTCAGTCAGGTTGATTATGCTATGGTTATTCTATTAATCGAGTCTTGTTTAGTCTCAAATAACCTCGTACATTTGAGAAATAACCATGTCATTCCAGCACTTCTTTAACATTACCCGGTAGATTATGCAATCATGGTTATTCTATTAATCCAGTCTTGTTTAGTCTCCAATAACCTCATACATTCCAGAATAATGTCCATTCAAGGACTTCTTTTACATTACCCGGTAGATTATGCAATCATGGTTATTCTGTTAATCAAGTCTTGTTTAGTCTCAAATAACCTCATACATTCCAGAAAATGTCCATTCCAGGACTTCTTTAACCTTTGAAACATATCTTTTTTACAGTTTAGAAGGGTTTGCCCCCAGAAGATAATTATACTCCCCGCAAACTTTGTTTGTAGGGGGTATACTGTTTTCACGTTGTCCGTGCGTCTGTCCGTCCGTCCGTAACGCTTTGTTTACTTAATATCTTGAAGAGTCATTGCTGGATTTTCATTAAACCTTGCAAACATGTTCATATATGCAAGACAAATTTTTTAGACAAAAAAGTAAGGGCTAGGGGCCAATTCTATCAGAGTTATTTCCCTTTGTAGTTCTAAATGGCTTTTAATATAGGGTTTTATGCTTATGCTATTATAGGCCATACATGTGCCCATGAACTCCTACCACAGCTTTTGATGGAACAATTTGATACTTTTCCTATACAATGTAAGCACATGGAACATATGCATGAAGGAGTTTGGTTTAGAAAAAATAATTTTTGACAAAATGACAGCTGTGAGAACTTAGACAATATTTCCCTAATAGGGCTTTTGTATATGCATAGATGGTGCCTTTATGGGCCGATCAACTCCTACCACAGCTTTTGATGGAGCAATTTGATACTTTTCCTATACAATGTAGACACATTGAACATATGCATGTAGGAGTTTGGTTTAGAAAAAATAATTTTTGACAAAATGACAGCTGTGAGAACTTAGACAATATTTCCCTAATAGGGCTTTTGTATATGCATAGATGGTGCCTTTATGGGACGATCAACTCCTACCACAGCTTTTGATGGAGCAATTTGATACTTTGCTGATACAATGTAAGCCCATTGAACATATGCATGAAGGAGATTGGTTCAGAAAAAATAATTTTTGACAAAATGACAGCTGTGAGAACTTAGACAATTTTTCCCTAATATGGCTTTTGTATATGCATAGATGGTGCCTTAATAGGCCAATCAACTTCTACCACAGCATTTAATGGAGCAATTTGATACTTTGCTGATACAATGTAGACACATTGAACATATGCATGAAGGAGTGTTATTATTTTTGTTTGCACATATTATACTGAAATCTTCTTTTCAAAACTAAAGTCTGCTGGTTTGAACTATAACTTGACAAGTTTTTTCTCTGACTCTTACTGTGCGGGGGGTATCTAATAAGCATTGCTTATTGACTTTTTTCATTTTGACAGTTAAAGGGTCTCATTTTTCTTAAAACACTGGTATTTTTAATGGATTTCTGGTTGCAGCACTACATGAAGTTGAAGTAACATGCATCTGGCCCTGAGGTTATAAAACTTTTCTCATGCTCAACTCAACTGAGCATGCAACTTCAAATTCCCATAAAAAGTAAAATGCTGAAAAATAAAGATTTTTCTTGCTTTCATACTCTCAGATGTTGTATTTATCTTGCTAATAAACGTTAAAATGCCAACAATTGTTGGCATTTTAATATTTATGAGCAGGATAAATTTTGTGCTCAGTTGAGTTGAGCATGGAAAAAGTTTTATAACCTCGGGGCCAGATTTCCTTGACTAGCTTCCACTGAGTAGTTCCAATTTGCTGTCAAGTGGTATCAATGGAAACTCACTACTCATTGCCAATACCAATGCTAACTGTATTAATTGTCTAGAATATTCATTATAAGGGAATTTAAGGGGGAATGACTATTGCTTTAACAATTTTGATTATAACCAGGACTATAAAACCTTTGGAAAAAATACATAAAATACAAAATTCCCTTATTATTGGCTGGAATGTAAAAATTTGATGGATTAATTTTTTGAAATTCAGTGAAAATTGCAAATCCTTATCCAGGGGATTTTCAACGCTGTAATAAATTAATTGGACAAACAAGGCAAATAATTGCCTTTGTGCTATTTATTTCATCTTATTTTATTGCTTACTTAAAAACTTCTGACAACAGAATTAAATGATTATAATTAGTACCACTAACTGAATATGATATTTAATACCATTATTTTAATATTTTACACTGTTTAGGGCTGTTTTGATTCTTTCATGACTAACCTTTGAGAAATATATAAATGATAATTTCCTCAGAGTAAATATATGTCAGTCTATTCAAACATCATTATGCAAATTTTCTCACTAAAATCAAACACTATGATGAACCATCTCAACAATGTCATAAAGGCAAAGATGGCAACTAATAATGTTCAATATTTATAATATTGTTTCACCTTTCACCTTTACTTTATAACACAAGAAATATTTGAGGAGAGTTGCAAATCTGGTAAGATGCCAATTCTAATGCACTTGCTTTTGTAACGTGACGTCTGATTGGATAACTCCAATAATTTGCGACAGTATATCCTGTGATATACTTTCAGAAATAGATTGACATCATTAATTACGTCACATTTTGTTGGATGACGTGCGGCTTTATGTGGCTTGCAATGCTCCAATTTGAGAAAAAACTGCAGAAGTGCCTTAGAATGGGGATAACCGTATTCAAAATTTTCATTTGGGGAGATATGTCGTTTGATATACGGTCGGAAATCACGTTTTACGGCTCCACTCACGTGTCGCCATAAAACTAAACTTCAGACGATATATCTTCACTAATGAAAATTTTGAATATGCTTATATATCCCCTAATTGATGACACTCATTTTTATATTGGATAAACAACTATTGTAGGATTATTTTCTTTATTCCAAATGAAAAGTTGATGAATACATTTTTATCATACCTTAAAAAATTGTCAGCAGATTTTTATTATTTTATAAGTTTTACAGACCTTCATTTAGTTTTGTGCATCTGAGTTGGACAGCATGACTCAAACTTTGTTTTATTTCATCTTTTTTAATGTTTTAATATATCTGTCATGTGATCTAATAGTGTGACTGTTCATTATTCTACTGTTAAAACAGCTGCATTGTAAATACCATTTTTTATGTGGTTTTCAACTATTTCAGTTTTTTTTGGTCAACATTTTATAGATGCCAGCTGATCAGGATCTACACATCTTTTAAAAGAACGTATAATATACTCATGCTGAAATAAAGAAGGCCACCCTGAGTTTTGTATGAGATTCTTTTAATATGCATAGTAATTCAGGGCTCACTTACAGACCAACGCTACATGTATGTAGATATAGTCCTTTACCCACATGTCCTGCGGATTCCAGCGAGACAGTGGCAGTATACCTGCAATATGGCAATGAACTGTTTGAAAGCTGGTCATGGCATACCCCCTTAACTGGCCTTCCTGGTCCCGATACATTTCCGATCGGCCATCCCTGGGATATTCTAGGCCTGTGGATACATGATTGTATCCCTCTCCAGCTGCCACATTTCCCGAATTTAAACTCTAGCTGGTTGAACAGTGGCAATTTATTCCACGAGGGGTGGGGTACAACCCCTGGTAGTGCGTAAACCTCATAGAATGCATTTATAAAAGGTGGCGGTCACACAAGATATGACCTATACTGTATAAATTTACAATCATAGGATGGTCATATGTCTGCATTTATTTTCAACAAAGCTGGTGAATTGGGATGGCCTTCTTTTTATTAGCATGAGTATAGTTGAAAAAAAAAGTTGTGAGCACAGTGCGTTTATTTGGATAAATATATTTGTTTTTTGGCAATGTCTTAAAAAATGTTGACTGAAAGAACAAAATAGTTCACCTTCAGTTTTTGTTTGTCTCTTAAATCTACATTCCACATTAGAACAATCTTGAGAACATGAGCTTTGTCATGCTAATATCTGTTTATGTGATATGTGAACAAGATATGGTGTAAATTAGTCTGTATAGCAGACTTTGACTGGCAGTTAAATTATAAAAACAAAAAATTAGTTTATATTATACATGTACTATCGAAGTAGCCAACAAAAATAATGATATGCAGGCTGATTTGCTATTTTGTTTATCACAAACATGGCAAACAGATTTCTTCTGAATCGGCTCATCAAGTCCCATGTCAAAAGTATTTGAATTTTCCTGTATTTCATAAAACTAAAGTTGTTCACCAATTACGGTATCAACACAATATTTGCAAATTTTTGTCTGTGCTTGATATAACCAAGAGAGAAAGATTGACAGAAAAAGCATTTCATCCTCCCAGTTTTATCTTATGATGAACTGAGACCATTGCCTGACCATTGTGGCTCTGACAAATAAATATGAGCCTTGACATGTTATTTCCAACAAAAGTGTAGACTCAGACGAGCCTGTGCAGACGAACCTGTGTAGCAAAGGCTCTGATCAGACTGCGCGTATGAGCAGGCTGATCTGAGGCTTTGCTGGTTGCATATACCACATTGTTGGAAATCTCATGTCGCAGCTCATATATTTTTAACTGTTATGTATATATGTATGTATGTATGTATGTAAGAATTATTACAAGACAGGAAATATGAAATGTCAAGAAAAACAAAATAAGGTGCAAATCTCAAAGAATATTCTTGTTAATTCTATCTCCATGGGACGAGAATGTTTCATATTGAGCTTTCAGTAGCTTGACTAGCTCTTGGCATGCTAGATAATTTTTCATGCTTTTTTTGTTGTCTGCTGATTTTTTTTTTCAAAAAAATCTTTCGAAAATACCTTAAGAGTGTGTATTAATCAAACAGTTTTGATCCAGATCAGGGCAGACATTTTTCAAGGTCTGATTTGGGTCCAAATTGTCAGCAAAAAAGATCAGCAGATGATCTGAAGCCTCATACGAAAATGGTTCTTATTGCATATGCATCAAGTCATCTTTTACTTAGCATGTTTGTGTGTAGCTATCTAGTGGAGCTAAATGTCTAGCTGTAGGCTTGAACCCTCTTCCACTCTCAATATTCAGAGATGAGAAAAGTTTTGATCAAATCAGCTGATTGTTGGTTTTAAAGAAATTATGTTTAAGGCGAAAGTAATTCTTATCCTCACAATATGATTTTGTTCCAAAAATGTCTGAGTTTTTTTTTACGTCTGCTGAATATATTCAAGTGCACTTCAGAATAGTTTTTTATCATGGAAGCAAACACTATGAACCCTGTCTTAAGCAACCACTCAAAAAAGACCAAAACAAGACTGGTATTCAAGACCAATAATTGCTTAATGCAGGTCAAATGTAGTGGAGCATTCTGCAGTTCTTTTGACTTGCATTAAACTACCTGGGCCATATTGTTTGCAATATAGGCGTCAAAAGTACATAAGCAGATGAGGGAACAGACGACAAAAGTTGTGACTGGTGACATCAAAATTAAATGAGCAAGTGTGTTATGTATATTTTTATAAGCTCTTAATAGTACTATAATTATGCTTGTAGTTTTGTACATTTTTCTGCATATCATGAGCAGTGACTACCATAAATTATTTACCATTTAATGTTTTTGTGAACATTTAGTAATAAGCTGGTGTCTGTGAAATTAGTTTAAGGTTTACTAACCCTTTGTACACTTCATACCCATAAATAAATTCTTTGGCAAATAGTGAGGACCCAGATAAAATTCCACAGAATGAGACATTTCATCAGGGTCTACACTGTTCGTTAAGACAAAAAGCTCTTCAGAAAGAAAAAGAAATGCAATATTATTTGGAAATTATAATCTGTGACCTCTTGTTTATACAATAGACCAACATAATTTTAATCAAACCAGAAGGAAGAATCCATTTGTATACAAAGGATAAAGAAAGGAGAATTTGGAAAGAGAAAGGTATATATTGACTGTTACTCAATCATAGAAATGGGGAACAAAAGGGGCAACAACAAGTGTTCATTAAAAACTTCATATCAGGTATTTTCCATATTCTTATTTGAGGCAGGGGCACCAGAATTTTAGAACACAAATTTGTTGACAAACTAGTATGGCTAACCACTGACAACAATTTCTCTTCCATTGTTCATTTAACCGTACTATGCTAAATAAATATGTTTGCCAGCAAAATGTATTTTCTCCTTAAAATGTAAATTTATTCTTAATATGGACTCACAGTGATGATAAAAAAAAATGTGTAGATCCTGATCAGCTGGCATCAGAAGCCAGCTGATCTGGATCTTCACTTTTTTTTTTTTTTTTTTTTTTTTCAAATGGTGTAATGTAACTGCAGTGTGCTTTCTAGGACTAATAAGATATTTAGGGTTAATGTCTTACTAGTTTTTGTGAGGGAGATGCATACTGGGCCCCAAATGGAAAATCCCTGTCTATTTTATCCATTCCTCATGGTTATCATTATCGTCAGGATCATAGCGCTATTCATTTTTATATGCTGTTTATGCAACAGAGAGAAATAATAATTTTATGCTGTGATTCTTACAGATTTTATACACATGTAACATGAATTCCAATAAATTGGATTAAATTTTTTACTGACATCTGTGTTATCTTTTTATTGGCCACATGACGTCATCGAGGTATGCGAACAACAAAGGTGCAGACCAGCCTGTGCATATGCGTAGTCTGATCAGTACCTTTGTTATTCGCCCTTTGGAAAGCATCATATCTAAACTCAGGGGTGACAACCTACGTCATAACATTGATCTCGTAAACACATAGAGCGGCGCCATCTTTGGTTTGCAAGGTAAGCTTTTCCCTTCGCAAGACTATACAAATCAGTATCTGTGAAAACTAAGCAGTGCATGCAGTGCCTACCATCACCCTTAAACAGAATATATAATGGTCACGCCCAGAAATGCCCTTGCCTTTGAAATCATTCGCCCACAAATTTCGAAGCGAAGGACACAAGGATGATTTTAGCAGAGATGTAGTATACACATTTATAAATGACATATTTTACAGCTTATATCACCATTCTTACCAATATTTGTGTGATTGTAGTTACCAGTTCTCCCTGAATATCATTCATAGCCATTATTTGCTGATGGAAAATCAAAGGAGCATTCAAAGTGCCAATTTTGATCTCGTAAACACTTATTTTGGCATAGATGTCGGACACACTTATGATGGGATCGATGTGACTGCCTAGATGTCGTATACACTTTCAGCCCAAAAGGACTTGCATGTTGATGACAAAATGGAGAAATGATAGTCTGGTCCCATTTATGAATATTTGTTCATTTTTCGCGCTTAACTCACTCGCTATAGAGCCTATCTATCTTATCTTGTGGTACTGCCTACGCCCTCGCGACTTTTTGGCAGGCACCGAGCGTCAGGGTTATGAAAAAGAATGAAAGATGAATGAATTGTAGTGAGCCTGGGTAAAGATGAAAGGCCAAAATTGCCTTGAAGATCAAAAGACTGCAACATTGGTTTGGAGGGCATTGAACTGGACAATTGGCAACCCAAAAAATTGGACCCCTGTCACATTTAAATGCCTTTCATGTGTTTCCTCGTGACAACATCCGTAAAACTTTTACTGTTATGCATTATCCAGTATTTGAACATTAAGATACACTTTCATTTGCATTCTTGGTTTGCATAATTTTGTATATAGATGTCAAACAATTCAGGTGTAGCGTTTTCACTTCTGTTCAGTGTATGATATATTGTGAAAGCCAGTACAGATAAGCCAAACTGTCTACATGTTAAATTCTAACCATGTGTATTTATACCCTTGTCTGAGTTCTGGAAATCTGAGGTTGCTTAGAGTAGCATTGGCTCTTAAAATTAGGTTGCATTCTCTACTCATTAGAATCACCTCATCAGGCAGAAAACTAATGCATGTAGAAGAAAAACCCATAAACAGAAAACTGCAATGTTCAGATATGTTACAGAGTCTACAAACTTCATAAATATTAATAATTTAAGGTCCTACCTGTAATGAAAAACCAATAGCTCTCGTCACGTCACCTCAGAATATAATTTCGTTCTGAGGGATGAAGAGCTGTGGATATATGAAATAGCCAATAGTAACCCTGCTTCTCAGAAAGGTGAGCTATACTCATATCCAATGAAAACGCACCACCTACAAAAATGACTATATATTTTAAATGACATAACATTTTATTTTTGCAATTGCGTCTTTTTGTAGTGTAGCAATTCCGTAAATACTGATAGGTCTTCAAAATAGAATGATCACTGATGACACGTGCTGGAAGCATTTAACAAAACAACCATCAAAACAGAAAGTCACAAAACCAGCCATCGAATGTGTCAGAATTTTCAAAAGCATTATTCTCGCACTTTTCTTTGTAGAAATTGCAAAGAATCTCTAAATTGATAGCCAGGAATAGTCATCTTACCTTGAAATTGGCTATAACGTCACGATGTGACGTCACTAGCATAATTTTGACCAGGGGTAAAATTGAGACGTTCAAGGAATCCTTCCTTTTCTGATGCAAAATTACGACAAGGTCGTAGCAAGAAGATTTCTTGCTCGTGTAGCAGGTCGTTAACATCGACGGAGCGTAGGTATCAACGTTTTTTTTGATAAACGTCAATCTCTAAAAGCTCATATACACAAACCTAAGAGTATCTGTGTTCAACTTAATGTTAGATAATACTCGCACTGACAAATGAACAAAAAATTAAGAAGATTTAAATGCTAGCGTTGCGAACAATGGCTGGCGACGCGCTCAAAGTTGACGTCAATGATGCAACGTCAATTTTTAAGAGGATTTGTATGACGTTTTGCATGTGTGTGTGTTTGTACGACGGAAATAAGCATTATGTAGAACACTAGGACTGTAGAAATCGCAATTAAACATTTTACGTCGAGTTTTGTCGGACCACTGCATATTTAAGCTTACAAAGAGACATTGTTCGCGTTAGTGTAGCGTTAGGTGTTGCATCACAACTGTCAAAGTTGTGGCGAAATGACAGGGGATCTACTGGCAAACAGAAAAAATTTAAACGGGATTTTGGAGTCTTTATGTATACGTCCAAAATGTGCTTAACGCATTTTTGAGGCTGACGTTACGTCATGTGTTAACAGAGTCACTGGGATTGAAATTTTTGTGTGAAAGCATTGCATTTGTCCTAAAAAATAATTATAAGTAACACAATTTTGCAAAGCTTTTGATATGCCACAAATATGCGCATCTGAAGAGCGGTGCGTTTTCATTGGACATGAGTATATATTTGGTTATAGCATTGAAGATGCTATTATGTCACTGGCACTGTGTTGCCACTGTGGTCAAATTAAGTGCCCTTGATTATCAACAGGCCTACTGTTTAATATATGACTTTTGCTTGCTGGCCCAAAGAGTTCAATTTAGTCTATATGCAGCATGAAGTCATACGGTCCGTAAAGATATCTGTGTTTGTTCTAAACTAAGCTCTGCTATGTCTGACTTATCTTTTATCTAGTTTGTATGGGCATTTTCTGTGTAAGCTTAAAAGCGTACTTATTTACCCACTCAGTATGAGCACTGTATTTTGCTTTGGTATCATGTCTTATTAAATAGGACCTCTATCCCTCTGATGCATTTTATATTTTGTCTCCAGTAACCCAATATTGGTTTGACGCCAAGGTGTAAAGCTTTGGTATAAAGTTTTGAAATTTGTGATTAATACTGTTCCATCTCTGCACGCCCTTGTCAGTTTAAGGAATGTCCTGGTATAGATCTATATACTCCCTTTTTGTGTATATTGTATAAAACCTTGGCGTTGGCTTGGACATACGTATGTTCTCTGGCCAAACTACCTACAATGAGAAATTAGTCCTAACACATACACCCATGATGTAACTAAGTAAGTGAGAATGCAGAGATCAGGAATCAATACAATCAGGCACCACGTGGGAAACTGACAAAAACACAAGAGAACTTAACATACAAGCGAGCCAAGAGGCCAGTCCTTCCCAGTTGGTGACCATAAGGCTGCAACGAAAACACAAAATATAAATAGCTAAAAATGATCCACAAAGGAAGCACTGCTTTGGAAGGGACAGTAAAACCATTTTTACTGGAGGGCTTAAACTTTTTTCATGGTACTAACCCGTATTTAACCTCAATAAGCTTCTGATCTATTTGCAAAAAATAATCACTGTCGTCAACATGCATGTCCTTTTTACTGTCAACATGCACGTCCTTTTGGGCTGAAAGTGTATACGACATCTACAGTAGTACCACGACCTCTAAGTAATGACCCTCGATTCACTCAATGTATTTACCGTTACAGTCGCGCTTCAAAGCGTTTTGTGGAAGTATACAAGCAAGATTTTATTTATTTGTTTGTTTTGATGCTTTCCTCCCAAGTAAACTGCTATGGTCATGGTGGGACGGTCAGTTCACCTAACCACACTTTTCTGTTTGATTTGATTCTTTACGTCCCGGTCAACACAGGTCATCTTGGGTTGAACCAGTACCAAGCAGAGGATAAAATGTCTTGCTCAAGAACACAACCCAGTGCCTCCTGTGAAATGTACAGCTTGGAAGCCCAAAACAGGAAAACAAGGGGTCCCAAAGAATCTCTGAACTTCTTAAGGGAAAACTCAATAAAAGTAAAGCTCAACAATGGTTTGAAAAATTTATTCAAATCTGTCTGTTCATAAACATACATAAGCAATTTTATCATACAGTAAAACCTGTATAAAATGGCCACTCAAAAATAGACAAAACACAGATCTTCATGACAAATGGTATCTTAATGAAGGTCGAAAGTATTGCAGTATGCATTCTGCAGTACTTTTGACCTGCATTAAGCCATACTTTTTCTTGAAAACCACTTTTGGTCTTTTTTAGAGTGGCTATTTTACACAGGTTTTACTGTTTTGTATTTGACCTGATAAGTGCAGTCTGCAAATACAGTAACACCTGTCTTAAGGGGCCACTCAAAAAAAAAGGTTTTCAAGACCGATTATCGCTTAATGCAGGTCAAAAGTATTGCAGAATGCTCCAAGGGGAGCATTCTGCAATACTTTTGACCATTAAGCTACCATTTGTCTTTAAGACCTTTGTTTTGTTTATTTTTGAGTGGCCGCTTAAGACAGGGTTTACTGTAGCCTTTTTTCCCCAAATTCTTTAAATAATGTAGATCCAGATCAGCTGGCTTCAACAGAAGCTAGCGGACCATGATACATTTTTGCCGTTCTGAAAATGTCTGCTTTTGTTTACGTCTGCTGCATTTATTAAAGTACACAGCCAGCAGACTAGATTTTACCGTTTAAGCAAACACTATGAACCTTGATCAGACTGCAGTCTGATCTAGGTTGATTTCTTTTGCAATATAGGCTATACCTAATGACATAACCTGAAGAGACTCTACAGACAAGATTTTACCATGGAAGCAAACACTATGACCCTTGATCAGACTGCTCCCATATTGTTTGCAATATAGGCTCCCAAAGTAAACCAGTCAAAATAAGTTAAGTCCCATGTCGCTTTTTCCCCATTGTCATAAATGTTAAATTCCCAAAGTTTAATTGTTTATTTGAAAAATATTGAAGTTTAGCTTAGTTGAAAATTCTAACTCCATCCAAGTTAGACAACATTATCTTAGGTGTAATTAAAGTTTGAATTGGATGTACCGATTTTCTTTGGATTTGTGCTAAAGTTTCCAAGAGTATCCAAATTTTTGCCAATTTTACTATAGGAATGATAGGGAACGAAACAAGACATTTATGGGAATGTCTGAAGCTCTGTGTATTTTTTTTCTATAAAAGTAAAATTTTGAACTTGTTGAGAGGAAACATTGGTGCTACTTTACTGAGTTTTTTCTAGGAAATCTTTTTTGAGTAAAATGTTAAGATAAATCAAACATGAAAGTATTTACATAAAGTATATGGGAAAATTTCCGGTGGGAGTTTGACAAGTTTACATAAGCAGGATAAAAGTTGAGTCTGCTGGGAAAAGGATTAATAATGAATCGCATCAGTGGAATGACAGAAAAACAGAGAAACAACCCACAACAGACACGGTGTGTGCTTATAAGGGCATGTGCACTTGTCATATTGAATCATAAATTCACTTAGGTTAAGCACACCTTAGCATGCGACATTTCATCTGCGTATTAACTGTACGTTAATTTAATATAGTGACTAAGTCTGCAATTATGATCATTTCACGATAAAAAAATCTTTTAAAATCATTTGTAAAAATAGAATTAAGTTATGCTTTCACAATAAAACCGTTCACTACAGCTGAAACGTGCATGGAAAAGTAAATTATCTTATAAAAACAGGTGTTTTTTTCTCTTCTTGGTCGTTATTTACGGCCCTCCAAAAATTCTAGACAGTTATTTTTTTACATAAATGCTGTTATTTCGACATGAGCCAATGCCCAAATTAGCAATACTGACTGTGAGGCATGACATATTTCCCGAAGGAGCAAATTTCAGCCCTATATTTAAAGGATCAGATCTTTGTCAAGGTACACCTGCCAGGTACTATCAGGGTTTTGAATATTGGCATGGGCCAATACCCAAATTAGCCCCACCAAATGACCCGCTGGTCATATAGTCACAGGGGATTTAAAAGTCATAACTGATTCAAGAATTCGGTCTATTATATGTAAGAGACCTAAACATAGGTTTCCTTTGCCAATAGACTTCAAATCACGTCGTGAGGAAATTCCAGGAGCCTTACAAGAATTTTGAAATCGCTGGTGTAAACGAGAGCATGTTGAGTCTTATGCCTTAAATAGTTTGAAACTAAATATTTTTTAGATTATTGATGGTAGAATTTCATTTTATTGCAACAATTTAGAACTTCTACCACATAAACCTAAATTCACTTTTAGACATTTGAAGAAGGGGTCCAGGAATTCCATAGGAGGTGTGTTTTGCCCCCCCCCCCCCCCCCCCCGCAGATAAGGCTGCTAACAATGTTGTGGTCGTTTGAAAAAGGTACTATATTAACACCCTAAAGCAAGAACTTAGCACTGCAAAAGCATATGAGCTTATTAGGCTTGATGAGACGTCTATCGTTGATAGGCATCGATGCCATATGGCAGCTAAGTTTGGGTTGTTTGTTGATGAAGACTATAGTAAGCTTCCTACATTATAACGGTTACCTAAACTTCATAAACGGCCCTATAAGTCGCGTTTATTGCTAATTCTAGTGCATGTACATTTACTGAGTTGTCTATTCTTTTGACTTCTTGCCTCACTGCGATTAAAAACCATGTAATTAAATATTGCACAAAAGTTTATGAAAGAAATGGTAAAAATTGTTTTGGTCTATTAAAAATTCAGGTGAAATTCTTAATAAATTGAAGTCTAGAGCTTTTCTAGCATCTGGTTTGTCTGCATATGATTTCTCTACTCTCTATACTACATTGCCTCATAATCTAATAAAAAAACTCAGTATTGATTGAACAAACATTTAACAGAGAGGGCTCACTTTATTTGGATTTTAATGATAAAATGCCTTTTTTTTACTTCTGAACAACCTAAACGATATAAATTGTGGTCATGTCAGAAAATGTGTTATAATCTCCATTATCTTTTGGCCAATATATTTATAATATTTGGCTCAAAATTATATAGACAAATTGTAGGTATTCCAATGGGTACTAAGTGTGCTCCTCTTGATGCAGATTTGTTTTTGTTTTGCTACGAGAGAGACTTTATGTTGTCTCTGTCAGACAATAATCAAACTGATATTATTGAAGCTTTTAACT
Source organism: Loripinus fragilis (assembly GCA_964019695.1). Lineage (NCBI taxonomy): Eukaryota > Metazoa > Mollusca > Bivalvia > Lucinida > Lucinidae > Loripinus > Loripinus fragilis. The sequence continues at coordinate 34,906,213 of OZ026525.1, forward strand.
CCACCTCCAGATATTTAGATGACTTACTTAATATTGATAATCCTTATTTTGAACAAATGGTAGGTCAGATATATCCTACTGCACTTCAGTTGAATAAGTCTAATTCTTCTGATACTGAAGCTCCGTTTTTGGACTTAAACTTGTCAATAACAAATGGCATAGTTTCTTCTAAAATTTATGATAAAGGGGATGGTTTTAATTTTGAAATAGTAAATTTCCCATTTCTTGATGAAGATGTTCCTCACTCTCCTTCCTATGGTGTAAATATTTCTCAGCTTATTCATTTTGCTAGTGTGTTCTAATTTTTGATGACTTAAACAACAGAAACTTATTTTTAACTGCTAAGTTATTAAAAACAAGGTTATAGATATCATAAAATTTGAAAAGCATTTTCTAAGTTCTACCACAGACACTCAGAGTTAATTATTAAATACAACATTCAATTAAAAACTCTTCTGCAACAAGGCATACAGAACCTATATTTTATGGTGATTTAGTTTATAAATTCAAACATTCAAACGAATTGTTGGAAAATCTAATTTTAGTGATCAATTCAAAAAGATTGTAAAACGTTAAATAAGGGTTGGATATAACTTGGATATCATGCAACAGTCTGCATGCCTTGTTTAAACCCAATCACGGTTAATAGCTATGGTTTCCTCTTTAATTGCACGACCGTGGGTCAGGCCTCAGACTCTATGACAGCTCTGACGTAAAGCTTTAATCGATGGGTTGGTGCCTGATGCTTATCTGTAGCTGGACCCACCCTGGCTCAACTTGAGGTTTTCTTTAGCTCTGACTATCTGTGAGTCATGAGCCCTTTTCTTTGTTTCATCATGGTGTGTTAATTTGATTAGAGTGTTTCACCAAGATGATACATTGCATTAGTTAGAAGGCCTCCATGGGAGCTGAATATTTCTTGTACTTCAACAACAGCAGAATCTAGGGCGAAGATTTGGTACCAGTAAATGCATTTAAGCCCCCCAGTGGCTTAGGCTGCTGTCCGTTCTAAGGCGGTGGTTCTGTTGTTGTTGACTTTTTGTTTATTGTTACTCCCATTGTGGGAGTCTGTAATCGTTCTATGTTTTGTTGATCGTCACTTTATGTCCATTCTATTATTGCAATCATCTTGATGGGGAAGAGAGAGCTGGTTAACCAGCTTTGCTTAATTTGTCTTCCTGGTGTCTCATGTTGGTTGAGTGGCTCTTCCTCGTGGTGCCATCGGGTTGTCTGCGGTTTGTGATTGTGGTATTTCCTGATCATACTCACTTACTATACTTGATGTGTGATGCACGTCCTACCTTTCTAATGTGTGTATAGGCAGTATGGTTGGAATTCCTACCTGGGATTAGTGTTATGGCTGGCTAAGTTTTTCCATGGAAATACTCCTTATATATTCCAGTAGAGTCCTTAAGGCGAATGTTTTACTTTAAGTACAGAGATATTTTGGCATTTCTGGCATACGCTGAAGTTCGTTAGCTTATCGTTTTAAGTTCGGTGAAGTCTCGTTAAAGTTTGTTTTGGTGCATTGTTTGCTGTTCCCTCAGTCAGCGATTTGCTGTTGCAACTCCCAAACGAATAAGTTCTGTGATTGGCGTACTTTAGCTTATGATGATTCATACTGCTAGCGCTCAACTTGCACTTTGCTTGCACGCATAAGCTGGATGACGGAGAGGATATCATACCTAGTTAGGTATGCGTCAGTCAAGTGTTACGTGCCATGCAAAACTAGAAAAGAATTCAGGAAACCAAAATTTGGTATTTGGAAAGTCAGCAAAAAGCACTTTTAAAATTTGACAAATTTATTGAAAATAACAAAATTATCATTTACAAAAGCAATGGAAAATATTTTTACAATCAAAGAAAGTCTAATATACAGTACCTTATACGTCCAAACAGTGCCTCAGAATATTTATCAACACAAGTCTTTCAGTAGTTTCTGATCACCAGATTTTGAAGTTAATTCCAAATGAACACTAAGTCTGAATCCAAAACTGAATAATCCAAAGTAATCCAGAAAGAATTAGTTAAACACAAAGTATTACAGTATAGAATTCCTGCACAAAAGGTTTAGACTTTTAAATTGTGAAATTATATCAAAGGTGCCCTTATGAAAATTTACTCTTATATTTACTATTTAAGAACGTTCCAGAACAATCAGGTAACAACTATGATATCATATGTTATATTTATTTATTCTGGAAATTTCCAGAGGTTTCTCAATAATTCTACTTACTTCCAGAAATTGCTCAAAGCTTCTATTTGCATGGAAAAAAATTCTAGGGAATTCTGGACTTTTCCGGAAACTTTCATGACAATACATGAGGGTCTAGATGGGGGGTCTGGTATTCACTATTCATTAAAGATTTAGCCCATTATTCATCTCATTAAATGTTTGGGTTATTAATTAAAATAAGACCAAGTATCCATTAAAAGTAAGAAAGGTGGCAAAGAAATCTGATTATTCACTATCCATCAATTTTTCTTCAATTCATTAAAAAAATAGGACCATTCATTAATTTTTAGGCCCTCATTATTCACTATTAATTTTTATTGCTCATTATTCACTATTCATTATAAAAAAAGGGGCCATTATTCACTAATCATAAAACCCCATCCAGACCCTCATGCATTTTTTAAAATCTAGATGATTAGTCATCCTTCTAGAAAAATCTTATGATCAAATAAACATCTTGTTTACAATAACTTGTTTACCATCAATATCTCCAATATCTGGGTCAACAGAAACTTTGTAAACAACATATTAAACAGATAAACATCATACATGTTACACAAGATTATCTGTCCATTGACACAAAAATAAGGTTTTCAAAAAACTGTTAAAATTTTATTCGTCAAAAAACATGGCCACAAGTTATCGCAGCTTATCATGACTAAGGAAAACTTTTAAAACTCTTCTACTCTAGACATGTCTCACAGTGTCAAAAGTGTGACAGTAAAATCTCATGTGAGCTATTATGGGTCATCTTGACCCTCTTGTATATCATTTCTGGCGCCATAAAGCACCAGAGAGAACTCAGTTAGTTGTATGTATGTTTATGAGATTGAAAATACGATAAAGGTAACTTTGGCTGTTGTCAGGCCCACCAGGGTTTACCTGTTGGATTTCTTTTGCTCCGGTATTCAGTTTTATTTACTGTTGAGTCCTTGTCTTTGCTTTATCTCCTTTTTATATCTTGATTTATATGTTCTAGGAGATGATGCATTGATAAGGTGGGGGTCTTTCATGCAAACCAAGCATCTATGTGTCTTGATCCACATCTGAACTAAGGGTGAGGTTGGTGCACCGTTAAACCGGTTTAAGTCCTCCAGTAAAATATTTTTACTGACCGTTCCAAGGCGGTACTTCTTTTGTGGATCATTTATGCTATTTCTGTCTTGTTTTTGTTATGTTTTCATGCAAGTCTGTTTGTTGCTGCCCTGTGGTCACCTGCTGGGAAAGGGCTGACCTCTTTGCGCTCGTTTGTGATGTCTAATTGTGACGTTGTCACTTTCCCAGTGGTATCCTGGATCAGGTGTGGTGCTTGATTGTATTGATTCCTGATCTTTGCCTTCTTTCTTACTTTGAAAATTAAAATAATCATTGTGTTATGCTTACACATGTACATATAGAGCTTAACAGAATTTTGTCAGTCTTTAACGAGTGTTAAAGAGCTTCATGCACAACATAACAGAACACTCGGAGATCTTTTTTTGTTAGTAAATATCAGTTTGTCTACTTGATCAAAATTCAATTCCATTTAGGTTATGGACACTACTTTGTTCTAAATACAAAATCAAATCTGAGAAAAGCAACCGAGTTAATGAGTATCAAAAGTTGAAATATTTCAAATGACTGACTTTATAACTTTAGATAAAAGGCAAAACATTACCACACCTCTCAATTCACACTCGTGGCCATGTTCGAAAGTCACATTCAAAGGTCTATTGAGCACTGACTTCAACACTGAACTATATACAATACAATATAGTATACTACCAAAATCCTTGCCAAACAATTTGTTTATCTCTGTGAACTGCAAATATTTAGCAGGCCATTTATGGATGATATATGTGAATTGAAATCTGTACTGTTGTTTATTCATTGTTGCTGTTCCCATTATTTGAGGGGTTTTGTGCTAGGTCCTTGTTTTGTTTTGCAGTACTTTGTGTCCTTTTGAGTTTTGCAATCATCTCGCTGGGGAAGCAAGAGCTAGTTGCTTTACTTTTGTTGTGTCGCTGTTAGCATTTTCTGACTCTTCCCCACGATGCCATTGGTTGGTCTGTAGTATGTGATTGTGGTATTTCCTGTTCATACCCACTTACTTTTTGCTTACCTGTACATGCAGTGAAATTTCTGCTTTTCTTTAATGCTTGTGACAAGTAAACATGTATCAATATATAACACGAGTGAAATGGCACTGTAATGAGAAGCGTGCTTTTTCACTTATGAACAACCAAAAAGATATAATCTATGGTCATGTCAGAAAGTTTGTGAAGCTCTCCATTATCTCTTGGAAAATATATTTTATTAGATTTGGCTTTAAAGTTTTAAATACAAATTGTAGGAATTCCAATGGGTACTATTTGTGTTCCTCTTGTTGCAGATTGTTTTTTTGTTTTGTTATGAGAGAGAGACATCATGTTGTCTCTTTCTGACAATAATCAAGCTGATGTTATTGATGCGTTTAAGTAGGAAAGAGGGCAAAGATCAGGAATCGATACAATCAAGCACCAGACCTGACCAGGATACCAATGGGAAAGTGACAACGTCACAATTAGACATCACAAGCGAGAGCCGAGAGGTCAGCCCTTTCCCAGCAGGTGACCACAAGGCATCAACAAACAGACTTGCATGAAAGCATAACAAAAACAAGACAGAAATAACATAAATGATCCACAAAAGAAGCACCACCTTGGAACGGTCAGTAAAAATATTTACCGGAGGGCTTAAGCCGATTTAACGGTGCACCAACCTCACCCTTAGTTCAAATGTGGATCAAGACACATAGATGTTTGATTTGCATGAAAGACCCCTAACTTACCAATGCATCATCTCCTAGAACATATAAATCAAGATATAAAAAGGAGATAAAGCAAAGATAAGGACTCAACAGTAAATAAAACTGAATACCGGAGCAAAAGAAATCCAACAGGTAAACCCCGGTGGGCCTGACAAGAGCCAAAGCAACTCTACTTCAAGATATTGAGATGACTTACTGAATATTGAAAATCCTTATTTTGAACAAAGGGTAAATCAGATATATCCCACAGAATGTCAGTTAAATCAAGCAAATTCGTTTGAAACTGAAGCCCATTTTTTGTAACGTGGTCAAAATGATAAAAAAGCATTCAACTTTCTCTTTTTATGCTGCTTGCATACACAAAGTAGTATGTATGTAGATAAAAACGCAAGTCAACCTTTTCTAGCTTTGCAATCATCTTGACGAGGAAGAGAGAGAGAGAGAGCTGGTTGCTTTGCTTTCATTGTCTTTCGGATGTCTTGTCACTGTAAATGTCATGTGGCTCTTCCTCATGGTGCCGTTGGTAGGTCTGCAGTTTGTGATTGTGGTATTTCCTGATCACACTCACTTACTTTTATAAGCCCGTGGCACCGCTGGATACGACTGTATATTCGTTTAGAATTTGTTTGTGCATGTTCGATAATTGGACCAAAATCTCACGTGCTGGTCATACATATATGGGCCAGCACATGAGAGTTTGTGCGTATTGCATTGTGGAGCAGTGAAGGCTCATACGTGCCTACACAAATTCACAGACTCGCCAGAGCCTTTGCTGCTCGCATACACACAGTATGGATGTAACTTTTTCAGGCCTATGTTTAGATCTCTTGCTCCGCACTATACACCAGCAGGATGCCTTTAAAGAATATTTTTGTGCACATGCAATAATTGTACCAAACTGGCACCCACTCTACTACAGATATAAAAAAAAATGAAAGCAGACTAAAGAATGGCTGCAAGATGGGCTACCAGAGACTATAGTTACACCTTCGGTGTCACTGCTGTGTTGGTGGACACAAACTGGCGTCCCATAGACCAATTTCGCATTGATAACTGACTCATGGTGATATACAAGGTCACATATACGACCTTATAGCTATTCCTGCATCTCTTTACCTTGTTTAAAAGACACATCCACTCATTGGCCGCCTACAGACAGATCCAATCTTTCAAATACTATTACAGGTTTACATTATTTCCCAGGACTATCATCCATTGGAACGCCCTCCCTGCCAATATACCGGTCCTTCACATCCTGGCTCAGTTTAGCAGAGCTGTCTGCCAGGTGATCCAGGTGTCTCCCTAAATACCAAATACCTGATTTTATCTTTTAACTATACTAACACCCCACTACTCGTGCTGTACAAACTCATTTCACCTTTTTTTTCTGCTAATCCCCATAGCACTAGATATACTGGAATATACGTCTGACTTCCGGGTTAAGATTTAAAACAGAAAACACCTATAGAGACAATAAAATGGAACTTTTTTCACCATTTTGGTTTTGTTGATTCTGGTCGGCAAATAGGGGGTCAATTGTTTAAAGGCTTTCTTGATGAGATGGTAGGAGCCTGATGCTTTGGCTGTTGTCAGGCCCACCGGGGTTTACCTGTTGGATTTCTTTTGCTCCGGTATTCAGTTTTATTTAATCTTTGCTTTATCTCCTTTTTATATCTTGATTTATATGTTCTAGCAGACGATGCATTGGTTAGTTAGGGGTCTTTCATGCAAACCAAACATTTATGTGTCTCGATCCACATCTGAACTAAGGGTGAGGTTGGTGCACCGTTAAACTGGCTTAAGCACTTCAGTAAAATATTTTTACTGACCGTTCCAAGGTGGTGCTTCTTTTGTGGATCATTTATGTTATTTCTGTCTTGTTTTGCTTTCATGCACGTCTGTTTGTTGATGCCTTATGGTCACCGGCTGGGTAAGGGCTGACCTCTTCGCTCTCGTTTGTGATGTGTACTTGTTACGTTGTCACTTTCCCATTGGTATCCTGGGTCAGGTGTGGTGCTTGATTATATCGATTCCTGATCTTTGCCCTCTTTCTTACTTTAATCTATTCAATCTTAATTTCGCGAAATCATGTAGTACTACTTTCAGGTGGAAGAAGGTCAAGTCGTCCTCGAGCCAACCCATCCACAAGGTCAACTCGCCCTTGGGTCAACTCGCCTGGGTCAACTCGTCCCGTTTCTATTCGCATCGGAAACGTTACACACATGTACATCGACATTTTGGCTCAACATTTTAGCATATAGACAAACTTTTGGTAATACAATGTAAAGAGAGATTCATTGCCTGTGTTATTTTATATATGAACATTTTGACCTGTCACGTTAGCCTTACTAATTATTTTATAAAGTTCCCAGCTGGTTCCACGTGGAGGTGTGACCCGGGTGTGACTAGGATTTGTTGTAGAGAGCATGACTCCAGACCTGTCAGAAACCATTTACCAGCACCACAACCACCACCCTTTTTAAACAGTGTCGGGAACTCCTTCTGTGTGTCACCACAGTCCTCAATATAAGAAGGAAATAACCTTTTATAGTGTTTCTTTTTATGCTTCCATTTTATTTTCATTCTTTTGTAAACATGAATGTCTTTTTCCCCCACCTTTTTGTTGTTTGTCCATTCTGTATATATGTCTGTACGCACAGAACATTCGCTAGTCGCTTGTGCGACGAGTACCATAATATTCTATCAATCATTAAAATGCTTTAATTACATGTTTGCAAAACATTACACAACTTGTAATACCTGTATACGAGGTCGGTGCAGCAGTCTAGAAAATAGTACCTTTAGAAAGTTAGCACTTGTCGTCTCTGGGCCCTTTATGGCGTAAATGGGTGCTTTATTCGACTTTAAATATGCATGTGATTCAACATTGGTCTGTGTTTGTCAGGTTGATGCAGAAAATGCATCTTTGTGTGGACTATTTTGTCACAGACTCCCCAGCGCGCTTCCCAGGTAACATATGACGCCGGTCGGATTTCAGGCCGAATTTTTACTGTCCCTCAAAGAACGGAAAATGTTGAGAAAGCGAGATTATCAAGGTAGGTTGTCTTTTCTCTTTTTTGATAGGGGAATGACAGATCTTCCACTCACAGGCAGAAAAAAAGTCCAAGCAATATCCTGAAAAAATTTGCAGATGCTCAAATTTTGCCTTTTTACAGGAGTTGAATTGGACCGAATAATTGTGCACCGAACCCACTTGACCCTGATAACTGTCTCAAGGCAACCGCGAAATAATGTTTCGAATTTTAGAAGTACCTATCATTTTGCTTTACGACAACAGCACGCAACGGAAGTAAACAACGTTGCTAAGTGTGAGACATTTTGAGGGAAACTTGTAATAAAATTTCCGATCTGCAAAGCTCTCCTATCGCGAATTATATTCACGGTGGGTACACGTTGTACTTATCAAACAAGCAATGTAACACAGCTTAGTTTATCCCTATTTTCCGTGAATAATAGAGACATTCACCATGTGGAAATATGGCTCTAGTCTAGGTAGTCACAGAAATTTTGAAAATGAAATGTAGGCTGGACATGCATAGTCAATACAAGTGTAGTAATACCAGTGATAAGAAGATACCTGTGAGATTATGTGGCCTGATGGCCTAAGTACAGAAATACAGAAAATGATAAACAACAACATAAACTTCCTGGGACTGCTAAACTGAAATCTCGGGTGATCTCTGGTTTACCGGGCACATTCTATTCTATTTGATGTTTAGGGTTTGTGACCATATTTGAATTTTGAGTTTAGAACAATTGAATCAGCATGGCCTACAAATTATTAAATAATCCTTTCACGAAATGGATGCAGGGGTGTGGGGGCGCAGCCCCCATCATTCAAACTAGCAGAACGATAATATTTGGTCAACGTCATAAACTGCGCCCGGTAAACCAGAGGTGGGCCGAAATCTCTCCCCATTCTATTCTGTTTGTTGTTTTTAGTTGCATGCAAGCCGGGTGCCAATAGTGCAGTGGCTCAGTTGGTAGAGCCTTAGACTGCATGGAGATCTAACAAGGTTGGGTGGTGGAAATCACCCCCGATTTTAACCGGTTAAAACCGCCCGGTCATTTCTATGTGTCAATATGCCAAAAAGTGGTCAATACTGGTCAATGCTAATCTGAGTGGTTGATTGAAATTTTTGAATGACTGTTTTGGTGGTGGATTGAGGTTTTACATCATGTTTTACTTTCTATTTATCTCAGACCCAGTATAAACGGACTGGTCACTGACGGAAATACAAAGTTTTGTTGTCGAGGCTTTATTTTAGCACTATTTCAAAGTACTACAGCCAAGAAAATTGATTCTGAACATAAACGAGATTATAAGAGGTTACTCCCGGGATGCGAAGCTTAAATTCTATGAGTTACAGTAAAAATAATTGAAGTTTTCCGGTCTTTTATGTTGATTTATGACGATTTTCGGATTAAGGTGCCAAAAATAGCCTAAAAGAGTACCTAGGTTTTTTGCTGATGTTCATAAAGACAGATAAACTTTCAATAAATATAACAATACAATCTTACGGATAGTATATTGAACCATTGCTTTTTGAAGAAAATTCAAAGATGTGCATAGAAATAACAGAGATATAATTATTTAATCTTCAACATACGTCAGTTTTGAAAGCTCAGCCACCGTTGAGCCACGACAACGTATTTCCAATATATACATTTACCTGTATGTAAGTGACCAGTCCGTGTTTATTGGGTCCGAGTATTTATTGAAAAAAGAAAAAAAATACTGTTTTCGTCCCTGCCAATGGCAGTTTTTACCTTAGCACTGACTTCTGCATTACAGTCCAGGCACCTAAAACTAGTCTTTTTCTATCATCAAGGGCAGAATAGAATAACCATACAGCCTAACAGTGTCTTTTTTCATCATTTTGAGACAATAACTTTTATGAATTTATGACACGGGTTAAATTATTAACTTAACTGATAACAGCAGATAACAGAATGACCACACTTTTGCACCTCTATATTAAGATGATGCCACTAAATTAGCCAATGCATTTAAGCTCAGTGATTGGATAGGTCTAATAAACTGGACACACCTTCTTTAGTCTGAGAGACATGTCCAGTATTTTGACAGTTTTGTTTGTTCTAACTCCTTGATATATTGTTCAACATTTAGTGTTTTCTTTACAATTTTCACACCTTTGTCTATTCAGGTTAGAAGCCAATTCAATTTGCAATAAAACTAATAGAGCAAAGACTACTTTGTACATGATGACCCCCTTTATTATCAATTTGAAGTGCTGATTGATTTTTTGTACTTTCATTCATTTAAAAAGTCACTGATTTTAAAACAATTATGACTATGAAAAAGCTAAATTTAAAATTTATTCAATTTCATTGCTTGCACTTGCTTTACTTTTTTTTTTATTAATGAATAATAGAAAATAAGTTCAAGTCTTAAGCCTGAACTGAAAGTTGTGGTAGTGATTCAGTTTGGTTGAGACTGAAGATCTAAAGCTATTGACATTCATTTTTTTTTTTTTTTACGGTCTATTTAATTATTAAAAGCATTAGCAACTCATGAAACACTTTTTCAATTAAACCTGTATTATCTTATATTGAAACTATTTTAAGTCTGTTTATAGAATCCAGTAAATTGGGATAACAAATGCTAAGTATCTTCATGTCAACCCTGTTTTTTCAATCGAGCAACAATTGACGAGTAATGACGGGTTAAAACCAGTAATGACCACTGGTCTGGTTAATATGCATATTGACCGGTCAATTGCCAACCTTGATATCTAAGGTTGCTAGTTCGAGACTCATTGGAGTCACTGTGTTGTGCTCTTGAGTAAGTCACTTGCTATGTAGTTGGTATGCCGAATAAATTATTCTATTCTATATATTATTCTATTCTAAGTCACTTATCTAGTGCTAAGTACATGCTAGACAGAAAATATTCCCGACATGACTGAAAAATTGTTGCAGAATGGGATGTAAAGTAACAATACAAACAAACAAAACAGTGGCATACAAATAAAAAGCCCCATACAAAAAAGAAGTAGGGGTAGTGGAGGTACAGCCCAAAAATTGGCCCCAATCATTCAACAAACCAAGCATGTGATTTTTTTTTTCAGGCATAAACTGTGCCCAGTATACCCGAGGTGCATCCCAAAAGATGTTGTTGTTGTGTTTCTATTTCGACATTTCTTCGTTACCTTTGTCCCCCGTGGCCTCTTGATCATTAATTCTTCTATTCTGTGTTTCTCCCTTGGTACTTAAACTCATGTTACTCTATGCGCATGCATAGCTTTGAATTTTGATTTTTGTATTTATAAGGATCTTCGAGTGCACTTAATGTAAATTTGCTATGTGCATCTATCAAATCGCATAGACCTTATCTGCTAATGTCCTTAATAATTCCAATTATCTCCTTTAAGCTTATCACACCAACTAGATTTATACTTACACCTCTTCCGCTTCACAAACAGATTGAGTGGACATTTGAGCCTCGACATGTGAATCCCAATGTTGTGGCATTTTGACATGAATAGACTCAGACAAGCCTGTGCAGCCTCCTTTTAAGCTTAGAAAATCCAAATGCTGTTCCATCAGTAGCTTAACACTCATAGAATATTCAAGCGACTAGCAAAGGCTCTGATCAGACTGCGTGTATGCGCAGTCTGATCTGAGGCTTTGATGGTCGCACATACCACATTTTTGGAAATCTCATGTCGCGGCTCATATACCTTTTCATTTGCTGTTGTTGCAACATTTCCTACATTTGGAACCCCTACTTTAAACCTCAAAAAGTGTTAGAGCTCTATCAGGGCTGGAATTAAAATAATGCTTGTCAGAATAGCAAACATGGAATACCCAGATCAGACTGCTTCTCCACTCTTTGTCTAGGCCTGATTGGCAGGCAACTAGTGTTCAAAATGGCCATTCAGCATTTGGTCACATGTCTTTTCGTTATTTTTTAGATGGCGGACCAGGAGGAGACCAAGCCTCCGACCCCTGAGGCTGAACAGAAGCCTGGCTCTCCCACCACAGAACAAGTTGACACACAGCAAGCACAATCCCCTCAACCAAACGGAGAGGAGAGAAAAAGTCCAACAGAGCAAGGCAAAATTACGGATGATGCTGGTAGAAAGTCCAAAAGTCCTGTGCCTAATGATGAAATTCCACCACCATCCCAGAGTCCTGGTCAACAAGAGGGAGCTGGAGACGTCAATCAGAATGCAGAAGGGGAATCTGGAGACCAACAGCAGGAAGAATCACAAAAACGTAAGTGGGATGCAGCACAGGTTTAGATAAGCAAACAATTTCAGCGTAAAAATGTAAATATTTTCTTACCTATCAGTTTTAACATATGTTTTGGGTACTCAAAAGAACCATCTTATTGAGATGGTTGTTTTGAGTACCCACAACATATGTTTGGTTGAGAAATAAGAAAAATAAATTTTCATTACGCACTCTTAACTAAAGTCCTGGATGCAGGCCTTTTGTTAAGAGGGTGTATCAAAAAATAATTTTCTTATTTCTCAACCCAAACATAATATGTTGTGGGTACTCAAAAGAACCGTCTCATTGAGACGGTTCTTTTGAGCACCAAAAATATATGTTTACACTGATGGGTAAGAAAATATTGACAATTTTAATCTCAAAATATTTGTTTATCTAAACCTGATTTTGGTCCTTATCACGTTTGTGTAAAGTCACTCTTTAATTGTGCAACCTGTGTTCGGTGGTTTTGGTACTGCAAAATCGGAAATTTTCGTGAATAGTGTTAAAAGACATATTTCTAATGTTAAAAAATCGCGACTAGGGCATTGTTTGCCTACATCAGTAAATGACAGAGTGGTTTTGCCATTTCTCAAGGGTTTTATTTTCACAAAATCTGCGAAGTTTCGCAAAAATTAAACCCTTGCTTAAATTTATGAATTTAGAGTACTTATCACATTTTGGCCTTGAAAGGCGAAAACCTGTCTTTAGGGTTTCCAACAGAGTAACACTCAAACAAACCTGCTCAGCTACAGAGGCTAGCTAGAATCTTGAAATTTTGCATGAAGCTAGTTTTGATATCATACTTTTCACATATACGAATAACATAGGCACTGATCAGACTGCATGGATTTGCAGGCTGGTGTGCCCCTTTGTTGTTTGCAAACCCTGAAAACAGGTTTTCTTTTGTGTAAAGTAAACTCTTTAAATGTGCATGCACAGCTATCTAGTTGGGCTACATGCAGGTCAGATATTTGGCAAGAGTCTTCATCTATGTTCATACTTTGTGTCCGAGCCTTTGCTGCTTTCCTAAATTATATATGCAATAGGTATCAAAAGCCCATGCTCTGGCTTTATTATTAACCCGTTTGGACTAACCTGAATTTTCTATTATCTGAGATGGTACATTATGTATAATGATGGATTAAAGTTTTAAAATTTATTTATAAAACTTCTGAAGATCTTTTTTGTCTTGGCAAATAGTACAGTTCAGGATCCAAACTGTTTCATACTGATGGTATTCCTGGGAGAATTTTCTGAAAAAGTTGATTTTGAAAAAATCAGCAGACGACAAAAAAACATGCAAAATTATCCAGCTTGCAAAGATTTAAATCTGTGGTCATATCACTTTTTTTATTAGATGACATTATCCACTGACAAAATAACATTTATTGAACATTTCAACTAAAGATATGCTGAAGAGACAACTGATCAACAGACCGTTATATGGTAAATGTTCTAAAATTTTGAACACTTTTCTCTTTCTGTTCTCAAATATATTGTTTGTTATCAGGGCTGGAATTCATATATGCTCACCAGAATATCAAACAGGGAAGACCAAGATCAGACTGCTTCCTCAGAAGTAGTCTGATCTGGGTCTGCACTGTTTATCTAGACATTTTTGGCTGTCAACCACTGTTCGAAATTTTTGAACATTTCAGTAAACAATATGCTGAAGAGACTGATGAACAGACCATTATGGTAAATGTTCTAAACTTTTGAACACTTTTCTCTTTCTGTTCTCAAATTTAAAAATGTTGGTTATCAGGACTGGAATTCATAAAATGCTCATCAGAATATCAAACAGGGAAGACAGGGATCAGACTGCTTCCTCAGAAGCTATATGAGACGGTTCTTTTGAGCACCCAAAACATATGTTAAAACTGATAGGTAAGAAAATATTTACAATTTTACGCTGAAAATACTATAAGTGTAAAAAAACCCTGTGATCTTTGAACATTTCAGCTAAAGATGGTGAAGAGACAACTGATGAACAGACTGTTGAACAAACACAAGAACAGACAGAGGAGCAAGCAGGTGAACAGACAGAAGAACAAACAGGAGAGCAAGCTGGTGAACAAACAGGTGAACAAACAGAAGGACAGACAGGTGAACAGACACAAGAAGAGCAACAAGAAGACTTGGCCGATGGAACTGAAGTTAAAGATGAAACTGAACAGGGTGAAGCACCAGAACCTGAGGTGTATACTCAACAAAGTGAGACTCAACAGGCCACAACAGAGGACCAGGTAATTAGAGCATGGTTTTGTTTGATTTGATTCTTTATGTCCCATCAACAATCTTTCAGTTATATAGGGATGGGTCTTCCTGGGTTGAACCAGTGCTAAGCTAGGATAAATGTGTCATGCTCAAGGACACAACGCAGAGATGCCGGTGAGGTTCAAAACTGCGGCCCCTCGGTCTTGAGTCAAGCACTCTACCACTGAGCCACTGTGCTCCCTACTGGATCATAGGGTTTGGCTTCAAAATACCATATTTGTCCTTATAAGCGCTCAATCTTATAAGCACTCACTGAGTACATTATGGGTTGGATAGTAAATGTATATATATATATATATAGTATTAAAAAAGTCCAATAGAATGCACAAATTTTTATTTTATATGGCTAACCGGTTTCATGTTTAAAAACAATTTTCAAAGCCTTTAAACGTTGCGTTTCTTTGTTGAAAGTAAAATGGCGCTACGTTGTCAAGAGCGACGACGTAACGTAACGTCATTTACTTCCTTCCGCTTTGTACTAAAGAGCGTGATGAATAATAGCTTTGAAAACGTCATAAATACAATGTACGCACTTGGCAGCATACAGAATTAATTAATATAAAGAGTTAAGTTTAGGCAAAAATGTTCGAATGAAATACTTCTCCTTTTCTTTTCGTTTCATTATGCTTTCTGTTTTCATTAGATAGAAAGGGAAAACAAAGTATTTTGGGTCCTGATCAGAGCAGTCTGCAATGTGTCCACTTACTGGTATTTTTCGTAATTCCGCATGCCTTATATGTTGATTGTGGAGTGTTATGCGGTTTCTCAAATTTACTTTTTCGCCAATGTATTGTTCATCGCAGCCTCTGCACTGTATCATATAGATTACATGTTTTGACGCTAAAAATGGCCAAATAAAATCACTGTATATATATATATACACTATATGACTTCTGATTTCCAATCAAATGTTGTCATTTCATTATTAATATGGATTCATTAAGTGTAACTTGAACTTACTTCCTCATCTCTCAGCAGCTGCCATATCTGTTGTTGTTGATCTGAGGAGGATGGGTAAACTCAACATGTTTGAGTCTGATAAGAGTTTTTTTCTGTCTACATAAAGAAACAATTGTTGGCATTTTAACATTTATTTGCATGATAAATACACCAAAGAGTTTGAAAGCAAGAAAAGTATCTATTTTTCAGCATTTTAGTTTTATGAGTAATTGAAATTTCAACTTTGCTCAGTCAAGTTGAGCATGAAAAAGTTTTATAACCTCAGGGCCTGGCATAATCCAAGCCTTCTCTGACGTTTAAGTGGCTTTTCCATATTTTGATATTTGCCAGTGGCAAATGTCAAAATAAAGAAAAGCCACTAAAACCTCAGAGAAAACTCGGACTAGGCCTGGCATAGAATTAAAAAAAAAATTGTTGTGTTTTAGGACCGCCCACCAACAGGTGGAAGTGAGAAGATTCCGTCACCGAGCACCGAGCTTCCAGACATGGAAATACCTGAGCCACCCAAGTTACCATCTCCAGAAAGATCAGAGTCTTTGCTAGAAGGGACTATGTCTAATACAGCTTTGGTGAGTGAACCTTTTCTGATGTAACCCTTTTTACAACCAGGCAACCACTAAATTAGCATTTCATTCAAATGAAACATCTAAAGACAAGCTGTCAATAATATAAAATTGGCTATCTATTATTGTAATCCAGGTGCATGCCAAACCACACAAAAACTTGTTCATTTCTAAATGCTCATTGTAATTTGAAACAGAAAAAGTAATTGAGAAGTTTGTGAAAAACCTGTTTTTTGGTGAAAACACTCATTTATTGAATGGACATTTGTTGTAGGTGCACATTGGAATTGCCTTCCAATGTGTAACAACAGCATATGTTACTGATATTAAGGAGGCCTATTTTGAAATATGCACTAAACAAGTATCATGTCCATTGGCCTTCATCTTTTAAATATCTCAAACTGCCCATCAGTATTAAAATACCTGTCACTATATTGCAAATTGATTATATTTACATGACAGCTATATCACCAAATTTGATTTCGTGAACTATGCTTTTGCTAAGTTGGTAATTGCATCGTTGTAATGCTAAATTTTCAAAATATTGTAAAATACAAAATATTGTAAAAGAGCAAACTGATAAAGGTCTCTATTGATTCACATTTGATAGAGGCTTTTTCAATCTTAACCTTTTGTATACTGGAAACCCTAAACAGGTACTTTTATAAACAGTGAAGACCCAGATGAAATGCCGCATAATGCGGCATTTCATCAGGGTCTACACTGTTTGTATATGTAAAAAAGATCTTCAGGCAAAATAATACAATATTTTTTTTGCAAATTATAACCTGACACCCCTAGATATGTACAATGGACTATCCCAAGTTAATTGTATCAAACCAGAGGGAAGAATCCAATAGTATACAAAAGGTTAAGATGTCAATTTTTTCCCATTTATAAGAGTAAATTGCAAAAAATTGACAACTGATTTCTTGTTATATTGTCAAGTGCATTAAAATTAAGGTTTGTTAATTTTGCTGTGAATAAGGCGAAATAAAAAAATACCTGTGTTTAGGGTAACTCGTCCCTACCTAAATTTATCGGTGAAACCTAGAATTTTTTTCAGGTTTTCTGGAAAAAATATTATTTTATGCATTTTGAAAGGCGAAATGCCTTTCAAAATGCATAAAATTATATTTTTTTCCAGAAAAAAAAATAATTGAAAAATGTGTGCCTACCCTACCTGAAACGTTCAGAACCGTTGTACAAAACAAACTAATCTTTTTATTTGGCCTAACTAACTCATGAATTTTCTTTTGTGTTTATAATTTCCAGAATATGGTGTGGTCATTTGGCCTGAATCGTAATGTTCCAGTATTGAATCTCACAGACCCTACAAGGAAAGTGATCATGTACACATGTGCCCATGTTGGTATACTGTATGACTTCAAAAGCAACAGACAACACATTCTTCAGGGACATGTAAGAATTAATCTTTGCTTTGCATGCTTTTTTGTAGTCTGCAATTTTTTGAAAATTGACTTTTTAGCTCACCTGAGCCAAAGGCTCAAGGTGAGCTATTGTGATCGGTCTTCGTCATCCATAAACATTTTCTTTAAACAACATCTCCTCCTGAACCACATGTCCTAATTTCATATAACTTCACATGAATGTTTCCCATGATGCCCTCTTTCAAAATTGCATAAATGGTTCAGCTCCATTGAACAGGAGGACTGCCAGAGCTCCAGATAAGAAATCTTTAAAACAACATCTCCTTAACCACTAACCCAAATTCAAAATAATTTCACAGAATTGTTCCTCATAATACCCTCTATCAAAATTGCACAAATGGTTACACTCTGCTGAACAAAATGGCTGCCAGATATCCAGATAAGAAATACCTTTAAACTGCATTTCCTCCTGAACCACTGGTCCAAATTCAAAATAATTTCACAGAATTGTTCCTCATGATACCTTCTACCAATATTTAACAAATGGTTCTGGTTTGCTGAACAAAAGGTCTGCCAGAGCTCTAGATAAGAAATGTCTTTAAACATCTTTTGAACCACTGGTCCAAATTCCATAAACTTCACATGAATATTCCCCATGATGCCCTCTTTCAAAATTGCATAAATGGTTCTACTGCACTAAACATGAGGACTGCCAGAGCTCCAGATAAGAAATCTTTTAAATGACATCTCCTGAACCACTGACCCAAATTCAAAATAATTTCACAGCAATGTTCCTCATGATGCACTCTACCAAAATTTCACAAATGGTTCCACTCCATTGATCAGTCATTCTCAGGTGACCAGGCCGCGTAGCGCAGTCGGTAACGTGTCTGGCTACAGATGCATGTCTGACTGCAGATCCAGGGGTCGCGAGTTCGATCCCGGCCCGGTACCATACTTTCGTAGAGATTGATCATGAAATAATTTCTACGGTCATTCTCCTCCTTTCCGCTGATTTATTCAAGAAGGGTTGTTGTCAGTTACAGGCCAAAGTATGTGCACAAATTACTGGTTAACTGCTTGCTCAAGCCTGCCCAGGAAAATGTGTGGTTAAGTGAACTGACCATCCTGCAATGACCATAGCTGTTGACATGGGACGTAAAGCAACAAAAACAAACAAAAACAAACAAAATTCTCAGGTGAGCGACCCAGGGCCCAAGGGCCCTCTTGTTTTTCCAAAATTCTTTCAGGAACACGATCAGATTGTCAAACAGTTTGGAGCCAGATTAGGCTTGAAGTTTTGTAAAAAAAGTAATAGCAGATGATTTTAAAAGTAGCCACATATGTCATCATGAGTTATAGCCCTTTGTTCCTTAAAAATAAAAGTTTTATGATGTCCTGTCTCTAAATCAAGTAATTTTGATCAGAATTTGACTAAACTTGGTTACAATGTTAAGTATCAAAATGTCTTGGTCTCCATAAGTCTAACTCAAGTAATTTGCAAATAGAACTTTTGAAAACTAGGACAGAATGCTTATAAACACCAGATTGTCTTGCTCAAGTTACAAAATGATCTTTATATATCATCCCATGACTCCAAGAGTTATTGCCTTTTATTATAAAAGATGCCATTTTTAGCTTTGTTTTTGAGAATTTGCCTTTTTTGTAACTGTGGGAGCATTTGTGGCCTCTGGACACATTTCCAGTTTAACCCTTAAAGCGCCAATAGCAACAAAATTCGTCTGCTTTTATCTTCTGCTGAAATATTTTAGAAGCCTCTTGGTCAAACAGTGTGAACCCAGATCAGACTGCTCCTATAGGAGCAGTCTGTTCTGGGTCAATGCTGTTCGCTTCTATACTTAATTTGTCAGTAATGTTAGGCAATTATTTGCAGCAGACGACTTCAGCAGACAGCATTTTCCGATGCATTTTTTCTTGGCGCTTTAAGGGTTAATTATATGCAATCTTATCTAAAGGCCTTTTAAACAAAAAAAATCAGCGTAAAATTGTAAATATTTTCTTACCTACCAGCTTTAACATATGTTTTGGGTGCTCAAAAGAACCGTCTCAATCGTTTTGGTTGAGAAATAAGAAAATAAGCTTTTCGCTACACACTCTTAACTAAAGTCCTGTTTATGACACTATTTATTTTCTTGATTCCAGTCCAATCCTATTACATGTACATGTGTAAGTGGAGACAAGCGTTGGCTGGCTACTGGAGACAAAGGGAGAGGCAGTATGGTCATAGTATGGGATACATACACTGGGTAAGTTTCATAGACACAACACTAACCATCTCCATGAAATGTTTTATTGAGCACTTGTATTATATCAATGGATAAGAAAATCATCACAATTTTATAGGGGTGACTATTGCTGCCAAAAATGACTATTGCAATAGTATTGACATTGCAGGAAGTACCATTGTGATAATATTACTATTGTGGACTACCATTGCAATACTATTGTCTGAAACATTTATGCTTGTTTGAAGGAGAAAATTAAGAATATGGTAGGACTTTTCTGCATGTACGGGTACCAATTTTTGTATGGAAACAAGAGAAAATTTTCTGAATATTGTCGACGTCCACTTATTTGGCTGAAATACATGGGAGGCAACAACATATACGTCCTGTTGCCATTTAACTTTCTTTTTGTGTCTAACCAAACAATTTTAAAGTGAAAATCCCTATGTATAAAAACTATTGGAACTATTGCAATAGTGAAAAGACTATTGCCGATACTATTAACATTGCCATTTTTCTATCGATGGAGTAACATTGCCTAGGTTACTATTGCGATATATAGATAGTCTAATGTATTGTTACATCCCTACAATTTTATGCTCAAATTGTTTGTTTATAGATATAAACCTATGTTTTATATTTTCCTGCAGCATTCCAATACAGACCATATTTGACACAACTGACTCTGATGAAGGAGGTGTGGTTGCCTTGGCGATGACTCCTGATGCCAGGTACCTAGCAACATTGAGTGCTGCCAGAACTCAGGTGAGATCACAATCCTTGATTAAATGCTTTTCCAACCTAAAATTGGCAAAATGTTTATTACTAGATGAATTAATTTGTTGTGATGCTCAATGGAAACATCTCAAGGAAATACCCACATGATGCAGATCACTGTAGTGCTTCAACTTCTTACTTCAACTCTTAATTATCCTGCTAATATTTTATTGTCCAAAAAATGTTGTCTTCTTATTACTTTTGTTGAATACATTGTATATTCAAATACAATATAGACTAATTTTATCACAGAAGCAAACACTATGAACCCTTGTCAGACTGCTCCTAAGGGAGCAGTCTGATCTGGGTCCATATTGTTTGTAATATAGGCTCCCAATGTACATTAGTAGAAGAGAGATCAGACGACATTTGTGGTGAACAGCGGTAAAAGGGTTATGTGTAAAAAATACTTGTATGCCGTCAGTTTTAAACCAGATTTATTTTGTGATGACATGTACCAGACTAAATCCACCAAATATAAGTCAAAAGGTTTTCAGTCAGCTGTTGGCTGGAATGTTAGTGAATGTTCTTGTTAAATATGACAGGATCAGTAGCTTTCAAGGTCACACCTTTATTATGATTGAAATTGTCACGATATACTTGTTAAGGAAGATCATCAACACTGTTAAGCACTGCTACATTGTTTACTCTGTTGCAGGTTTTGTCTATCTGGGAATGGACTGTAGATGGTGAGACACCAGTCTGTTCAGCTGAGCTCAAGGCATCATTTGGAATACAGGTAAAACATTAGTATGGGTCGGTACATGAGATTTTGTTACTTGTCGCATACAGCTACTCTTTAAACATGCACATGCAGTTGTCCAGTGGGCTAGATGTCTAAATTTTGATCTGAGCTTTTATCTACTTTCATACTTTGTGTGTGAGAGCAACAGAGGCTCTTAACCCTTTGGATTACTTGACTTTTCTCATACTGTAAAGGCGGCACCTCATGAATGCGTAATTAGGACTAGTCAACCCTTAGGCATAGGTAAAAGCTGAAAAGGAGGCGTGGTTTTATTCAAAAGTAACTGTATCATCTTGTGCCACCACCTCAGTCATTATTTAGTCCTTAAAATGCCAGCAAAATAATTCTGAAAATGTCTATTTAACATTAGCAGGGAGGCAAACATTGTGGACCCAGATCCGACTGCTCCTACAGGAGCAGTCTGATCTGGATTCACACTGTTTATCTATGAGGCTTCAAATAGTTTAGTGGATGACAAAAAACATACATTTTGTGATTATGCGCTTCAAGGGTTAATAAATGTGAGTTCAGTGTGTATACGGTTAGGATTTTCATGAAATGCATGCACGTTTGCGCGGCTCAAAAAGCTTATTTACTCTTTACCAAATTATAAATAAAACCTGATTTCCCTTCCTTAGCAGATGAAATAGCCGAACCACCCCCAGATATGAATATTAAAGTTGTCGTCTTTACAGTAAGTGAAAAGTCAAGTAATATACTATTGGATTCTTCCTTTTGATTTGATACAAAACACTTGGGATAGGTCCATTGCACATATACAGGGGTATGGAGTTATAATTTAAAAAAATAGTGTACTGTTTGTTTGAAGATCTTTTTTACTTTAACAAACAGTGTAGTCCCTGATGAAATGCTGCATTATACGGCATTTCATCTGGGACTTCACTGTTTGTATAAAAGTACTTTTCCGTATACAAAGGGTAAAGAGACTACCTGTTTGTCCAGGTTCATTGGAGCATTTGCTGCTCACATATGCAATGATACCAAATTCTTATGAGCTGGCTTGTTTTGGTTTACTATTGAATTTATACAATTGAATATTTTCACAAAAGTATACTAGAGGACTTTGAAGACGCATCACTATATTTTTGCACTTTTCTTGCAAACCGTATATGCGATTGAAAAGTTACTCGCAGGTGCTAATGTACAACCCAGAATTGGTATGAATCAGTCGTTAATTTGATTGCACTATCACGCGACGCTGCTGATGGCGTCACATGGGTACATACAGCATCCTGCAAATTTTTGCACAGTAAAATGAAGATTTTTGATTATTTTTATGTTGAAACAGTGGCTCGTATGATAACATATCACTAAAAGGGTTTTTAGACTTTTTCTAATTGAAAGTAATTGATAACTTCAATTTTTCCAAAAATAAACGTCAAATTTGAACATCAATTTATAGCTCCTTTTTAGAAACATCTCCATAAGTTACCTTTATGCACGCTTTCATTACTGATATTGACTACATACACTGGCAGACGTTTTGATGTAAATCATGGCAGGAAATCTACTGTCATGTGCTCGAGAACGTCTTAAAAAATTACGTTAATGTCACTTGCACAATACAAAAGACACGTGATACAAGCGTAATTTATGCATAATCTGTCATTTGTGTATGCCCTTAGCCTCTTCCAATAAAACAGGACGTAAAAAAATTGAGACTTTTATAGGCCAAAGACGTTGAATTTTATCACTAGACTATAGTAATCAGGGTGGGTGGGGTATTCCGTATTTTTAAAGGGGTGTAATTTTGAGCATACCAAACTGTTAATTCATTTCTAATCGTTCAATGATGAATGTGCAATTATGAAAGCTTGGGACGCAAATCTGTTGAATCAGGAATCAAAACTAACGCGTGTTAACTTTCAGCTGAATTTGTGTCCTTCAAAATCAACCACCCCTGTCTTAAAACGGATACTTTTTCAAGTCCCTAAAGTAAACTTACAACCATGAATTTTCTGGTACTACATTCAAGCTGGTCAGACTATCATATGCAATAACAATTATCTCACTGACATTCTCAGCATTTGTGTAATAAAGGATTTAATCTGGGTGATGCGTTTTCAAAGTCCTTAAGTATATGCAGCTTAGGATTCCTGCCGCTGTAAGAGCTGGATATTTCAAGATTCAATAACCTTTTTTATAATGTACCCTTCTGAAGCATTAAAATTAGATCTAACATTTATTGGCTTGTGTTGTAGAAATAAACATCTTATTAAGGTTTACAAACTTTACATATTGTTCAGCTTAACTCTTTGCTGCCAGTGTAATTTTTCATTTTCTTCCTAGATAAGAGTGCGTAGTTAAAAAATGATTTTCTTATTTCCCAACCAAAACATATGTTGTGTGTACTCAAAAGAAACATATCAATGAGACCCAATTGATGGTTAAGGAAATATTTACAATTTAGGCTCAACCAGGCTGCGTAGCGCAGTTGGTAAAGTGTCAGGCAACAGATGTGAGTCTTACTGCAGATCCAGGGGTTGCGAGTTTGATCCCGACCCGGTCCCATACTTTCGTGGAGATTGATTATGAAATAATTTCTACGGTCATTCTCCTCCCTTCCGCTGAATCATTCAAGAAGGATTGTTGTCAGTTACAAGGGAAAGTATGTGCACGAAGTACTGGTTAACTGGTTGTTCAAGCTTGCCCATGAAAAATGTGTGGTTAGGTGAACTGACCGTCCCGCCATGACCATAGCTGTTGACTTGGGACGTAAAGCAACAAAACAAACAAACAAAACATGTCAGGCTCAAGGATTCGTTATTCAAATAATATTTTGTTGGTCTTCACCTTTGCTTTTATGATATGTTGTCTCTTTTCAGAACTTTATTCTATTCAATCCTGAGGATATTCATTACCTGGTCACCAACAGTGATTCACAGGTTATCTTTTATAACTGGGTAAGTGCATTACAGTAAATGTTCTAACATTTTGAACACTAGTTGCCTGCCAAAAAAACCTAGACAAACAGCGCAGACACAGATCAGACTGCTTCTGAAGAAGCAGTCTGATCAGTGTCTTCCCTGTTTGCAGTTCTGACAACCTTTTTGTGAATTCCAGCTCTGAAAACTAACATTTTGTTTGATAACAGAAAGGGGAGAGGGTTCAAAATTTTAGAACATTTACCTTATAGTGTATTAGCTCCAAATGCAAGCTGTGTGATTCTGCATACTTTGTTTTGTTGTCTGTCGATTTTTTTTAAATGAACTTGAAATGTTTCATGAAATACCATCAGAGTGTAAAACAGTTTGTATCCAGATCAGGCCCAACATTTTATCTAGGTTTAAACTGTTTGCAAAGGTTATCTGCATAAAACAAAATTTAAGTTAACAGTCTCCTCACATTTGCTGGTTACAGAACTAAAACTCAAAGTATCAGTGTTAGAATTTCAAATTCATTGGTATGTTAAGAATTAATTAATATTAAAATCTCACTGTAAATTTGGTCATTTTTTGACAAAATTCATGCCCTTTACAGTATCTTGTGAAATAATTCAAACATTTCTATAAATTCAGGGTTGATAAGAAAATATATTGGGCTTCATTTGGCACAAATTGTTGAATGGAATTTGTTAACATGAGACTAAATGCAATAAAAACCTATGAAGTAGATAATAAAAATAAATAAAATTGAAACTTGTTACAAAAATTGTGTCATAAATAGAGGTTTCTTTTCTAAGGCTTTGACTTATCAGGGGTGTGGAAATAATATGGCTGACTTGTCTAACCTGCTCTCATATCAGGACAAGTTAGAAATTTCTGTTTGCTTGTCCTGGGACAATTATAAAGAAGTTTGTCCAACCTGCGCTCATTTCATTCAGGACAAGTTAGAAATTTTTGTTTGCTTGTCCTGGGACAAGTATAAAGAAATTGTCGAACCTGCTCTCATTTCATTCAGGACAAGTTAGAAATTTCTGTTTGCTTGTCCTGGGACAAGTATAAAGAAGGTTTAAGTAATTCTGTTTTTACAATTCTGTTCAGACATAGAAATGCGGCAATCAAATTCATATCGTTTAACCCTTAAAGTGCCAATCACGACTGCAGCAGACGGCATTTTCTGCAACATCTTTCTTAATTTTCAGAAAAAATAAGGTATGATATTTCATGAGAATCGTCTGCCAGCAGACGATTCTCATGAAATATCATGACTTATTTGTTATTTTTGAAAAAAGCTGCAAAATTTTGAATTGTCGTCTGCTGCAAATTATAAGGGTTAATTGGTTTATCCTTTCACATGCTGAATCAAATGATATGATAATGTCTGATTTTCACAGCAGTCCAATTCCATTGTTCAATTTTAGAATTGCATTAAAACCTGTCTAAAACGGCCACTCTCAAAAGGACCAAAAATTGGTTTTCAAGGCCAATTACAGCTTAATGCAGGTCAAAAGTATTGCAGAATGCTCCTCTTGGAGCATTCTGCAATACTTTTGACCTTCATTAAGCTACCATTTGTCATTAAGATCTTTGTTTTGTCTACTTTTGAGTGGCAGCTTAAGACTGGTTTTACTGTATTATGAACTCACATGTTGTATGGAAAACAATATGGATCCTGATCAGCTGGCTTCTGAAAAAGCCAACTGATCTGGACCCACACTGTTTTCACTAGAGTATATATCTGGTTTCATGCTGTTTTCAAAAGAGTTTATATATGGTTTCAGCATGGTAATTATGAACTCCCATGTTGAATGGAAAACATTATGGATCCTGATCAGCTGGCTTCTGAAGAAGCCAACTGATCTGGACCCACACTGTTTTCACTAGAGTATATATCTGGTTTCATGCTGTTTTCAAGAGAGTTTATATATGGTTTCAGCATGGTAATTATGAACTCCCATGTTGAATGGAAAACAATATGGATCCTGATCAGCTGAGCTGGCTTCTGAAGAAGCCAACTGATCTGGACCCACACTGTTTTCAATAGAGCAAATATCTGATTTCATGCTGTTTTCAAAAGAGTTTATAATGGTTTCAGTATAGTAAAGGGCTAAGCTAAGTTCTTTGTGCAATATCTGTTCTTTGAGAGACATGTAAAATTTGGGAGCGCAGTGGCTCAGTGGTAGAGTGCTTGACTCGAGACCGAGGGGCCGAGGGGCCTTGGGTTTGAGCCTCACCTGCGTCACTGCGTTGTGGTCCTTGAGCAAGACACATTTATCCTAGCTTAGCACTGGTTCAACCCAGGAAGACCCATCCCTGTTTAACTGAAAGATTGTTGATGGGACGTAAAGAATAAAATCAAACAAACAAAACAAGAAAAATTTTCTTTGAACGAGTACAAAATGGCCATTTGGACAAGTGCATTACGTTCATTCACTTGTCCCTGGACATGTATGAAAACTTGCTATTTCCTCAACCCTGGATTTATATTTTAGGCTAATGGACAGATGGAATATTTCGCTCCACCTCTCACTGATCAAGATTTCAACAAACAAGTTGGTCGCTACAGTCAGTCTATCTTTCAGCGCAATAGTTCTAGAGCGTTAACGGCTACATCTATCGGAAATCTTGTTGTATGGGATAACAATAAACCAGTCACCAAAGGTAGGTTACTCAATCAGCTTTTTACACAATTGTTGCCCTTACAGGGTGTTCATTAGTCAGGAAGTTTATTCAGGAGATATTCAAGACTTATAGTACGTGAAATACACATTTTGCTCAATGGGCAGTCATGAAAAGTACAAAAAGTAAAAAAACCTGTTCTGGCAGAGAGAAAATGTTTGCTTATCTTAATTGTTGCACTTTAACAGATTCAAAGAAACCCCGAGTCCACTGTTTTCAAATTTTGTAGGTTCTCTTTAATTTTTCCAAATTATTTCATATGACATTGATCAAATATTATACATGTAAAATATTATACATGTAATATAATGGTATAATTATAAATTTTAATTTTACATTTTAGTTAGGAACCTCTTAAGAAAATTAGATAAAATTTACTCCTAAAACTGAAAATGTACCTCTCCGTAATGTAAATAAGAATTCTATTAATTGTTGATGATTTAAATCTCAGAGCAAATGGAGGAAATCTATAAACATGAAGGTAAAGCGAATGAAGTGTATGTGTACTAATATAGTGATCAAACATGCTTTCTCATGAGTTATTAATTGTGAAGCTGAGAGGAATTAGTTACAAGTGTTATGTTTAATATAAAACTGAACCTGTTCATCACTAGGGCTAGGACAATACGGCTGTCATCCGATACGATACATATCGCGATACATGCAATGCGATATGATACGTATCACAGTATATCGACACTGATACAGCAACACTAAGAAGCACTATTCCTGTAGTATATTGATACAAAGTTTGTCCTTTTTTCTATTCCATTTGCAAATCAATCAATAAGGCAAATATTTTTGTCACTCCTTTTGGAAAATGGACCATTAATTTTACATTTATATTGTATACTGAATTTACATGTCTTTGTGTAGTGAAGCATGTAATACACACTATTAAGACCAGCAAACATAAAGAGAGCATCATTTCAATGTATTGATCTCAGCTGGTCCTGTAAGCCATGCAGCTACTGCTAAAACTTATTTGTGGAAGTACAAAACCTAAATTAAAAAAAAATCTATACAGTTATTTGAATAACAGCAAGTAATTGGCATGTGGTTGCCCTATGAGGGCACAATAGATTTTTATGCCCCCAAAGGAACTTTGGAAGGCATATAGTAATCGCACTGTCCGTCCGTCCGTCCCTCCGTGTGTCCGTCCCGCTTTCGTGTCCGGTCCATATCTCCTATATTCTTTGAGGTAGGAATTCCAAATTTGGTGTGTGGATACATCTTGGGATGGGGGAGTGTCGCGTAGCATTTTCGGGTCACTGTGACCTTGACCTCTGACCTAGTTTTTAGAATAATCGTGTCCGGAGCATATCTCTTATATTATTTGAGGTAGGAATCTCAAATTTGGTGTGTGGATGCATCTTGGGATGACGAAGTGTCACGTACCATTATTGGGTCACTGCGACCTTGAACTTGACCTCTGACCTAGTTTCTAGAAATCTGCATTGAATCTGGTGCTAATCTCCTATAATCTTTGAGATAGGAATTCCAAATTTGTTGTGTAAATGCATCTTGGGATGACGGGGTGTCACATGCCATTTTTGGGTCACTGTGACCTTGACCTCTGACCTAGTTTTAAGAATTATTGTGTCCGGAGCACAACTCTTATATTCTTTGAGTTAGGAATTCCAAATTTTGTGTGTGGATGCATCTTGGGATAGTGGAGTGTCATGTACCATTTTCCAGTCACTGTGACCTTGACCTCTGACCTAGTTTTTCGAATAATCATGTCCGGAGCATATCTCTTATATTATTTGAGGTAGGAACCTCAAATTTGGTGTGTGGATGCATCTTGGGATGACGAAGTGTCGCATACTATTATTGGGTCACTGTGACCTTGAACTTGACCTCTGACCTAATTTCTCGAAACTGCATTGAGTCTGGTGCATATCTCCTATATTGTTTGAGATAGGAATTCCAAATTTGGTGTGTAAATGCATCTTGGGATGATGGGGTGTCACATACCATTTTTGGGCCACTGTGACCTTGACCTCTGACCTAGTTTTAAGAATTATTGTGTCTGGAGCACAACTCTTATATTATATTATATTACTCTTATATATTTAGAATTATCATGTCCAAAGCATATCTCTTAGGAATCTCAAATTTGGTGTGTGGATGCATCTTGGGATGACAAAGTGTCGCATACCATAATTTAGTCACTGTGACCTTGAACTTGACCTCTGACCTAGTTTCTTGAAATTGGTGCATATCTCAAATAATCTTTGAAATAGGAATTCCAAATTTGGTATGTAAATGCATCTTGGGATGCCTGAGTGTCACAAACCATTTTTGGGTCACTGTGAATATGACCTCTGACCTAGTTTTCAAGAATCGTTGTGTCCAGAGCATATCTCCTATAGTATTTGATGTAGGAATCCCAAATTTGGGGTGGTGATTCCTCTTGGGATGGTGGATTGGTGCATACCATTTTGAGTCACTTTAACCTTGACATTGACTTCTGGCCTCATTTCTAGGTTTTTCGTGCTATATTACAGCTTACTTTCTTCAAATGTGTCTTATGCTAGACCAATTCCTTTGGGGGCATTCGTCACGTGTTTGTGACATTTCTTGTTTTTTATCTATGACTTTTGCCTATTTGTCCTTTTGATCTTGTTTTTAGGTAGCAAACATTTACACTGTAAGAATAGAATGTACCAGAATATATATTTTGAGGCTAGAAATTACCAAATTTGTTGCTAGTAAAATTCCTGAAAGTATCGCAATACAGCACCCAAGCGTATTGATGGGGTATTGACCAAGTCCGTATACATATGTATCGATGTATCGATATATCGTTCCAGCCCTATTCATCACCATCATCAAGTAAAGTCTCTTACATTCATGTCTGCTGTTATACTATGAAAGTATGAAAATAGCAAAAAGTATGGACCCAGATCAGGCTGCTCTCCTTGGAGTCCAAACTGTTTGCCTGAACTTGAAAATCATCGATCATTTTAACCCTTAAAACGTTACCAAAAAAAAAATTCATCTGAAAATTCTGTCTACTTTTGTTGTCTGTTGCAAATTTTTTCTAACATTATATAACAAAGTTAAGTATAGAGACAAGCAGTGTGGACCCAGATCAGACTGCTCCTATAGGAGCAGTCTGATCTAAGTATACACTGTTTGTTGGAAAGGCTTCTAAAACATTTCAACAGACGACAAAAGCAGATGAATTTTGTTGTGATTGGTGCTTGAAGGGTTAATAGACATTTTATTCACTGATTAATACTGGTTCAACCCAGGAAGACAGGAAATTATTCTGACATGACTGAAAAGTTGTTTACTGGGACGTAAAGCATCTAAACAAACAAAACATAATCAATCATTTTAAGAAAAAGTAGATGCAGATGCATTTGCAGATGAGATTTTTTTTTCTGGTGGTGAAAGATAAGGACTAACCCATAAAGCGTCACCTATAATTTGCAGCAGACGACATTTCAAAATTTGCGCTTTTTCAAAAATAACAAATAAGGCATGATATTTCATGAGAATCGTCTGCTGGCAGACGATTCTTATGAAATTTCATGCCTTATTTCTTTCGAAAATCAGCAAAAAATGTTACAAAATTTGTCGTCTGCTGCAGTCATGATTGGCGCTTTAAGTGTTAAAATTGGGCATAGATGTATTAATTTTGTGAGTTTATGTTAACATTTCATTTGATTGATGTACATTGATATACTAATATATTGAAATAGTTCATGCTGGGGTAATTTTTCATGCTTTTGTTGTCGTCTGCTGTTTTTTTCAATATTAACTTTAACAAAAAAAAAATTCAGGAATGCTATCAGAGAGTGTCAAACGGTTCGGATGCAGATCAGGACTGACATTCTGTAGGTCTTGATCTGGGTCTAAACCATTTGCAAAAGTTATCAGCAGATGACAAAATTTACTGCTGGCATGGAATGAGTTAATATGTTTTGCTGTTACAAAATCATGTGTTCAATGTAGGTACTCACCAGAATTGCTTTATGACGATTGTGTTTGGTCAAAATAAAGAAAAAAATGAGCCACAAAATAAGATTTCCAACAATGTGGCATTTTGACAGGTGTAGATGAGCCTGTGCATTCTCCTTTTAAGCTTAGAAACTCCAAATGATGCTCAGTCAGTAGCTTAACACTCAGAGAATATTCAAGTGACTAGCAAAGGCTCTGGTCAGACTGCGCATATGCACAGGCTGATCTGAGGCTTTGTTGGCTGCACATACCACATTGATGGCAATGTGATGTTGTGGCTCTTTTGATGATTGTGTTTGGCCTTAATAAAGAAAAATAATAAAAATAAAAAAAAAATACAGATAATAATAGCCAGCTCATAGATTTGGGTACTTTTCCCTTAGATAAGCAAGCAGGAGCAGGCAACACTCAGAGAAGCCTGCACAAATACACAGTTTTGTTAGAGCCTGAATTGCTCATCTACAAAATGTGTCAAAATGAAGAGGCAGACAAAAAACTTGGCCCCTATGCCCTCCTGTCAGCTGCACAAGCATGTTTAAAGAGTACAATTTTCTCGCATAGCGGATCGGGATTTCCATTGTTTTTACCCATGTGAGATATTTCTATCTCACATACCAACGCATACAAGATCGAGTAATTCCTATGTAAGCTCGCTGTCGGAAAAATCTGTCCCACATTGCTACCCATGTGAGATAAGCGTAACTAATACGAGATAAGCCACACGCGGCCGGTTGGTAATGTGAGATAACATTTTTGGCGCATGACTGTATTCCTTCGAAAATGAAAGTTGAATTGTTGTCAGTCAGGAAAAAAAATCAATGCTGAATTTTCAGCGATTTAAGTCGGCCTTCAACTTGGTTTAAAAGTCAGGCTTTCAAGTGCGCCCTACTTTTCCTATTTTTCCTACTTTTCCCTACTTTTTGATCTGCTCCTACTTTTTCCTACTTTTTCATGAAAATGCCCTACTATCCCTACTTTTTCACTCTAAAATGTCAATTACGCGTAAAAATCCAGAATTTTTTCCTCGCTCGCTTCGCTTGCTCGGGTTTTATAAATTAACTTCTATGTTTATTTAGGGAGTGTGCCGCTTAACACCTCAATTTTTATTGTTTGACCTGAAAGTCTCTCTGTTTGGCTAGTACTATTGTCACTGGTATTATCCTGCTCATTTAATCGAAAATTACTTATTTCAAACAGCTTGTTGTAAATATTTGGAAAAGCCCTACTATCCCTACTTTTTTACGCACATAATCCCTACTTTTTCACTACTTTTTCCAAATTTTTATCCCTACTTTTTCCCTACTTTTCTGTTGATGGGCACTTGAAAGCCTGAAAAGTAAAACTGCGCATATTTACCTAAAACCTTTATTCAATGCTTTGAACATGCTGAGTGCATTGCGACTGTCATATTTAACCTGTTGGGCAATGCGTGGCTGAATGCATCAGGACGGGGAGCTTTGATGATGTAAAAACACACACACACATTTTCCTCAACAAAATTACTTACTCGAGTTACTGCGGCTGAGTAGCTAGTTCTTGTAAATCCATTTTGATGAAATAACCATTTTTTCATTGTTTAATGCGCTGTTTATACCCCCCGCAAACTTTGTTTGTGGTGGGTATACTGTTTTCACGTTGTCCGTCCGTGTGTGCGTGCGTCCGTCCGTGCGTCCGTCCATCCGTAACATTTTGTTTTTTTAATATTGTGAAGAGTCATTGCTGGATTTTCATCAAACCTTGCGAACATGTTTATATATGCAAGACAAATACTTTAGACAAAAAGTAAGGGCTAGGGGCCAATTCTATTAGAGTTATTTCCCTTTGTAGTTCTAAATAGCTTTTAATATAGGGTTTTTATGCTTATGCTATTATAGGCCATACATGGGCCGATCAACTCCTACCACAGCTTTTGATGGAACAATTTGATACTTTGCCTATACAATGTAGACACATTGAACATATGCATGAAGCAGTTTGGTTCAGAAAAAATAATTTTTGACAAAATGACAGCAGTGAGAACGTAGACAATTTTTCCCTAATAAGGCTTTTGTATATGCATAGATGGTGCCTTCATGGGCTGATCAACTCCTACCACAGCTTTTGATGGAGCAATTTGATACTTTGCCTATACAATGTAGACACATTGAAAATATGCATGAAGGAGTTTGTTTCTGAAAAAAATAATTTTTGACAAAATGACAGCTGTGAGAACTTAGACAATTTTTCCCTAATAGGGCTTTTGTATATGCATAGATGGTGCCTTCATGAGCCGATCAACTCCTACTACAGCTTTTGATGGAGCAATATGATACTTTGCCTATACAATGTAGACACATTGAACATATGCATGAAGGAGTTTGGTTCAGAAAAAATAAATTTTTGACAAAATGACAGCTATGAGAACTTAGACAATTTTTCCCTAATAGGGCTTTTGTATATGCATAGATGGTGCCTTCATGAGCCGATCAACTCCTACTACAGCTTTGGATGGAGCAATTTGATACTTTGCCTATACAATGTAGACACATTGAACATATGCATGAAGGAGTTTGGTTTACAAAAAATAATTTTTGACAAAATGACAGCTGAGAGAACTTAGACAATTATTCCCTTATATGGCTTTTGTATATGCATGGGTAGTGCCTTTATGGCCAATCAACTCCTACCACAGCTTTTGATGGAGCAATTTTTTCAAAAGTAAGGTCTGCTGGTTTGACTATCACTTGCCCTAAGGTTTTTCCCTGACCCTTACTGTGCGGGGGTATCTAATAAGCATTGCTTATTGACTTTTTTCATTATTCGCTGTTTCAAGTTGATTTGTATGTAGCGCGCGTCATTGACGGTAAAACATCGACCTCATGACCTCACCAACAGATATTACACAGTACTGTACCGTACGGTCGTGGTATGTGAGAAAAAGAATCGATCATTGGTGTTCAGTGGTTCCAGAAAAATCCCAACCCTCCGGTCCACAGTTCAGTGGGAAACTCGGCAAGCCTCGTTTCCCACTGGAACGGTGGGCCCTAGGGTTGGGATTTTTCTTTCCCCACTAAACACCAATGATGGATTCTATTTATCTCACATACCCGTACCAGCCCTAGGGAAAGATAAAAAACAAACAGTCGCACACTGATCCGTGACGTCATTGAAATGTTGCATCTCAGCATATTCAGAATTTTCTGGAAGTCTTTTTCATGTTTTTCCCAATATAAAATGAGGTATTTAGTGTGTGCAAGTAAAGAATCCATTATTCGTGTGAGGGAGGGAAAGAAAAATCTGTCCCTTGTGATCACCACTTGTCATCACTCGGCAAGCCTCCTGATGCCAATCGGTGATCCTCAGGACGGATTTTTCTATCCCACCCGCACACTCAGTCTCATGATGGATTCTTATATTCCCAATATGACCTTGGCTGTCAGTAGGACAAAGATAGGAAGGCATTGCTGATATGACACAGCTAAGGCCGTGGAAACTATTAAAATTGAGCCGCGACATGAGATTTCCATCAATGTGGTATGTGCGACCAGCAAAGGCTCAGACCAGCCTGCACATACGTGCAGTCTGATCAGAGCCTTTGCTTGTCGCTTGAATATTTTATGACTGTTAAGCTACTGACTGAACAGCATTAGGAGTTTCTAAGCTTAAAAGGAGGCTGCACAGGCTTGTATGAGTTTGTTCATGTCAAAATGCCACATTGTTGGAAATCCCATTTTGCGCAGGCTGGTCAGAGCCTTTGCTGGTCGCACATACCACATTGTTGGAAATCTCATCTCGCAGCTCATATATTTTTACATCCTGTTTTAATTGCTATGATAATTTCTTTAGCCTAATAGTTAGTGTTGCTGTTTCCTGCAATAGAACTTATGAACTTTTTAACAAGTTGTGGCTGCAAGCAAACATGGTTTCAGGCTTAGGCCAGAATTTTTTTATTAGTTGGTTTACGAACCCTCCTACTGTAATTTTCCAGAAAGTAGGAAAAAAAATAAAATTTAATTTCAAATTTTTTTTTTTAATTTATCTGCCGACTCTTAAATCAATTGTTTGGTTGAAAAAAAATAATATTTTTTTGAGGTTCTGTCTGTGCATTTTTGAGAGTGACACAGTTAAAAGTGATTGTCCTGTCCAGATTTTTAGGAAAATTATGAAATATTTAAAGATTACCTTACTAGTTTTTCTGTTTTTCTGGAGATATTAAAGGAAAAAAAAAGCTCTGAAAAAAAAAAAAAAAACAAATAAAAAAAACAAATAAAAAAAAGCTCTGAAAATGACCAGTCAACTGGTCATTTTCAGAGCTTTTTTATTTATTTTTTTTCGTCCCCCCGACCCTAGATCTGAAAAAATTTTTCCCGTAAATCAACTAATAAAAAGAATCTGGCCTTATACGCATTACTAATTTTTTCAGACTGAAACCGGAAACACACATGATTTTTGGCCTTATGGGGTAGTCTTTTTTGTTATTTTGATAGGCCAAATCAGCTACCTAAGTAAGTAGCTGTTCCAAGGGACATCCTGGCACTTGCCTGGTTTCAAATACGTTTTTGATATTGAGAATTTTGTTCAGTATTGTTTGGTTTAGTTTCATATGTTAATATACTGAACCAAAGTTGTAATGCAACTTTGTTTTATTTTGATAATATCTTTGTCTGAAAGAAGGCCCTAGGCCGTTTGGGTTGCCTAAACGAAAGTTCATTCAGTTAGGCATCAATACTTACTTTAGTTTTTACAATATATCTCAATTTCAAACTGTTTAAGAAACAAAGCATTCCATTGAGGAACGGTGGTTAAAAAAGATGAAACACAGGGCAATAATCCAATATTCGATATGTGACATGCATTTTTTGGCATCATGAAATCTTAGTTGAGTGCTTCTTTTGTGGATCTTTCATTCTGTCTTATGTTTGTTGTGCCTTTGAGCATGTCTGTTTATTTGTGCCTTGTGGTCACCTGCTGTGGGGGGGGGGGTGGCCTCTTGGCTCTCGTTTGTGGTGTATAACTGTGAATTTGTCACTTTCCCATTGGTATGCTGGGTCAGGCATGGTACTTGATTGTATCTATTCCTGATCTTTGCACCCTTACTTACTTTGATAATTTGAATTTAGGGATTTCTGTCCGAATTCTCCCAAGTTTTTAGCGATAAATTATTCTTCCTCCATTCGACTAGGCGTCAGATCCTAATGTTTGCCAATAAAAAGAAGGATTTACAGTAGTACCACGACCTCTAAGTAATGACCCTCGATTCACTCAATGCATTTACCGTTACAGTCGCGCTTCAAAGCGTTTTGTGGAAGTATAGTCATAATTGAGCTAATGTTTTTACAGGTAGCTTCAGTTGTTGTCAGATTGAATATGAAGCCATGTCGGTAATTTTTTAATCCATTATTGCTCCTCGCCATTTCTAAGCAGCAGAAGTAACACATGTTTATCATTCTTTCAATGATTTCCACGTTTTTGGTGATTTACTAGATATTGATTTTGCATTGAGTTGCATGGACGTCCTGGCAATAAATGCTCAAATCTCAATTAACTGAAACTCAAAGCTTAATTTTGAAAAATTCAACAGAACAATTTTCAAGCAATTCTTCTCATCTTACTGGCCTAGCATTGGAGTGTGGGTTAATATGGTTTTTAGCTCACCTGAGCCGAAGGCTCTGAGGTGAGCTATTAGTATACCAGTGACTTCGGCGTCCGTCGTCCGTCCATCCGTCGTCCGTCCGTCCGTCCGTCAACATTTTCAAACATCTTCTCCTCTGAAACCACTGGGCCAATTGAACTCAAATTTTATTTGGAGACTCCTTAGGATGGGGGAACGAAAGTTTGTTCAAATGTTCCTGGTCACATGACCAAGATGGCCGCCATGCCCATGTATGGTAAAAACCCTTTAAAAATCTTCTCCAGAACCAGAAGGCCGATGACCTTGGGACTTGGTATGTAGCATCAGGGATGTGGGGCCTACCAAGTTTGTTCAAACAATGATCCTAGGTTGACCTTGACCTACTTAACGTCAAGGTCAAATTTGCTTCCTAATAGATTTAAATGGGAATTTTTTTGAAAAGTTGATTTGTTGAATACTGTTAAAGCCAAAGTGATTATTCTTACTTGATATGTTGAAACTAATGAGACAATGGCTATAAATAAGTTTCAAAGGTCAAGGTTGACCTTTGCCCTTTCAGCCAAGGTCGCTCATATTGTGGTCCCATCAATATATTAAAACATAGTTTCTTCACAAACCATTGGCCCAATTGAGCTCAAATTTCATATGAAGACTCCTTATGATAAGTCAGCCAAAATTTATACAAAATATTTTGGTCACATGACAAAGATGGCTGCCACGCCCATATATGGTAAAAACCTTTTAAAAATCTTCTTCTCCAGAACCAGAAGGCCAGTGACCTTGAGACTTGGTATGTAGTATTGGGGATGTAGGGCCTACCAAGTTTGTTCAAATGATGATCCTAGGATGACCTTGACCTACTTAACGTCAAGGTCAAGTTTGCTTCCTAATGCATTTGAATGGAAAATGCAATTGAAAAGTTGATTTTTTGAATACTGTGGAAGCCAAAGTCATTATTCTCACTTGATATGTTCATTCTAGTGGCTATAAATAAGTTTCAAAGGTCAAGGTTGATCTGTGACCTTTCAGCAAAGGTGGCTTATATTGGAGTCCCATCAACATATTAAAACATAGTTTTCTCAGACAATTCTTGGCCAATTGAAACCAAATTTCATATGACAACTCCTTATGATTGGTTAGCCAAAACTTATACAAATTGTTATGGTCACATGACTAACATGGCCACCATGCCCATATATGGTAAAAACTCTTTAAATTTCTTCTTCTATGGAACCAAAAGGCCATTGGCTTTGGGACTTGGTATGTAGGATTGGGGATGTGGGCCCTACCAGGTTAGCACAAATGATGAATCTAGGTTGACCTTGACTTACTTGATGGCAAGGTCAAATTTGATTCCTTATGCATTTATATGGAGAAAATCTTAAAATGTTCATTTTATATAACTGAGCCGAATTCATTAAAGTTAAACCTATTGAGACAATGGTTATTTAAGTACCAAATGTCAAGCTGATTTGTGACCTTTTATCCAAGGCCACTCATTTGGACTGCCACATACCTATCTAAACATCTTTTTCTCAGAAATCACTGGGCTGTTTGATGGATTATTCATTAGATTGTTTAGGTCACTTGACCAAAATGTATATGGTAAAAACAAAATTTGTTCCATTATAAGCTGTAGTTAACCTTGACCTATTTTAACATTATTAAGAAGATCAGGTGAGCGCCTCAGGACCTTCAGGTCCTCTAGTTTTAACTTTATGACCACTCACATGGTCCTGAAACCCAAAACACGTTTTTGACAAATCAGACAACAGCTCACAGAACCATGTTCCAGACAATGTATTCTCTGTGCAATAAAGATTCTTCAAGATTAGTTGAGCAATCTTTGGCTCAGTATACATGAAGGGTCAGTGGTGGCATTAACATTTACAGCCATGATGTATTATTGCCTTAGTTATAATAGTTATGTATTTATGTTCAATTGCTTTTAGTTGCAATGAGCTGGTCTTATTATATAACACATACGAGGGGTGATCAGAAAGTTTGTTGAAAAGTGCTATTAAATCATATTGCATTTATCGATTGTAATGAAAATTCACATAGCTAGACTGTAAATAATTTTCAAGTTGACTGAAATTTAAATTCAGAAAATGTGACGTCAGTTGTATGAGCACAAGGAGCCGTTGTGACATCACTGCCCTGGCATCGAGGTTATAACACTTGAGTTCATTCTCAAACTCAAAATAAAGCTCAATGATTGGCTTCTTGCGGACATGTGTCCGCAAGCCGCCAATCATTGCGCTTTATTTTGAGTTTGAGACTGTACTCAAGTTTTATAACCTTGAGGCCTGGACCCGGGACATCTGTACCCCAGGTATGTCTACCAGGGCTAAATCATGAGTCAACCGCTTTTAGATTGATCAGTACATCTGAATTTGTTTTTTAGTTGTAAGTTCCGAGCCATCTGCTAACAAGAAAGCTTTAAAGATCATCAAGTTGCAGGAGAGAGGGATCAATGTTATCACCACTACAGACAGGTGAGTTCCAATAATGCTTAGAGCCACTGGGTTGTATCTCAAATGAATTGTGTGTTGTTGCTGGGGTTTATTTTTGCCAGAAATTATATTAATTATTCAAAAACAACCCAAAAACATTTGAGCTGTGACATGTGATTTCCAACAATTTGTCATTTTGACAAGTGTAGACTCAGACGATCCTGTTCAGCCTCATGTTAAGCTTAGAAACTCTAAATGTTGTTTGGTCAGTAGCTTAATATTCATAGAATATTCAAGCGACTAACAAAGGCTCTGATCAGACTGCACGTATGCGCAGGCTGGTCTGAGCCTTCGCTGGTCGCACATACCATATTGTTGGAAATCTCAGTCATGGCTCATTTGATATTGTAAATCTTAATATATGTCCAGAATAAACAAATATTTTAACCGTAAAATTCTGAGTATTTTCTTACTTGTCAG
The DNA here is from genome assembly GCA_964019695.1 of Loripinus fragilis. Lineage (NCBI taxonomy): Eukaryota > Metazoa > Mollusca > Bivalvia > Lucinida > Lucinidae > Loripinus > Loripinus fragilis. The sequence goes on from OZ026525.1 coordinate 34,945,560, forward strand.
TTTTAACATTTGTTTTGGGTGCTCAATTGAAACGGTTCTTTTGAGTACACAAATTATATGATTTGATTGTCTCATTGAGACAGTTATTTTGAGTACCCACAATATATGGTTTGACCATCTCATTGAGACAGATCTTCTGGCCTCGAGGTCATAAAACTTTTTCGTGCTCAACTCAACTGAGCATGGAATTTTAAAATGCTCATAAAATCTAAAATGCTTGAAAATAAAGACTTTTCTTGCTTTCAGATGCTCAGATGTTGTATTTATCATGCTCATAAATTTTAAAATGACAAAAATTGTTGGCATTTTAACATTTTTGAGCATGATAAATTTCATGCTCATTTGAGTTGAGCACAAAAAAGTTCTTATAACCTCAAGGCCCAGATATAGAGGATATACTCCTTATTTTAGGTGAATAACATCCATTTATGGAATGGGTGTTTCCAACAAAAGAGAAAATACTTTTGATATTTACAGCAAACAAGTAAATTTTATTTTTTTATTTTTGAGATGTACAGTAATTAAATTAATCAATTACCCCTAATATTCAGGATTATTTCTGAATTCAGGATTTTGAGGCTGACTTTCCATAGAAGTTCAGCCTCAAAATACTGAATTCTGCAGATAATATCTTTTCTGATTTAGTTTCAGTTTATCTAAAGGTAGTTGACCATGTAACTTGGAATTTTTATTATTTTGGAGGCATACAGCAAGTTTTAAATTCTGATTTTCTAAAGTTCAGGATTCGGGGAAATTTTGAACTTTCACCTATGCTAATATGTAAGTGCATTGTTGCAACTTGATCTGATATGACATTGTCTATCTCACTGCATGTATCTTTATCAGGTTAATGTGACATTATACAATTATTGACTTAATGTTGAGGTGGACATGGGGTTTTATTAAACAGTAAACGTCGTATTGAACAACGCGGTTATGTTATGCATTTTCTGCCATTTTGGACCATTAAAACCATTGACGTTACGAATCGATCATGCAAAATTACTTGAGGTTCTGACGTCACATCCCGTAAGCCATGCAATATTACCTCGTGCTGTGTGCTTTGCAACGTCATGTCTGGCAACCATGCCACACGTAGTTATACCAGCGGCAGTGGATAGGCTTTTGAACCAATCAGAAAATGTTTGTTTATAGATAATATAACAATAGACTTTATGAATGATGACCATGACGTTGAATCTACCTGAAAATCAATACTTAGGTCATAATGGCATGAACAAATGGGTAAACTGATAAATAGAATACCAGGTTCACTTCTTTTGATATAAAGTTTACCAAGCTCGGCTTCGAAAACGCATGTTGAGTAGCTCAGTGGAGCCTTGTGATTCAACCAGCGTTCTTGAAGCCTTACCTAGTAAGTTTGACAAGATACTAATAAATAAATAATCGTAATTAGATTAACAAATTAATTTTACTTTTTTATTTTTTAATTTCCAGGTATATCGTGGTTGGAGACGTAGCAGGGCATGTCAAATTTTTTGACCAGAGTTTAAAATTAGTCCATTGGTAAGATTCACATTATTTTTGAGCTGTTAAAGTAATAAATGAATTCACAAAATAGGTGAATTTTCTTCTTATTTAAGCCTTTTCTAGACTTTTTATGCCTAACAGTCTAGAAAATTTTGAATCGGCTGAAATTTGATGGAATTTTGAAAGATTTAAAAAAATAATAATTAAAAATAAATATCTGCAGGCAATATAGGGATCAAAATGTCAGTCTGTCATACAAAGCCTTTGTCATAGATAATTTAAGTCAATGTTATTATCTAGGCATCGTAATCTACATTTCTGTCCTATGGCAGTTTCTGTATAATTTCACCTGTATTGGACAACCACCTGCTTTAAGCTT